>OZ026524.1:81441415-81951415 GCA_964019695.1 Loripinus fragilis
CTTCAGCCCCCTGATCTGCTATTTCACACCACTCTGGCTTTTTGTCCCTTTCTTTCCACTCATGTACTTTCTTTAGTACTGGGTCAGACAATTGATACTCACTCACTTTTCCTCTATCAAACTCTTCATCCCAATCAATTTCAATGTACTCATCTGCTTGCAGAATAGGACTATCACCTAACCTGTTGCCATTATCAGGACTATCGGGGTTATCGTCACTGGACGTACCAGGTCTAGGTTCAAAATTCTCTACTTTCCCCTTCTCATCTAGGTTACTACCAGCATTGCATGACTTTCTACCTATTTCACCCCTTACTACACCAATTTCTCTATGCTTTTTAAAGCCAGGTTCGTCACTCTTAAATTTGTCTGTGATTTCACACACTCTACTCTTATCAGGGGGTACCTTCTTTACTTTACACTGTCTTTTTACCACAAGGTACACTTTCATGCACTGTACACCTTTCTCCATCCGCTCAGTCACACTTCTTAAAAGAGTACTGACATTGGAAACTACAGTAACAAATAAACATAATAGCATTTGCATTAACTGCACCAACCTAGTTCTACTATGACTAGAAATACTACTATATATCTGCTTAATTCTGTGTACTGTTATAGTTTCAGAACATCTCCCTTCCTCATTCTCACTTTCATATCTGTTTTCAACTTTCTCACAGTATTTACAGTCTGCTTCTACACATGGCCTCCTGGATAGAGCATCACAGTTACTGTGCAATCTACCAGCTCTATGCTGAATAGAGAAATCATATGCGGACAAGAAAGTTAACATTCTAGCCAATTGTCCATCTAATATCTTAAAGTTTAATAACCACCTCAGACTCCCATGATCAGTTCTTATTGTGAACCTATTTCCGTAGATATAATGATGAAAGTGTTTGATGGCATTCACGACAGCCAAAAGCTCTCTATGGGTAACACAATAGTTTCTCTCAGCCCGAGAAAAACATCTGCTGAAATAGCATATCATTTTCTCTTCACCGTTCTGAATTTGAGACAAAACTGCTCCCTGACCAACATTAGACGCATCACAGTCTATAATAAACGGATCAGTTTCAGTGGGAAAAGCTAAAATAGGAGCACTACATAATGCTTCTTTTATCACTTTAAAGGACTTTTCACACTCTTCATTCCACTCAAAATCTCTCTCTTTCTCAGCTAATTGGTGAATAGGTTTAGCAATGGTGGCAAATTGATAGACATATGACCTATAATAACTTGCTAAAGAAATGAAGCTTCGTGCTTCTTTAGCTGTTTGTGGAGTGGGCCAATTTTTAACCTTATCTATCTTATCTGGAAGTGTGCCTACCCCATGCTCACTAATGGTATGTCCGAGAAATGTCACTTCTCTCTGAAACAGACAGCACTTTTTAGGGTTCAGTTTCAAGTTTGCTTGCCGCAACCTTCCAAACACTAATTCTAAGTTTGTGAACTGCTCTTCAAATGTCTTTGAATGACAGATAATGTCATCCAGATACAGTATAACTATCTTCCATATCAGACCTGAGAATACCAGTTGCATTAATCGGGTGAATGTACTAGGCGCATTGCACAAACCAAAAGCAAGCTTCCGCCATTGCCACTGTTCACCGCCTGGTATAGAGAAAGCTGTAAGATGCCTATCTTGCTCAGCAATATCCACCTGCCAGTAACCTGACTTCATATCGAGACAACTCCACCACTTAGATCCTGACAGAGCATCAAGACTGTCGTCTATACGTGGAAGTGCTTGACAATCCTTCACAGTAACTTCGTTCAAGCCACGAAAATCACAGCAAAACCTTATGGACTTGTCAGGCTTGGTCACCATAACTACGGGTGAATTCCAACTACTTTGAGGACATTTCTCAATTATACCGTCAGTTTCCATTTGCTTAATTTCTTGTTCAGCAACCTTTCTTTTAGCAAGGGGAATCCTATAAGGAACCTTTTTCACAGGTTTTGCATTCTGAACATCAATATGATGTTGAAGTACTGAAGTATGGCCAATGTCACTGGATGATTTAGAAAAAATATTCTGGTGTTTAATAAGAAATTCCTTCAACCTAGACACCTGTGCTTTGTCTAAGTTTTCGGACGAACGTTCAAGAAGTGGTACTAAATGTTCAGGTAACTTATTGGAAGTTTCAGTAGTTTCATTTAGCTGACACACTCGAGACACATTCTCACTCTCATTTCCTACTGAATCTACAGGCTCTAATACGGCTGTCACCATGTCTTTATGAACCATTATTGGCTCTTTGCTAAAGTTTGCTAAACGCAAAGGAATGCTTCCTAATTTGGGGTCAATCAATACCTTCGCCACTAAAATGCCTGTGTTCTGTACAAATTTCAAGGAGGGTTCTACTATCCCTAATCTACCCCTGTCTAATTTATCTAAAGGTTTGCCAGCAACAATTATCTCTGACTCAGCGGGTATGCTCACATTTTCTACCAAAGCTACTCTACAGCATGTTGGCTGAATGCCATTACTCATATGGCAGGGGATCTCTTCTCCTTTCACCTTAAGACAACTTCTACTAATCATCAAATCACACTTGTTCTTTATCATAAAATCAATGCCAAGAATACCATCCTGAGTAATATCAGCTAACAAAAACTCATGCTGAAACGTGCATTTTCCTAATCTAATCTGAACAAGAGCCTTACCCTCAAAAGGTTTACTATCCCCAGTTACAGTCAGTAGCATAGTGTTAACAGGAATAAGATTAGGTGTCATATTATTACCCCATGTATTTAGCAATGAACTATTTAGGATTGAAACATTCGCCCCTGAATCACACAATAATGTTACAGGCTTTTCATTAACATTAGCAGAGACAAAATAACCATCATCATCATTCCCCGTCTTATTCAGTTGTACAATTTCGGGCCTTACTTCCTCCAAGGTCGAGCTGAGACCCCCAGACTTGACCTGTTTTCGTTTCCCTGCTGCTGTGACCTGAACGAGCCATTTTGCTGTTCCATTGGTCGTCTGTTAAAGTTTGGTCTATCAGGTGGTCCTGAAAAATTCTGATTGTTCTGATCATTCTGTGACCAATTTCTAGACCAGTTATTACCCCTATACCTATTTCTATTATTAAAATTTGAGTTAGGTCTGTGCGACCTGTTTTGTCCCTCATATACGTTATTATATTCTCTCCTATCCCTAGGGTGAGACTTTTCTGTTTCATTTCTACTCTGCAACTTCTCAACACTCTCAACTAACCCACTCACAGTCTCTGCTATCTTTTTCATATCATTTCCTATCTCACTTTTCTCAGAGGACTCACTTAAAGACCCTACATTTTTACTTCTCTGTTTATCTGCCATTCTCTGAGCCTCTAATTTTACTGCTAGAGTCTCAGCTTCCTGAATAGTGTTTGGACTGCACTCACGTAATCTTAACCGTGTTTCTGAGTCAAGCAATGAATCTATGAAATGGTCCAACGCCAGCGTATCTATTAAATTTGAATTTGCACCTGGGTACGCCTGTCTAGTTAATTTTCTAACATTTTGGGCCAATTCAGGAATTGTTTCACCTTTTTGTCGCACCCTATTCTTTAACTGCGCCCTATAAACCTCAGCTCTATTTACAGTACCAAAACGACATTGGAGTGCAGAAACTAAGAACGAAAAGTTTCGCTGGTGTTCTAGATCTAATTCACTGAGCAAAGATCGAGCATTGCCTGTTAAACAACTTGCAAGGTGCAATGCTTTAATATTACTGCCCCACTGATTAATTTGGGCAACAATATTGAACTGTGTTAAATACTCGTCTATATCACTCAATCCATCATACAGTTGAGGTCTCACTTTTATGTTACTATTTTCGCGTGACCCTGTACTCAGGATAGCTGATTCACCCTGACCCCTAAAGGTATTTGATGGGGGAAATGAGAAAATTGAAGTTCCCCCTGTTTCGTTGTTTGTATTTCTATTTTCTAAATGACTAATTTGACTTTGCATATCGCTCAACTTTTCATTAAACCTTTCAAACCGAATTTGCATCGTATCGCTCAAAGACATAACCGTGTTCTTTACGTCAGTCGCCAAAGACGAAATTTGGGATTGTACATCTCTTTCAGGGCTAGATAGTCTAGACTGTCTGTCCAGACTATGGTCTAGACCATCGTCCCTACTATTTCTGGAAGGAATCTGCGCAGTTTCGTTTTCCCCCATTGAAACATTTAAATCATGACTTGAATCCATTCTCTTTGTAAAAAGGCAATTCTTAATAAATAAATTAGTAAGCCTGCACTATGCGCATGAGTAATAGATCTCACAAAAAATTAAATCGTCACCCTGTCTATATCTACACAGAACAATTTCTATTTCGTTTCACCAATTCTCTACAAAAAATCTTGTCTACTAGCGTGAATACGCCTTTATCGTTAACCTTGTTCTATTATTTTATATATGTATATTTTTTACCGAATTTTAATAGATCTAGATCTCAAATTTTTTATAAATCTAGATCTACTAATATTTATCAGACCCAAAAATTCTATTCAAAATTATCTCGCACTTCTGGCACCAGTTGTACCGTTCAGACCCTTTGCACCTGGTAAGAAAGCTGTATTCAATGTCAGGATTATGCTAGCCGAGCTCAGGTCAAAGGAATCTGATCGCTACAAGAAAATCAGGGGGTTCGCCTGATTTATGGATCTTTTCAATAAATGGGTAAAGGGAAAGACAAGATTATGGCACTTTAACAAGGTTTAATTTGTATTTAAATGGCTAAAAAAATGACATAGGTTTCCTAGTATAAAAACACATACATAACAAGTTCACTCAAATATCTTGGGCATAAATTTTATATGCAACCTTAAGCAGACATAAAATCGGTAAAAGCTTAAGCAGACATGAATTCGGTAAAGGGCCTCAAGAATTCTCCAGATCTATCTCGTTCTGTAAACAATGTCTGTAGCATGTAATTTACTGGACTTACTCCAGTATTCAATGCTAAATGCAATAGTTAATAGGATAAGACAATGCTTTGCTTAAATTCGGTCAAGGGATCAAATTCGGTCAAGCTCACAGAAATCGGTAAAAGCAGTGCAAGTCAAAAGTCGGTAAAATCTGAGAGAACTAGTCTTAAAAACAATAGTTTTATAAGCCCTTTTCATCAATGATATACTAGGCTAACTAGATAACTAATAACCGAGTTTGTATACCTCTCTCATCATGATTAAAATCTCTTTCTTTGTCTTTTACCGAATCCGGTTAACCGTGTCAGTACAGAAGTCAGGCGACGGGGTGCGGACGCTAGGAACGCGCACGAGTATTTATACTGCTATGGCACGAGCGAACGTGCAGCTATACAATAATAACTGTCAAGACCTCTGATTGGTTCAGCTAGTCAATGCTGACCAATCAGCCGGCTCGAAACATCAAGATAGACCGGGAGAATTCAAGATGGCGACAAATGACTTTTACATTTATGTGGTTGACAGAAAAACATGGATTTTAGCTTGGAATATACATATGGAAAGGTATTTAGCATCTTACCATCAAACAATCAACTTGTATTAACTGTCCCTTCGTCATTTATCTTCAATGTCTGCGTATATTCTTCAAATAGGCCCAAGAATAGGTCAACGATAACAAGAATGACAGACGATAAACTTTACACATTTCGCGAAGGCAACTATCGCTTAGTTAAGCCAAAGGTAGCGATAAAAAGTTAATGCTGGGGTTACTAGGGTAGACTTCTAGGGTAGTGCCCAATTTATTACAATAATTAGACTTCGATAATCAGGACCATGAACAAACAACTTTCTAAAATAGGACTTGATTGATCATATATTCCAGAACGTTTGCAGACGTTTGCTTTTTAGCCATATAGCTTATCAGCATACGGGATAGAATCTGCTTTATTGTTTGTTTTATTCAGCAGGACACTATTTATTTTTTACACTCACAATAAGTAATCATAACAACCCTCATTCAGTACTGAAAACTAACTAATTAATACCCATAAAACATGTACGAACTTGTTCGACGATGCTATATTCATGGTATTTTGATAGTTAATGTAATAGTAACAAAATCCATACGTATGCTACTTTCAAAGAACACTTTCAGATAGTATACTCAACGAATGCTATGCTGTATCATACTTACATATAGTGCAATTGGCAATAGAGAAAATTTTATCACTAAGTGAAATGTATCATGATACTTTTATAAATCAAAAGAAATAAAATTTCTTATGCAGACGATTGATAAAAAAGAGCAACAGACAAATTAAACATGCATACATACTATTTGTTAAGTTTATGCATACTTTCTTAGTATAACATGTAAATCTATTATTTGTGTAAGTAATGTAACTAACTATTGTGCCTTCTCTATTGTCTATATAATTATTATATTATTAGCACAGTTGATAATTTAATGTATGCCTTTTTGTCTCTATACCCTGATGTGTTTACAACTCGTCTTTTATTTAACGCACATAAAAGGAATCAACTGACAGGATTCCTGCAACAGTTTGTTTAAAATGGGGTTTAATGACTGCTATGGTATTATGATAGAACTTAACATCGGCTATATTAGCACTAATTGCTAAAACTAAGTTTGATCTTATGACTGCTATTTTTACTCTAAGATATTGCTATTCCTATCAAAATATTGATTAACGTAAATAATCTTTTAAACGGTAATTTTAATGCGTCCTAGTTAAATTTGGCTTAAACAGTTTCTCTCTGTTGAAATTTTATAAAGAAAATTTGGTATTGTAAATTACAACTGAACAAATCTAGATTTTTTGGATATGATCACTGCCTTGCCATGTAAAACCTATCCTTATGGATGATTCCCCCAATTTCAACGGCAATAATTCATTTTGAATAACCCATTCAGTTTTAAAGTTTGCATTACTTTGACAAATGATTAGCAGTGTTAAGTTAAAAGGACTATCAGTTTCATTAATCAAACAAAGAAAGCCATATTAAAAATGAGCTGAAATTAAAGTTCATAGCTAGAATAAATTCAAAAGTCGCCCTCTGAGTTTTGATATATGCATAAATAGATGTGGCTTAAACAATTTGCATAACAGAGCCACTCTGTTAAAGAATAAATGGCAACAAACACCTGTGTTTCCTTAACTTTAATGTAACTTAAACAACATTTTATTTTATATATTCATAAAGGAGTGATTCTGTCTAGATTGCCAGCAAACGTCTTCTTTCTATAAGTGAACATGACTAGGAAATGTCACAATCACAGACTCCTGACTGACCCACTGCACCTTAAGGAAGGGGCACGGAACACAGATATCTACAATATAATTAAAGTGAATCAACCAGCTCTCTTCCTTGTCAAGATGATTGCTGAGCTAGAAACAAATTAGAAAACATAGGCACGATACAAAACTCCCACAACCAATAGGAATAACAACAAACAAAGTTTCCAACATCCACACATCATTTCAGATAGATATTTATCATAAATGAATCTGATTTGATAGAATGCTATTTACTATTTTATATATTAAGATGAGTGTGAACAGGTTCGACACAAAGCTTTGGCTGCTTCTGAATAGCTTATTAGAGTGTTTTGTTCAATTAAAAGAAAAAATGCGCAAATGTCTAAATTTGTTTTAGGTTTTCAGGCTCAGATGTATATGGAAAACGGTTGAGACAAATACATAATCATGATATATTTTTCGTTTATTTATAGTTATATATGTTACTTTAGCAAATTTGACTGAACAAGCTTAAGGAATTGTATCCTAGTTGAGATGTTGCATCAGACTTATCATTTTATAAGTTTATAAATTGCATAACATAACATAGAAAAATTAGCAAACAATGTGTTTTGTTTTTAAGTCAAGAAGTATACCGTATCTTAAAAGAAAAGTTTACAACCATATACACAGTCTCCTAATTAGTACTGATAACTTCTTCTTTTAGAGAACAGATGCTCTTTTTGTGCCTATCAAACCTGTCCTTTTTAATGAAATAAACTTTCCAGTGATGTATAATTTAAGCTATTAAGCAATTTTTGTTCGTCTTCAACTTTGTTTTATACGTTACATATTAAAAATCGAACAACACAATGATATTTTACCTCAGTAATGATATTTAGTATTACTTTAAAGTCGGTATACTCCGTCCAGATAAGAGACGTTGGGCGGTTCTTAGCTAAGTTCAACCCCTGGACAAATACATTTGGAAATCGGCTAGTCAGGTTGCATTGTTCACGTATTCACCCATCTGTGAAACTCTCCACACCAAAAGTAAATACCTGTATTCTTATGGTTGCCGTATCGTGGAAAATAAGCGTTTTGAATTATTGAAGATGAATCTGATCAGCCCAGATACCTTGTTTGAAATATATACATACATGTAGCTTAAACACGCACGTGTATCTTAAACTATACAGCCAAACACCAATCTGCGACAATGAAATCTACAATGACACAACTTTTATTGTTTTATAAAAGATATGTGTACCCTTTCCCTGTGATCCATTTATTGAACCCTTAGCATGCTGAATTTTAATGTGTGTGTGTGAGTGTGTGTGTGTGTGGGGGGGGGGGAGCACGGGGCTATTTTTATGTTGTTGTTTTAAATGCTATTTTTTCGAATTCAAAGCTAACACCAAATCATTTTCTTGCCAAACAAACAGAATTTTGAAGAATATTTTCATCGACAACATTTTTAACGCGAATATTTTCATATAGCACACTAAAGGTAAACCTCTGTAGGTACCAGTAGACGCACACAACTGCAGCAAAAATTAGAGAAGAGTGTCTCTTTTGTTATTTTGAACTGATTTTGTTTGTTTGTAATGATGTTTTGCAGCGCTGCCAACATTTTTGCAGCCATGACGCGACGTTTTCTGGCCACCTAGGTTGAACCAGTACTTAGCAGAGAATAAAGTGTCTTGCTTAGGACATTTCGAAGTGCTTTCATTGAACCTTCTCAAATTAGCGATTCTTTAATCACAGGTCTAACACACTAGCATTGAGCAACTGTGGATCTCAATTATTTGAGTTGATACTTTACATCCCAGTCATGCGCGGATCCAGAAACTTTTGTCAGAGGGGGTCTAACTTTGACAACGTTTTTTTAGTTGATGAGAGGAGAGATGATCAAAATACCACTAAAAGGGGGTCATAATTGGTTCCGATGATCGCCTAACATTATATTCTGGTCCTGTAGCTTTGCGATTTTTCAGGGGATCTGGACCAGTATTGCTAAGAAAACCATTTTTTGTGATCTTTCAGGGGTGGTCTGTACCCCCTGTCGTCCCCCCTCTGGATCCGCCCATGCCAGTTTAGAAATTTTCAGCCATGTCGGGACGTTTCCTGGGTTTAATCAGTACTAAATAGAGTATAACCTGTATAAGCATAAGGAAACAATATGGTGCCTCCAGAGAGACTCAAACCAACGGCCCCCTTATCTCAAGTCAAGCACTCTACCACTTGTTGACTCTACAGGTATTATATAGCTATTTGGTCACTGTATTGCCACATGTTATGCGATGTCCCGGTCTCATTTAAAGCTTATGGAGATATGAACCAGTTGTGGGCGTGGCTAGACAGTGACCCAAAAGCCAATTAATAACTACAGTTTTGAAGGCGTCATTCGTGCCAGCCTGTTTGTTGGATTAGTTCAATAATGTGCACTAATCCTATTTTACATGTATGCCGTTAATATCCGTATATCATGTGTAAAACATTTCGACCTCCGAACCAATGTATGCAGCTTTGCGTTTTAGATGGTTATTTGAGACATGGCTGTATAGTAAATACAATACCAAAGGAAATTACAGATAAAGGCACGCTACATGCAATCAGATCTTCATTATGCTGTGTAACCTGACTCTATATATTTATACATGTAGCAGCAACAGCCGTTCTAACGTAGACCAGTCTGCCTTGCTGATCTTGACTAAAATCCACATAGGTTCTAGGAGGCCCTGACCAGTGAGCAATAGTATATAACCAATGTGTCTGTAAACAATTAAGACTTCTGCGAACGTTTACCGGGCATACTAACCGTATATGTCGTCTGCGGATCAGTTGTTTTGCACGATTAACCCTTAAAGCGCCAATCACAACAAAATTCGACTGCTTTTGTCGTCTGCTGAAATGTTTAAGAAGCCTTTCCAACAAACAGTGTAGACTCAGATCAGGCCGCTCCTATACGAGCAGTCTGATCTGGGTCCACACTGTTTGTCTCTATACATAGCTTTGTTAAATAATGTTAGCAAAAATTGTAGCAGACGACAAATGCAGACGGAATTTTAGGATTTATTTTTTTTTGCTGGCGTTAAGGGTTAAAGCGTACATGTGCTGTTTTACCCAATTTACTGTAGACTAGTCTAAATTGACAGTGAATGGCAGTGTTCTGTCGGACACGCCCAACGTCCGTTACCTGGTCGCACTATAATATCTAAACAATTATCATTAGGTGTTTAAAAGCTACAGAAAAAAAAATACATGCTTATTTTCAAATTCAAGAGGTTCTAAACTTATATAAAGTTTTATCTATGGTCATCTAATTAAACAGCTTATAACTGACAAAGTATTTATGTTAGAACGTATCTGTTTGCAGTTTTGAAATGGTCAGTTGACGCTCTTTTAAAAACATGTTATCTTGAAGTTAAACACGTATTAAAAATTTTGTCAAATGAAACTTTTTAACAAAATATCAATAATTTTAAGGGTATAATTGAAAATGTAACGTAAATGACATTATAATGGATCTAAACAACTTTTAAAAACATCAATATGTGTAGATAATAGTATGTTCTTACAGATAGCATAAATGTTTTGTTCATTTAAACATTTCAACTTCTACTTAAATAGACTTGATTACATATTTTTGTTTTTAAGAAAATGAGGGGTAACGTATTAAACACACTGTTACAGGTATGTTTGCAAGACTTAAATTGATTGCAATATCTGGTTTCATACTGCCTATACTATGTACTAAAGGATAAAACAAGTGAAAATTCTGCTAAAAAGGGGACATACCTAAATGCTTATTTTTGACATTTTTGAACCCTGGCTCCTCTACTAAGTGCTGGGGTCGTGGTAACAAATAACTGGAGCTTAACGGGTGTAGATGTTGAAATTACACCTTGCAGTATGGTCAGATGTGACTAAGTGCAGTAAAATGAAAAAAAATGAAATGTAAATATCGTGAAAAAGGTGGAAAGGGCGGTTTGAAAGGCTCCCGGTAATCACAATGTAGCACATAAAAGCGGTGATAATCAATTATACTGGCGGTATCCGCCAGCAAAATAACGCATTATCTACAATCTCACTCGTAGATTCAACTTGTAAGTTAGGGGTCTTTCATGCAAACCAAACATCTATGTGTCTTGATCCACATCTAAACTAAGGGCGAGGCTGGCGCGCCGTGTAACAGGAGGTTAAAGCCCTCCTGTAAATTATTTTTACTGACCGTTCCAAGTCGGGTCTTCTTTTGTGGATCATTTGTGTTATTTATGTCTTGTGTTTGTCATGCTTTCGCGTCTATTCATTGCTGCCAAATGTGGTCACCTGAAGGGAAAGAGCTGACCTCTTGGCTATTATTTGTGATGTTTATTGTGAGTTTGTTACTTTCCCTGGGACATCGGTGGTACTTGATTGTATCGATTCTTGATCATTGCTGTCTTTCTTACCTTGTAGATTAAATAATCAGTTTGACTCTGTGACGTTTTTTGATAGCACACAATTACAGTCTTCCGGTTTGGTAGCCCACGAAAATAGTACCTTGGGAAATTTAGCACTTGCGGTTTCCGGGCCCTTTATGGCGTAAACGAGTGCTTTATTCGACTTTAAATGTGCATTTGATTAAGCATTGGTCTATGTTTGTAAGGGTTGATGCAAACAAATGCATCTTTGTGTGGACTATTTTGTCACAGACACCCCAGCATACTCCCCGGGTAACGTATGACGTCCGTCGGATTTCAGCCTGAATCATTTGACTGTCCCTCAAAGAACCGAGAATGCTAAAAAAACGAATTTATCGAGGTGGGTTTTCTTTTCACTTTTTTGAAATGGAATGACAGACCTTGCCACTCACAGGTAGAAAAAAGTTCAAGCTATGTCCTGAAAAAACATGCAGATGCTCGAATTCTGCCTTTTTAGGGACTGATTAATTGTGCACCAAACCCTATTGCCGCAGATCGAGTTCGCCCCCTAGACGTTCGCCCAAGTGGCGTTTCGGTTCAGGTTGTTTCGCTTCAGGTCGTTTCACACCCTTGGTCGTTTCGCCCTTGGTCGATATTCCATAACAAGGAAAAACGGAATATTTTGTTTAAATCTATCTTGCTACAAATTGTTCTTCGACCAGCATGCGGGATTTTGGTACTTGTCGCATATTTGCGAACGCCTCTAATACACGCAAATGCTGAAGTATCCGGTCTAATCTATTATTGCTCTTCATCTACGTTCAGACTCTGTGCATGCGAGTCTTTGCATATGTGTGGACTCGTCCCAGCCTTCATTTCTTGATACATGTAATGCGATAAGTACCAAAGTTTCATGCGCTGACCAATATATCAAAATCCTTTTAAAGTAGTACCTCACTTATGCGCATGTGACTGAATAATCATCTTCCTTTAATATGTAAAAGTAGGCTCAATACTCATATCTTAAGACAAAAGTAACATGATCTTACCAGCTTTGATTTTAATCGTTATTTGATTTTTAAAGTTGAAAATTTGGATTTTTGAACATCTGTTTTTGGTTGTTTTTTTCTAAATATATAATGATTATAATTATTTATATCTAGAATAATTATGACACAAAATGTATCTACAGTTTAAAAAACTTATTACTTTGAAGGGACCGTTTTATAGAAATATATAATTGTTTAAAAACCATATGTCACCTTCATGCTTTTTTTTCCTTCTTTTGTCTTCTCTGTTTACTTATACATATAGTTTAAGGCAATGGGCGTAGACAATCGATAATGTGAGTTGTTGTTTTTTTTTCAGAAATATCGGAACGCTTTCTTGTGTGCTAGCCAGTAATGAGCAGTAAAGTTTTGTGTCTTGCTTAAGAACACAAAACAATAATTGCGTAAGGCTCAAATCAGGGACTTATCTATCTTAAGTTGAGCACTCTACCACTGTCAGGGAATTTACGTCGACGTACGCGCAAGTTCCGACGTTGCTTTTGGCGCACTCGTGCACGACGTTGACGTTGACGTAACGTCGCTGTTATTATATGATGTAACTCGATTATACACAATAAAAGGAACGAACCTGACACGACGCTTAGCTTACGATTCACCCAAATACTAGACCCATTTTCGATATTGGTGCCGTGACGAAACTCAGAGACAACATGCAGCTGGATAAACTACATGCGCTTCGCCAGAGACATCATCGTATAGTTTCAACACAACTAGAGAGGCTGGGAGACGATTTATCGGACTTCGAAAAAAGCCAGCTAATTGACATTCTTTCTGCAAAGGCTGAGATCATCAGGGCGCTGAACGAAAAGATCGTCAACCATAAAGGCATCGATGACATTGCAGGCGAACTTTTCGATGGCGAGGATTACATCATCAGACTAGACATGCAGATTGGGAAATTGCGAGAGAGCCTTAGGAAGAAGGAGTCGAGCCAGACAAACTAGAAGGAGCCAGCAGCAACTACCGTTACAATTGAGGACACTATCGCACAGGGAGAGCGCTCTATTAATGCGTATACCAGTGTGTCAGCAGGTACACCGGCAAGTGGCGAACAATTCACTGGCAATAACCGGACGGGTCACAATAATGTGAGTAACACTAATTCTTAAAATTCCAGCTCTTACCATAGACTACCCACAGGAGCTTGAAGTTCGGTCCTTATATCACCTATATAGCCTCAAAACCAAAAGCTCACGGTGTCATTACGTTGTAATGACCAGGAGTAACACTAAATTTCTGGCACCTTTGAATCGCCGTTATCAGGAGGTTTTGGCGAAAACTGAACATCTAACCATAAAAACTATGTATACAGGTCATGCGAGGCATGGATAACTTTTTCTGACATATCACTGAGTCAAAATAATGAGCGTTTGAAAATAAGAAAAAATAACGGTAGCCATTCCGGCTCCAGTATCCGGTTTGACGCAGTGAATCCGAGCCTTCGTCACACTTGGAGAAAATACATTTCAAACTAACAAACTCTTCAACCCAAAAATGAAACAATCAGTTAAATGTGTTCAGAATATTAAATAAATCAAACCCTTACATTTACTTATCACGAAAAGTTCTGTTGTTCATAAACTTTGCGGAAATTCAAAACTGAAACCGTTGTTTTTCAAAGATCGTGTGACGTTGACGTCGCGCACGATTTGGCGTACAAAGCGTAACGTCATGTTATGGCGTCTTGGGGCTTATTCCGTATAGGAAAACGGCATTGTCTCGTTGTTAATGCCCTAACAAATAGGTTTCCCGGTACTATATCGACTTAAAGTATATTTGAGACCTTGTCCTGTTTTGTCTTAACGTCACCATCTTGATCATAAGGTAGAAGAAAAGTTATCGAACACTTTGACGTTGCCGTCGCAACATTCACTGCCGATTGACCGGAAACTGGAGCCGGAATGGCTACCAAGAGCTTAGTTTCACTCCTGGTCATTACTACGTAATGACATTGTGAGCTTTTGGTTTTGAGGCTATAGGGGTGATTTAAGGATCGAACTTCAAGCTCCTGTGGACTACCTAAGCTACAGATGCCAGAGTTTGACGGTGAAATCGCAGAGTGGCAGACATTTTGGTACTCCTATGAGTCACCGTCCATTTAAACGCTACTCTTTCTGACGTTCAAAAGTTTACATACCTCAGTTCTCTTATCCATGGTTCAGCATCGTCCGCCATAGCTGGTTTTCCCCTTACAAATGCAAATTATAGTAACGCCATTGATTTGTTTAAGCAGAGATTCGGACAGCCACACAAGATCAGAGCCAACTACATGCAGTCCCTGATAGATATACAAAGACCAGACAGCAGTGTAGTAAGTTTACGTACATTCCATGACAAGATTGAAACATGCATTCGTGGGCTCGAGTCTCTAGGACAGTGTAGTGATACTTATGGTGACCTGTTAGTGCATATCATACTTGAGAAGCTACCAGGAGAAGTTCGACGAAACCTAGCACGTGAACATAATGGATATGCACACTGGTCGTTACCGGCACTGGTCGCCACAGCGAATGTATCCATCAGAATCTAGGAAGAGGCGCAATTGCTTCACCATACAGCCATATGTGAGCAGCAGACGAATTCAACATTGAACCCAGAAGCTGCGCCATTTCACTCAGAGAGCAGCGGACGAACAGATACCAGTGCCTTACATGGTTTACACCTACATTACGCAGATAGACCTCGTCCAAACGTACTCTTGAAAACCGTCCTTTCGGAAGTCAGTGCCTCTCACTTGTCAGCCGATGCCAACATTTTATTCGACGAGGGGGCGCAGAGGTCCTTCATCGCAAAGAAACTAGCAGACGACATACAGATTCAACATTAAGGTACAGAAGAAATAAATTTGGCTACGTTTGGAGGTTCTTCACAGACCCTACGACGAGTTCCCACCGCGACTGTGTCCCTGAAAACCAGTGGAAGAGAGACAATTCCAATAGATGTATTAATAGTGCCAACCATAGCAGCACCGTTGTCCAACATGCCACCGGAAGTCAGAAAATTAAAATACCTAAAAGGCTTGAAACTGGCACATCCAGTAACCCAGGATGGTGAATTTGATATTTCATTTCTAATCGGTGCAGACCACTACTGGAAAATAGTAAAGAATCATGTTGTCAGGGGCAACGCACCAACTGCTGTGAAATCCAAAATAGGGTATTTGTTATATGGACCAATTCCTTGCGACTTAAAACAGACTCCAAATACCATGCTAAATGTATTAACTTCATCTCCTTACGTCGCCGACTGGGAACAGTTCTGGAAGCGGGAATCCCTGGGAATCTTGCATAACAAGAAGGACACAACAAACGCAGAGAAAGTAACCACTTATCAGAGGACCTCCATTACACGATCAGATGGAAAGTACTCGGTTTAGTTACCATGGAAACATGAGCACTCACATCTACCTACAAATTTAACAAATAAGCTGATGAACCCTACGGACCATGAGCCACTGACGTCAGCCCACCTACTACGTGGACGGAAGGTTACCACGTTACCATACAAGACACGCCCGCCTGATACCAATGTAGTCGCTAACGCCATCAAGAGCGACTACTCGACTTTGACTAAGCGAGCTAATCAACAGAAGAAGATGATCGACCACTTTCAGGACAGATGGAAGTTAGAGTATCTGACTGCCCATAGGGAATACCACAGCACCACAGGGCAGAATACACAGACGATCAAACAGAGAGATGTTGTTCAGATCCATGACGAGCGACCGAGGACAACCTGGAAGCTAGCTATAATTAAACAGCTCATCACTGGGAATGACGGACTGGTCCGCGCTGCCAAACTGAAGACCCAGCATGGCGAGACGACGAGACTGATAGCCAGACTTTATCATATACTTTTCGCGGCCCGGAATAATGTCGGGGATTTCACGTCGACGTACGCGCAAGTTCCGACGTTACTTTTGGCGCACTCGTGCACGACGTTAACGTTGACGTAACGTCGTTGTTATTGTTATGATGTAACTCGATTATACACAATAAAAGGAACGAACCTGACACGACGCTTAGCTTACGATTCACCCAAATACTAGACCCATTCTCGATAACCACAAAGCCAATTGGTAAAGTAGGCATCATACTTGATTCTTGTTCATAGCCTATAGGCAATTAGTGAGAGCCCAGACATGCATGCACATGTACACAGTCATACTAGAGCATCCACAGTTCGCATATGCAAAGTAAGTTCGTAGCTAATGGTTTAGACACCAATAACATATAAAGTCCTGCGCTGGTTACCAAAAAACTATAGCAAATGCACACGCCAGCATTTAACCAGTATTTTCATGGAACCCATTACAAAAGGGAGCCCTCGTGCGCACGACGTCATATTTGCAATGGGCACAATGAGTGGCTCCGCTGTTGGAGCGACAGACTAGGGATCAAAGGGTTGCTAGATCAAGACTCACCAGAGTCACGGTGTTGTGTCTTGGGCATGACACGTTATCTGCTGCTTAGTAATGGTCATACCCTGAAGACAGGAAATCATCCCAACATGACCAAAATTGTTGACTAGGACGTATCAACACAAACGAACAAAACAAATGAATGTAAACCATAAATACTGAGACTTTGCTCACACGACGAAAAACCTTATGGAGAAAAAACTTTTTAGTTGTGCAACAAGATCAAACAGGACTGCATAATTATGTACTGTTATATGACTGGAGAGAATCCTGATTCCTGATTGGCTTAAATGAAAAGTCATATAACAAACCAGTTATTGACTTCAATTTCGGTAGACATAATGATTTATCTACCCTTAAAAGTGATATTCACTTTTACGGTTAGATAAATTCTTTTGTTATATGACTGGGGAGAATCCTGTCTCCTGATTGGCCCAATTAGTCTTCATAAATCTTTATGTGTACCTGGAAACTGGTCTAATCTGGTTCACAAGTTAATATTGCATGTAAACCAGCTTGAACTAGTTTCTAGAAGTTAATATTTTGATACTTCTGCAATATTACCCTCTAGAGAGCTAAATATAGCATGATGAGTGTGAAACTAGCATGTGCTGCATGAAACTGACATGATTTGCTGTTGCACCTCCCAACAGGTAAATTAAAGGCATCCATGATTTTTTACAACAGATTTGTTTTGTTTTGTTTGCTTATTTATCTTTGTTTGGACAAACAAACTGTAAAAACAGTTTGATAATAACATTTTATATTCCTCATTAAGAGAAATAATAAACATGTGAAAATGCAAAAAACTACATAATAATATTTTAATGACAGTTGCTAAAACTTGTGAGAAAGTCCTTAGATGTCTTTAATAGATTGAAGGTTGAACAAAAGTGAAAGTAGCAAATTTTTCATTCTTAAATGAAAAGTCATATAACAAAACAGTTATTGACTTCAATCTCGGTAGACATAACGACTTATCTACTCGTAAAAGTGATAATTCACCGAGGCCGCTAGCGGCCTCGGTGAATTATCACTTTTACAGGTAGATAAATCTTTATGTCTACCGAAATTGAAGTAAATAATTGTATAATGTCTACCTCATTGAAGTCAATAATTGTATATTGGCTGCTTCACTAAAAATGGTGACTTTCACAGTAACTTCGTATCTTGAGAAATTGATACGCGAAAAATTAGACATTGGAACAAGGCTGTTTACTTTTAAGAGCCTTGGCTTGAGAGAGCACAAACAAAAAGCCCCGAGTGAAGACTCAGACCAGCCTGATCATCCGCCCAACATGAGCATAGTTTTTGCTTTGAATAACTTAGGGCCCATGCTTTCTTCATGTTGACAGAGAACGCGCTTATAAAATTAGGCAGGCGTCTAGTCTGTTCCAAATCTTCTCTTGGTACACAGTTTCTCAGGCATCAGCCAAACATTATTTGACATAATTATATTTCGGCACCTCAAAACCTAACCCCAGGTATGAATGCAACTTTGATGCAATATTGCTCTTTTGAAATGTTAATATTTGCTTTATTTCTCCTTTTTAATTTATTTTCTGTAACGTGCATTTGTCGGCGCCAGGTATGGAATTTGTGAAAGTCAATAGATACTAAAAGATATTTGATATAATGACAGGTTTGGTGATAGTTTTCACATGCACTATATTATTGTTCTCATATACTCAGAGTCAGATTCACCTCAAGTTACCAGCGTTCAGTCTGTTAACCCTAACGAATTCTACCCAGAATGACAGCGACTTGATTTCGACAACAAGCTATGTTCATCCACAAAGTTCAAAATGACAGCTTCTCAATATATACTAGCATAAATTCGGACAATTCTAAGTATCTTCATTGCAAAACAAAAAGAAGGCATCATTTGGTCACCAAAATTTGTTGTTATATGTCTAGAATAATGTCTCTTGATTGACCAAAATTGCCTTTATAAATCGATATGTCTACCTGAAAACTGCTCTAAACTGGCCTTCAGATTGTCATGAGATAACAACCAGCTGAAAATAGTTTCCAGATTTGAATTATTGTGACACTTTCTTCCTTTATAAACCTCTAGTGAGCCTAAATAGCATGAACTTCATGTCAGCATGAACTGCATAAAACTGACATGATTTGCTGTTTCACCTTCCAACAGGTAAATTAAAGACTTGTAACGAATTTTAACAACAATTTTGTTTTGTTTGTTCATTTTTCTTTATTTGCTTTCTTTGATTGAATAAAAGATAATGTAAAACAAAGTGTTTCATAATTAACTTTCTTCATTCAGAGAATGTATATACATTTCTAAATACTAATATTTTAAACAGTTGCTAAAACTTTTGAGAAAGACCTTTAGTTGTACATAACTCTAGTTACAAAGGTGAAAAACGGTAATTTGGAAGTTCTAGCGAAAAAGCGTATATTTTCCCTAGCTGACATGATTACAAACACCAAATTTTCAAACTGCCCTTAATGTTTTTAAAATTGGTGTAGTTCAGCAATAAAATATGCATTATAAGCAACAAAATACGTTTCAAAGCGATTCACTTTTTACAATACCGTGAAAACCTGCACTTTCTACTCCCACCCCTCATTCTACGTCTTTGTACTGGGTGCCGATTAGACCAGACCTTGAGTAAACGCATTGCTAGTTTGTAAAAGTAAAAGTGCAAAAATGTTATGGATAGGAGTGCTCTTTACATCCGAAACCTTACCGTATTCCTTCTGCGCATGCATGAAATACACCTAAAATTGTGACGTTTGTAATTGGAAATATGAAACTGGTGTCTTTCAGTTTAGTTTTAGATGCTTTCCCCCCTAGACCCAAGATGCCCTTTGGATAACGACATGTGACTATAAACATTTACAACATATGTAAAGGGCATTTTGGGTCTAGAGGGGAATGCATCTAAAAACAAACTGAAAGACACATGTTTAATCTTTCCAATGACAAATGTCACAATTTTAGGTGTATCTCGTACGCATGCGCAGATGGAATACGGTAAGATTTTGGAAATGAAGAGCACCTTTTAGCACTTTTACTTTATTAAACTAGCAATACGTTTACTCAAAGTCTGGTCTAAACGGCACCCGGTATAAAGACGTAGAATGAGGAGTGGGAGTAGAAAGTGCACGTTTTCACGGTATTGTAAATGGTGAATTGCTTTGAGACGTAATTTAGTAGTTACTATGCATATTTTACTGCCAAACTATACTTCTACCACGACCTCAAAGTAATGACCCTCGATTCATTCAATGCATTTACCGTTACAGTCACACCTCAAAGCGTTTTGAGGAAGTATACACCAATTTTAAAAACATTATGGAAACTTGAAAGGTTGGTGTTTGTAATCATGTCAACTAGTGAAAATTTACGCCTTAGCGCTAGAACTCCTTTCCATTCTCAGTTGAATAGTCATACCACAAAACATTATTAACTTCAACTTTGGTAAACATAAGGATTTATTTACCATTATTGCATAAAAAGCCGTGTCATACGCTATTCACAGCCATGTTTGAGCAGGCAAAAACCCATGTATTAATCAGACACTTCACGTGCTTTTGATGCACGGTTTTTGAACTTTACATATGCGCATTCAACAACAGTAACGTGCATAGAAATTATTGTAATTTGGTGACGTTACGATGACGTAAGTCTTTGCTCTGGAACAGGCGTTTTCAAAACCTACGAATCCTTTATGCTTTTGTGCACCATTATGGTAATATTTTTGTTTGTTTGTTTTGTTGCTTTACGTCCCAAGTCAACAGCTATGGTCATGGCGGGACGGTCAGTACACTTAACCACACTTTTTCCAGGGCAACTTGAAGCTTGAATAAGCGGTTAACCAGTAATTTGTGCACATACTTTCGCTTGTAACTGACAACAACCCTTCATGAACGTTTCAGTGGAAGGGAGGAAAATGACCTTAGGGAGGAGAATGACCTTAGAAATTATTTCATGATCAATCTCCACGAAAGTATGGGACCGGACCAATCGAACTCGCGACCCCTGGATCTGCGGTCAGATTTGCATCTGTAGCCAGACACGTTGCCGACTGCGCTAAGCGACCCGGTTATTATGGTAATACGAAAATGAACATTTCGAAGTGGATTTCCTAAGTTTTCAAGTGACAAAATGACTTATCTTTGCTTTTTCTCATTTTGATATCTTTATTTATATGTTCTAGGAGATGATGCATTGGTAAGTTAGGGGGTTTTCATGCAAACCAAGCATATATGTGTCTTGATCCACAATTGAACTATGGGTGAGGTTGGCGCCGTGAAACCAGTTTAACTCCTCCAGTAAAATATTTTACTGACCGTTCCAAGGCGGTACTTCTTTTGTCGATAATTCATGTTACTCCTGTCTTGTGTTTGTTATGCTTTCGTGCGCGTCTGTTCATTAATGCATTTAGGTCACCTGCTGGGGAAGGGCTGACCTCTTGGCCTTCGTTTGTGATGTCTAATTTCGTGTTTGTTACTTTCCTAATGGTGTCTTGTGTCAGGTGTGGCACTTGATTGTATCGATTCCTGATATTTGCCCTCTTTCTTACTTCCATGCAACAATAACGATCAAACATGGTTTTCTGATACACTAACATCTGCTAGACCCCTCGGGGTTGTTACAGTCCTCACCTTTCAGGCTCGGGTTTCAACACTTTCCTCGGGGTCCAGAAGATGTCAATGCATAGAAAAACATGTTTGATAATGCGGCCTCGGTGATTATCACTATTTCGGGCAGATAAATATCAATGTCTACCTCATTAAATGCAATAATTGTATATTATTAATAAGCAAAATCCAAACAAAACACTTTAGGTACACGTATGTTTTAAAAACTGCTTTAAAATCATCAATTGAAAATCTTCTTAAAGTAACTGTTTTAGTTTCTTCTAAATTAACAAGGCACAGTTTCTGACGAAACCATCTTGCATTCTATAAATCATAAAAAAAAGATTGAGCTTTAAAGCGAAAAGGCGAATTCAATCAAAGAAACTGCAGATAAAAGAAGGCCATGGATTGTCAAACCAAACACTCATTTGCTGACTTTAATGCGATCAATGTACGAAAGTCTTTGAACATATTTTACCAGATAATTCCAATCGAATCATCTGTAGTCAGCACCGTTTTCTGTATAATTTGAGCCATGACATAACAAAACCAAACAATGAGTGTGCACTGAGCGTAGACTCAGATCAGCCTAGGCATCCGCCCAGTCTGATCAGAGTATTCGCTTTGCGTTTAGTGGTTGACTATGGATCCAAGTTTTCTTCAGACGGACATTGGAGACTCTGATCAGACTAAGCTGATGTATAGGCTGACCTGAGTCTGCTCTTGACGCACAGTAACTATGTTTTTTTCACACTTCAAAACATGAATATTATGCAAAACAAGAATCGAATGTTATGGCTTGGCTATGCGTAAGCACATGAGTAGCTCACGTGAACAGTTACATCCGAACCCTCACTATTCGCATATGCAAATAAGAAGAATGCAACCAGTCGAATCAGCCTTACAGACTAATAAAACTTGCAATACTTAGTGCAATGTATCATATGACTTTTTAGTTACTGTAAAGGCGACACCTCAAGAATGCGACAAGGACTGGTCAACCTTGGACATGGGTAAAAGCTGAAAATGAGGCGTGGTTTTATTCAAAAGTAACTGTATCATTTTGCGCCATCACCTCAGTATAGACGCAAAACACATTATTTAGTCCTTAAAACGCCCTCAAAAATAAATGTCTATTTTACATAAGCATAGAGGCAAAAATTGTGGACCCAGATCTGGGTCCACATTGTTTGTTTATGAGGCTTCAAATATTTAAATGGACGACAAAAAACATAAGTTTAGTGATGCTTTAAGGGTTAATGAATGTGAGTTCATAGTGTAAACGGTTAGGATTTTCATGAAATGCACGCACATTTGCGCGGCCCAAAACAGTTATTAAGTCTTCACCAAATTATAAATAGAACCTGATTTCCCTTGTTTAGCAGATGAAATAGCCGAACCACGCCCAGATATGAATATTCAAGTTGCCGCCTTTACAGTAAGCAAAAAGTCTATTAATATACCACCTGCACTTTCATATGAGCTGGGTGCGAATGATCGGTTTGATCAGCTGTTTTAGCTGGTTGCATACAATTGCATAGCATAAACCTTTTCTGTTGTACCTTTTAAGCAAATGTTGCAATACGTTAGGGCGTTATGGTAAACACGACCAATGGATCCACTTTTCAATTTCCAATTAACTCGTAAAATTAGATAGATGATTGGATTTTGATATAGTCCTGGCGCGCACTTATTTCTTAGATGGTATTTTCCACAGAGCCGTCAGAAACTGTTCAACATTCGGCGCTGTTGGGTGACATTGAAAATGTGGACGTTAATATTTTTACTATTCGCCGCTGGAGTTTTTACAATTAAAGGTGAGATGAAATTTAAAAATAATAATTCAACTGACTTGAATCTAAATCTTGAAATCGTTATAGAACATAACATAATGTAACTTTTATTCTCTCAGACTGCATAATACAACATATGATTGAAAAAAGTCTAATCAGCTAAATAAATGACTTTTCTAGAATTTGATCTACAAGGTGCGTGCTTAGTTGTCAGGGACTTAACTTACTGAGCACTATAGAAAAAAAAGCTACTAAGTTGTTGTAATAGTTTAAACTTTCAGTGGAGTGCATTTTTTTTTTAATTTATTGAACTAATATACCTTGAGTTCTAATATATGTAGTTTGAGGTACTCACTTCAGTCAAAGTGATACATCGGAATCAGATTAATAGGCTTATTCTTAAATTGTTTCTTAATTTTTTTGCATATTTGGCACTTTTTATAGTGTGTCATCTGTTGATGTTTTTTTTATCAAAATTAACAATTTCAAACCCTTAACTAAACATTCTTTCAGGGGTACCATCAAAGTTTCAAACTATTTAGATCCAGAGTTTGTGTTTTCTGGGTCCAATCTGTTTGTAAAGGTTATAAGCAGACAACACCACAAGACAAAACGTTTAGTGCCATGCATAGGTATTTCAGCAGAGGACAGAAAATGTCTCATAAAATGGGGTTTTATCTTTACACTAAAAACAAAATAACTTTTTTTAATATCAGCTTTGATGTTACACCCTATGTGGACATACTTACCTGTATGTCATTATGAAACTAGCATATTTGTGAATTCTAAATTGTTTCAATAGTATCAACACTTTACTTTTATTCATTGATGATTAAGACGTTTTGTTAAACTTCGAATTCTAAACGATGATCAGCACTGTGTCATTGAGCAAGGCAGTTTATATGTATTTGTTTAGTACTGGTTCATCCAAAAGGAAAGTTATGGTCTGCACTATTTCGAGCTACAACCCATAAGACTCTATGCATATATTTGTTTTGGTTTTGGTAATCAAATTTCTTTGATTTCCTAAAATACTCCAGGGTGTTCGGTTTAGTATTCCAGCGGGATTTACAGAGATTGTGATGACTACTGGTTCCTTAATCACAGGACTTCTGGTGTGTACCGTGTGATACCGAAAGACATGACGAGAGGCTACGATGTATACTGTGAAATGACCCCGGACAGTGCTTGGCTGGTAGGTCAGATTTCATTGGCTAAAAGTACCACCATAAATTACTTGTATAGGTCGCCAAAGCTCTCATGGCCTTGTTTACATTCGCTTGTTTACAAACATTGTAAACAAAACTTTTAAACTGTCTACTTGTTTCGGTTTGATGTACAAAATAAAATTGTTCTTATATTTAATTTCATCTCGAGCATAACTTAACAGCTTTTCTTTTGTATTGAATGTCTTACGTATTATACGAATCTATCATGAGTGTGATGGTAGGATAGACACATCCGTCCTGAGGATCACCGTTTGACATCATGAGGCTTGTCGATTGATGACAAGTGGTGATCCCAAGGGACAGATTTTTCTATTCTACCCTCACAAATAATGGATTATTTTTCTTGCTCACGACTGTTTTTTTATTTTAAAATAAGCTTCCAGAAATTCCTGAATAGTAAGCTAAGATGCAATTTCACATGATGGCGTCACTTAAACATAACAATGACGTCACTTGACGACCATGAATGTGAGTTCCAATACAACAAATGTATGTAGTCCTCACGTGACAGCATAGGTAAGATAGCCTGGGTAAGATAAAGTTTTCTATCTCAGGGTACAATCTCAGATTGCCTTATCTGGTATGCAAGAATAATTATTCACTAGGTTTCCAAATGAGTGTAAATGATCTAGGCTCATAGAAGACACTGAGCTAACTGTACGTGTGTATTTGATGCATACACGTATATACATGCAGATTAAAATCAGAGTTATCCATTTCTGCACAAAAACCGAGAATAACAAATAAATAAATCAATAATTTAATAAAATGATAAAAATCGGAAGCTTAAACTGTCTGGGAATCGAACATTCAAAAACTTACTTGTTAGGATAATTCATGACGATTGCGAGAAATAGCATTGGATATTCATATTTCTCAGGTCAATCTTTTTCAGGTTAAACTGACAACAATTATTCTTCGCCCAACAACTTTCTTTCGTTTTCTCGAAGTACACTGACCTGGTCATGCTTTTACTAATCTTCATTTATTTATGCAAATGCTCTCATGATTGATTGGTCACTTCATTTGATACTAGATAATACATACCTGCGTAAAATCTTGGAAAGCACTATATATTTAGTAAGTGTCATTTGTAGGCAATCAAACAGAGGATTGTGAACACTACTTCTTTTAGAGGAACAATTACAGAAATGAGTGTTGTCCATTTTTCTGCAAGAGACTTTCCACCACTTAACACAAATTTACTGCTTTATGAATATGATATCATTGACAATACACTTAATTCAGCATTATTTAGAGCAGCACATGGTTATATAAAAAGTACTTAACGTTTTGACAATATATGAAAATAGTTTCTCTATTTGATAATTTAGATATATTTATCGCACTTCCTGCTAAACTCAATTTCCCTTTGTTGGAGGAGCTAGCCTGCTCCTTGGGACTGGTGGGCCCAATGACTGGTAGAACATTGACATGGAGTATTTGATCATTGTAATTAAAATTTTACGAGTGTTTAAAAAATTCCAACATTTTTCTCCCGTTAGTTAGCCAAATTGAAACGGATGTTCTAACTAATCTTACAGTAAATTTAGTTTGGTCAAAGTCAATATACGTTTAATACCTAAAAACAAGCAAAATTTAAACAGGATGCATATCAGATAACTTAAGACAAGCGGTAAAAATGTGCTCCCACTAGGATGGGCAGAGACAGATCGTTTGCCTTTAAGAATCTGAATTATGCTAACCCTGAGTGCACTCAATATTATACTCACAAATATTTATTTATTTATTTACTATGATTTTGTACAGTTGAAGATATGTTTTGTAGCCATTTATACATGCTTTGTTGAACGTGTGACCTAACCCCATTGCTGTAATTTGTGGCAATAAAGTATGTATAAACTAATTAAATCAACTAAAACACTATCATTACTCTGTTTCAAATTTTAGGCCTCTTTTCCTTTGTCAAGAAACAAATATCTGGATTCATGTTATCATAACGTCATCTATATTTACTGGTTGGCTTAGACATATGGAGATGTAGCTCACAATATAAATCCAGATAGTTGTTTCTTGACAAAGGCCAAAGGCCGAAAATTTGAAACAGAGTAAAGATAGTGTTTTAGTATGAATAAATATTCTTTGAGATATTTATTGAGATAATCAGAAATTTAATTAACACCAGATTAGTTTCCATTTGAAGACTGACTGCTTCAGTTAACCTTTGGCATGCTTGATAATTATATGTATAAAGCTCCTTCCAAGTTTCATCTGGTTAACCTGTGTCGTTCCATTAATAAGCATGTATTTTCAATCAGAGTGGAAAACATTGTTGATTCATACTAGGCATGTTCACCAGAAGCCAACTATCTTTATATACAAGTTATTAATGGCACTGCAGACAATTCAGAGCTAGAGTTGAATCGTCTGGTAATGAAATCTTTCATCAGATTAACCCAAAAGATCAAAAGCTTTTAATTAGAGACAGGCCCAACTTTTTATTTTATAAAATAATGGGAAACTTCTGCATTCATTATTAAACATGATTGAGCTTTAATTGATAACATTTATGTGATAAACATCAAAATATGCAGCTGAACTATCACAATGGATTTATCAAATGTACATGTATGATTCCATTTAATCTAAAATCGTTGCCTAAAGTCACGTATTTTTACATAGTTGACCTATATTGCAGGTATTTCAACGACGTCTAGATGGAAGTGAAGACTTCTACAAGGAATGGACAGATTATGAAGATGGCTTTGGTAATATTACGCAGGAGTTTTGGCTCGGTAAGTAGTGAATAATATTGTAAATTATTGACACAGCGTTAGCAAGTAACATGGCTTTAATTTGGAATAATATAAATTATTTGTTTGTAAGACTCTCTGAGGGGATTATGATAATCATGTTGTTTTTGTGGGGTGTTTTTTTGTTGCGTTTGTGCATAAAATGTAATCTGAAAGGAGATGAGCAAAATGTATCAGCTACAGATATTAGCTAGAAAATTAAAATTTTGCTAGTTGCAAGTTATGAGATTATACTTCTTTTGAGCTAACTACACTGACAATGGTCCGATGGCGCGGATGCTCAGGATGACCTGCGCCTTTGTTGTCCGCCAACCCCAAAGACAGGTTTACTCACCTCGAGGCCCAATAATAATTATATTGACAGTCGATAGAAAAACAGGTTGATGCTGTAGCTTGTAATTTTGTCGTTGCCTTTATGTGAGGGAGATTTAATGTTTTATAAATTGTTTGGTTAACATTTACCACAAAGTCCAAATTGAATGTTCATTTACGCTCATTTTGTCTAGAAATATAGGTATGCTAAAACGTTTTGAATCAAGTAAAAATATATTTACGTTAAGAGTGTATAAGAAAACGCTAACAAGAAAAAGTAACCTTGTCACTAGGCACGTTCCCAGCATGGATGAGTCCTGGCCTAGATTGGTTCTGTTTGCTATCGTGAACATCTATATTGAGGGGCATTAATTACAAAATGGTATAAAAAAAACCTTTGACACGAATATTATTCTATTATTTTTGATACAAATAAGTATTGAAAGCTAAGATAAAAAGCTGCATAGCATAATAAACTGTCATGCAACCCTATCAAGGTCTGTATTTTCCCAACTGATATGAAAACAATATTGGAAAGCCGTGTGTAATCAAGCACTATCGAATGAACATGCACATTCCATCTAAAGACCACTACCAATCTGTTACTATACTCCCATAAAGTGTTGGAACTTCTTTGTTTTGTCTTTGATTTAAATAGAGGATCTGACATGATTGCTTCCCTTGTTGCAGATAAAGAGGATCTTACATGAGTGCTAATGTTTTATTCACTTAATTAAACGTGTTGGGGAAAAGAAATAAAAGGTGAGGCTTATATGTGCCTTGTGGTCACCTGCTGGGAAAGGGCTGACCTCTTGACTCTCGTGTGTGGTGTCCAACTGTGAGTTTGTCACTTTCCCATTGGTATCCTGGGTCAGGTGTGGTACTTGATTGTATTGATTCCTGATCTTTGCACCCTTACTTACTTTCCCGAGAATTTTATCTCTTTTTCGCAGTGAATTTTTATAAATTCAATAATACAAGAGCTCAAATGTTAGATTCTATTTATCATATGACGAATACTTTGAATTCTCATTTCTGGCGAAAAACGTTATAATTGTGGCAGTATGTACGCAACGATTTTATGGACGTCATAATGTTTCCAGTAAATCTATAAACCACAAGTGGTCTATCGATTTCATTGCATGACGTTATTTTACTCCCAGACGCGATGTCATATGATATAATAATATTGAGTACTTATTTTCCTTCTAGTTATGCAATCATGCCGTTCAAATAAGAATACAAATCTGTCTGATCTGATAAATAGACTAGCTAGGATATTGACACTGAATTGACACTGCATTTACATGAGGCCAGATGAGCTAAAATAATTTTTACTTCGGAGCGCTGATCAGAACTTCATATGCGTATGCTGGCCTGTGCCTTTTGTCAGATTGCAACGGTCAGAATTTTACACGTAGTGACCAATCTAGATGCCATCAATATTGTTTAGATTTCTTGGATGGGATCAGAGCCTTTAACATAAAATTGACATAAGTTATTAGTAACACATGTTTGATTATAGGTATTAATTGTGTATCATATTGTTTTAGGATTCATCCCATTGAGGAGAATTCTTGCCAATGCACCTGGGAACTATGAACTACGTATTGATCTCGAAGATTGGGATGGAGAGACAAGATACGCACAATACAGTCTATTTGACATCGGCGGACCAGAGGATAACTATAAACTTACTGTAAAAAGTTACACGGGAAGTGCAGGTGATATTTCAGAAAAACTAATCCAAAGGTTGTAAGATCTTTCTTCATCGGCAACTCAAATGAACATGCAAATAATTCAGCCAATAAATGTTAATAACACTGAAGGACTGTAAAAACGCAACAATCGAAATTCATAGAAATTACTTACTTTTAATGTATCAATTTATTGAGATGTGGCAAAAAAACATCAATATGTCAGCAAAACATGATTTTAAGTTTATATCAAAATGATAAATAATGTAAGAGAAACAGTCTATCAAAAAGCAATACCCTTAGATACTAAAGTTGCAATTTGTATTTTGTCTGGAAACTGGACATGATTTAAAGTTATTGTGATAACATATTTTATCAAACATCTGAAACAAATTACCCTTGGAGCCCTACCATTCGTCTGGCACTTAGGGTAGCCAGACGGAAAGGATATCGTCGATGCAAATATCGTCCATATAATCGACTTCAGTCGCCATCTTAACGTCAGTCGCCATTCGTGGTTGACCAGACCTGCCTCGATCTTTAAATGTCTCAGTAGCTGTTTATTTGACTGATTGCAATTATAACATCTGACAGGGAGCGCAGTGGCTCAGTGGCAGAGCACTTGGCTCGAGACTGTGGGGTGGCGGGTTTGAGCCTCACCGGCGTCACTCCGTTGTGTCCTTGAGTAAGACACATTAATCCTTGCTTAGTACTTGCTCAACCCAGGAAGACCCGTCCCTACATAACTGAAAGATTATTGATGGGACGTACAGAATCTAATAAATAAAATATAACATCTGACGACCTCAGAAACATGTACCCCAGCTTTTAAAATTCGATTTGCGCCAGATCGTTAATGTTCAGGGAAACGTGGCATTAATAATAAAGTTATAAAAGTTTTTCATACATGTATACTGGCAAGCTACAGGTGAAATGACAAAATATTTTGCTCTATTAATTCGAGGGGACGCCACATGAAAAACATAGTAAACCCACCATGCGAAGCTGGTGGTGCAAGTGTCTATAAATACCCGGTATTAGGTATAAATAGAGACAGAGTGTCGTTCCCAGTCGATTTAACTTGTTAAAGAAGACTAAAAATGTTCTGGGTGCAAAAAAATAATAATTTTCATTTTTGGCATTTTTAAAGCCCTTCAGTGTATGATAAAGGTCCTGCAACAAGTTAAATGTTTAGAGAGCAATATTTTCAACAGTTGTAGGAATTGATAAAATTGAATGAGTTGCGGATAAACTAGTTGTGAAAAAGAGATAAAATGCTCGACAAGCCTCGCATTTTATCTCTTTTCCCTAACTTTTTTTAAAATAAATTCAATAAAACATGAGCATCCATGTATGATACTATATTTTGTATTCTTTCTGGTAACCACAGTTATGTAAATAGCATTTGTGCAAAACCATGCTCAAGGGTTATCCTCATGCTAAGTTATACATTTAGAGTAAGAAGGAAATGTCTTGAAAAATATTTGATCCATGACACGTGATTTACAACAATGTGGCATTTTGACAAGTGTCGACTCAGACGAGCCTGTGCAGCCTCCTTTTAAGCTTCGAAACTCCAAATTCTGTTCAGCCAGTAGCTTAACAGTCATATGATATTCAAGCGACAAGCAAAGACTCTGAGCAGACTGCTCACGTGTGCAGGCTGGTCTGAGACTTAGCTGGTCGCACGTGCCACATTAATGGAAATCCCATGCCACGGCTCATTTAGCATTGCAAGACTTATAATTGACCTTGGATGGGAGTCACACCAAAACCATAACAATGAGCACAAACGTGTTACATTACATCTACTATTCGAAACGCTTGAAAACTTTAGAATGACATAGTGCTCACTAATCTGTACTTTAACTTCTTCTACCCCTCTCCATTTTCATTTCAAATGCATACTTTGTCATCGATGCACTATGTTTGTACCATTCTTATTGTGGTTTTTTTTTAAATTCGTAGGTGATTCCATGACAAGACATTCAGGAAAAATGTTCACAACCAAAGACAAAGACAATGATGATGCAAACACAAACTGCGCGGAATTCAAACATGGCGCCTGGTGGTATGATGATTGTAATGATTCAAACTTGAACGGATTTTATTACAAAGAAAATCCAACAAGCGATAAAACTGGAATTTCCTGGGACGGATGGAAGGGCGCTTACTACTCACTGAAATCAACAACAATGAAATTAAGACGTGCCTAATAAGGTTCTCCTTGACGTTTTGTGTCGCCAGTGGTTCCTTTATTTATAAATAATTTGCAAATATACAACTAGAGTATGAAACATATTGAATCTTGAACTAGTATTAGAATTGATATTAATTTAAACGGTTGGAATATATTTCAGCAAATAGTACAATTATTCGTTAGACTAAGTATGGAAACAGTCGCTGACTTGCACAACTGTAACTGACAGACTTCTTACATGTAAAAAGACATAGTATCATATATACTTAGCATGATATAATATAACGACAAAGATGCATAATCTGTGCGTCTGCAAATAAGTTAGCTATTGTCTGCTGCAAATATCAACATACACTGAACAAAATTTCTAATTGGTCATCTCTGTTTTATTATTAACAATAAATTCAAACAATTTCAAAAAAAAAACTTCAATCTGTAGTATGGTAAACGAATTATCAGGGTCATTGAATTTTATATACAAACTTTCAATGTCATATCTTTCATACTTTTTGCAAAATTTAAACACAAATGATGGCTGATTTCCGGAGATGACCAGTTAGAACTTTTGTTCATTGTACATGAGTTAGTTCATAATATGGAATCTACTGGTGTAGTTATTAATTACAACACGTTACACCAAAACAGATTCTTATATAACAGACCAAAACATATATAAAACAGATTTTAACAGATTATCCATGGTTTAAAATAAACTTGAGCCTCATTCTAATACATTTGTATTAATACTGACACTTAAATAATAATGAGAAATAAATGCTTGGTTTGGACGGTACTCACGACTCCTGGATATGCAGTCAGACATCTATCTGCAGCCCGACAAGTCATCACAATCCTGACTAGAATGCATTCAATGGGCAATAGAACAGAAAAATCTTAGCTCGTACAACACAGTATGTTAAACACCTTTGTTATTTGTGATTAAAAACATGACATCTTAACTAAACACATTCAAAATTTCAACACTTTAGCAAGTAAATGTAGGAAAGCAGACTGGTAACCAGCACTCCATCATTATACAACCCATATGAAAATAAAACGTGTAATCTAATAGGTATTCATTGCTAATTAGAAGCCCCTGTATATGTGCACAGCATTGCCAATGCGAACTTTGAGTACCCACTCAAACAGAAAGAGCACACATAATGGTGCGCACTAAACGTATTACTTTTAACTGATATTTATTATGTGCGTGTACTTACTTAGGATTGCCAACGTACGTCACAGTCACGTGATTTTAACCATAAGCAACACATATTTTGCGTCAACAACGCTCGACTCAGGTTAAAGAACTAATTCGTGTGTCGCACATAAATTAAATAGTTAAAACGATTCAGTGCAGCTACTCTGCATTGGTTTCATGTTTCATATTTACATGAAGTTCAGTCATTTGCAAGATCATTCAAGACAACCTTGCCTTATTCGAGTTTAAGAGACACACACACATACACACAAACACACACCCATCGGCGAGTCAAAAGATGACGAAAATAGATAAAAGAGGCCTTCGCAACAGTTAAAGTGGTTTGAATTAACGCCTTAGAGACAGCCAGGCTTGTTTTTGCTCACGGAATTTTATAATAATACCTTTTACAGCGGTAACGAGCAATGGCAGAAAAAACCCAAACGGGACTCACCATGATGAGTTGGGTTATGGAACCCACGAGAATATTCCGATGTGCGTCACATTTGTTTCAAGTGTAAACTACTTTTGAAAGTCTGTGTTAAGTCCAAAACCTGATCTCTTTAAAGGTTTTCCTCCGGATCACTAACATGTTCGTGTTTTTGTTTGTTTATATTTACGTTTATGGTATTGTTGTTTCAAAGATGCATTATAGTAATGAGGCAATTCTATTTTTCTTATAAATAGGTAAAGCATGACTATTCACTGCCACGCGCATATGCAGTAATCTGTGGTAGGTGAAATATAACTATAAACTGAGACTACCTGCACGCCCAAAATCAAGGTAAACTCGCCACTGTTTGTTTACAGCGATTCTCATCTATCTTTGAAAGTACAATACCAGTAGACAGCCATGGTCATGGCGGGACAGTCGGTGAACCTATTCACACTATCGCTATGCAATTGAGACTCATCTTTCTTTGTAAGCGACAATTTCTCCTAACAACGCTGATAATTAAATGTCCGTAATTCCAGATACATGTAAACAACAATTGTAGAAATATCCTTCTCAAAAGAACATCTCAATGAGATTGCGATATTAGAAAATTGAATGTCAGAAACACACTTTAATCTGAATGCCTGACACAGAGAGTTTTTCTTTTCAACCGATACACTTATCATGCTCATACGATGAGGTAAAAAGGATAATAATTGTACGCATTTTAACATTTATTAGCATTGTAACTAAATTTTTGAGAGTTTGAAAGTACAAAGTTTAAAGTCTTTGGTTTGACTGTCACCTTGTTGATTGCAGGAACAATACTATTTAATTTTTTTTTGGCTAGAGACGCTACCGCTACCGCTACTGTATCTGGCCAGTAAGAGCTAAGCACGTTACAAATAAGGCGTACAAATAGAGAAGTCTCTCCTTACATTGCATGTAATGACAGAAATGCATTTTTACTTCGAAAACCTAAAAAAATCATGCATGTTCATGTCAAAATGTATGTGATGCGCTGACCTTTTTGTTTGACAACATTTTTATTCGATTTGGAACCAAGCTCAAAGACAAGTAGTTGGGATTCCTATGGGCACTAATTGTGCTCACCTGGTTGCCGATTTATGCCTGCTTTGTTATGAGATGATCGCTATGTTGTCTCTTTCTGATGATAAGCAGGCTGATGTTATTGACGCGTTTAACACTACATCCAGATATTTGGACGATATTTTAAACATTAATAATGTTTATTTTGACAATTTGGTAAGTCAAATATACCCTTTAGATATCTAACTTGATAAAGCCAATACCTCTTATACCAAACCCGCATTTATAGACTTGCCTTTGTCAATTTCTAATGAATTTGTTACTACCAAAATTTATAATAAACGTGACGACTTTGATTTTGAAATTGTCAGTTTCCCATTTTTATGCCCCCAAAGGAACTTTGGGAGGCATATAGTAATCGCACTGTCCGTCCGTCCGTCCGTCAGTCCGTCCGTCCGTCAGTCCGTCCCGCTTTCGTGTCTGGTCCATATCTCCTATATTCTTTGAGGTAGGAATTCCAAATTTGGTGTGTGGATACATCTTGGGATGGCGGAGTGTCGCGTACCATTTTCGGGTCACTGTGACCTTGACCTTGACCTCTGACCTAGTTTTTAGAATAATCATGTCCGGAGCATATCTCTTATATTATTTGAGGTAGGAATCTCAAATTTGGTGTGTGGATGCATCTTGGGATGACCAAGTGTCGCGTACCATAATTGGGTCACTGTGACCTTGAACTTGACCTCTGACCTAGTTTCTTGAAAACTGCATTGAGTCTGGTGTATATCTCCTATATTCTTTGAGATAGGAATTCCAAATTTGGTGTGTAAATGCATCTTTGGATGACGGGGTGTCACATGCCATTTTTGGGTCACTGTGACCTTGACCTCTGACCTAGTTTTAAGAATTATTGTGTCCAGAGCATATCTCTTATATTCTTTGAGTTAGGAATTCCAAATTTGGTGTGTGGATGCATCTTGGGATAGCGGAGTGTCATGTACCATTTTCGGGTCACTGTGACCTTGACCTTGACCTCTGACCAAGTTTTTAGAATAATCTTGTCCATAGCATATCTCTTATATTATTTGAGGTAGGAATCTCAAATTTAGTGTGTGGATGCATCTTGGGATGACGAAGTGTCGGGTATCATAATTGGGTCACTGTGACCTTGAACTTGACCTCTGACCTAGTTTCTAGAAACTACATTGAGTCTGGTGCATATCTCCTATATTCTTTGAGATAGGAACTCCAATTTTGGTGTGTAAATACATCTTGGGATGACAGGGTGTCACATACCATTTTTGGGTCACTGTGACCTTGACCTCTGACCTAGTTTTAAGAATTATTGTGTCCCCGAGCATATCTCATATATTCCTTGAGTTAGGAATTCCAATTTTGGTGTATGGATGCATCTTGGAATAGGGGAGTGTCATGTACCATTTTCAGGTCACTGTGACCTTGACCTCTGACCTAGTTTTTAGAATAATCATGTCCAGAGAGTATCTCTTATATTATTTGAGGTAGGAATCTCAAATTTGGTGTGTGGATGCATCTTGGGATGACGAAGTGTCACTTACCATAATTTAGTCACTGTGACTTTGAACTTGACCTCTGACCTAGTTTCTAGAAACTGGTGCATATCTCCTATATTCTTTGAAATAGGAATTCCAAATTTGGTATGTAAATGCATCTTGGGATGCCTGAGTGTCACAAACCATTTTTGGGTCACTGTGACCTTGACCTCTGACCTAGTTTTCAAGAATTATTGTGTCCAGAGCATATCTCCTATATTATTTGATGTAGGAATCCCAAATTTGGGGTGGTGATTCCTCTTGGGATGGCGGAGTGGTGCATACAATTTTGAGTCATTTTGACCTTGACATTGACTTCTGGCTTCATTTCTAGGTTTTTCTTGCTATATTATAGCTATCTTTCCTCAAATGTGTCTTGTGCTAGACCAATTCCTTTGGGGGCATTCGTCACGTGTTTGTGACATTTCTTGTTAGATGGTGATGTTCCTCGCTCTACATCCTATGGAGTCTATATCTCTCAACTCATTTGTTTTGCTAGAGCATCTAGCTATGTTACTGACTTCGACACTCGCAAAAAATTGTTAACTCAGAAACTTCTTAAACAAGGCTATCGGTATCATGATCTTTGCAAAACCTTTTCTAAATTTTATAGACGCTACTATGATTTGATATCTAAATTCCTAGTTGGACTTAAATCTCTCTTGCGCAAAGGACTTTCGTAACTCTATGGTGACTTGGTGTATAAATTGAAGAAGATTGGTGGCTCTAATAACTTTTCAGCTCAGTTCCATTATAAAAAGAGTGGCTATAACATTAATGTATTGCAACAGAGTGCATGCTTGGTGGTCAACCCAATCATGGTTGGAAACTTTGCTTTCCTCTTTAATTGCACGCCAGTGGGTCGGTCTTCAGACTCTATGACGGTTCCAACTTTAAGACTTACCTATTGATGAGACGGTAGGGACCTGATAATTTGGCTGCTTGTCAGGCCCACCAGGGTTTACCTGTTGGATTTCTTTTGCTCCGGTATTCAGTTTTATTTACTGTTGAGTCCTTATCTTGCTTAGATAAGATCTTGATGCATTTATAAGTTAGGGGTCTTTCATGCAAACCAAATATCTATGTGTCTTGATCCACATCTGAGTGAAGCGTGATGTTGGCGCCGTGAAACCGGTTTAAGCCCTCCAGTAAAATACTTTACTGACCGTTCCAGACACTTCTTCTATTGATCTTTTATGTTTGTTCTTGTGTTTGTTATGCCTTTGTGTGTGTCTGTTTATATGTGCCTTGTGGTCACCAGCTGGGAAAGGGCTGACCTCTTGGCTCTCGTTTGTGGTGCCTGTGGTTTGTCGCTTTCCCATTGGTATCCTGGGTCAGGTGTGTTACTTGATTGTATGGATTCCTGATATTTGCACCCTTACTTTCTTTGAAAACGTATATCCCTCTTCTTTTTATAAAACTTTAATTGCAAGCCCACACCTACATGCACATATGAATATCAAAGTTGTCGCCTCTGTATCGACCTATTTGTTTCATAATGCTATAAACGCCTTGGCCTTGCACTTTAATTTTGACGGAAACAGATGTGTGGTAAGTACTACATAGTCGGGGAACCAAAGTCGCGTATCGTGCAAAAACACAAATATTTTCATGATAATTATTGGAAAATGCAACAATTCTCACGCCCCCTAGCACCGTCTTAAGCGGTATTCTGCTTTCCGCACCAGAACCCAATATTCCTAAAGGACCAGAATATGAAACAAATATCAACACTATATCGATGCACAGGGAGAAGTTTTACCAACTCCACACAGAAACAACGTTAGCTGTTGCGACCTCTAAATAATCTGGAAAAACCCGGATCCTTCAGAAATAGAGAGAACCTACAATATTAGACAACAGCAGACTCGGTTTTATTGGGTCTTTTTATGGGTATTAATGGAAAATGCAACAATTCTCACGCCTAGTCACCGGCTTAAGCGGTATTATGCTTTCCGCGTCAGAACCCAATATTCCTGAAGGACCAGAATATGAAAAAAATATCAACACTATATCGATGCACGAGGAGAAGTTTTACCAACTCCACACAGAAACAATGACAGCTGCTGCGACCTCTGAATAATTTGAAAAAAACGGATCAAGTTGTCGCCATTAATCCATATGTGACAAACGGAACTTCCCTTCCGTATCACTTAGACGAGTCCACTTTCAATTATAGGGGCATCAAGAGTGACATTTCATTCTATTATTTGTTTCGATAAAAATTTGTGTAGGGAAAATAAATAGCCCCGAATTGGACGCCGTGTTTTGTTGCTTCCCATCTGGTGTTATTTTCTGTTTTTCTATACACAGTAAAAGCACGCCAGGCTTATATGGGTTAAATGTCTTTATAACAGAAGGTTCTATTCATGTGCAGCAAAAGCAGCCATATTTGACCTGCCGTAAGAGGTCAAGGCCACCCAAGGAATATAGGTTAGATGCACGTTGTAGAGATTGAGTCCTCAATGCTGCATGGCAAGTTATACGAGGGCTGTTCAAATATGAAAGCAAGTAGCTTCATAAATTTTTTCACATATATGCTACAATAAAATGTCATACCTTTCTGGAAAGAACTATTTGTCGCCTTTAAAATGGCACCAAATATAAAGAAACACTCACTATATTTCTCGAGTTACAGACGCTTATATACAGGCAATTCCTGTATACTGAAGTTTTTCTGAAGCAAAATGCAATACAGTGTTGGTACATGTGCGGATATAGTGTCATATCTTTATATGTTTGAGACGAAATGGCATCAAAATAAAGATGCAAGTTTAAGGTACATTGACAAAGTTGCTTGCCGGAAAAAGTTTATATAATCCTGTTTCAATCTCGAGTAAACAGGCACGTTTGTGACGTCATTAATTGTATGATAAACGTCATTTTGAGTTATCTACTGGTGATGCAATAATGAACATCGCTGTGTCTTTTTTCTGTGCGTTTTGCTTAAAACATGCTTAATATGTCATAAGGTAGTTTTCAAAACGCTCCGTCCTCCATTTACAGAGTTATCACATTTTATATTATTTTTCAAGCATTTTTTTTGCTTCTTAATGACGTGTTCACATTAATTAAATATGTTCAAACTGCCCAGTCCTAAAGACTAGGTGTGTAATTTTATTGTTAATAATGCCTATTTTGACAAAACTTAAAGCTAACGTTTAAATTTAGATTAGAGCCGCAATGTTATGACAACAATATAAAGTAAAAGTTCTATCTAACCCCTACACTTAAGGCATTTTTGACTTAATAAAGATGCTTTTCAACGTTTAAAAATTACCCACTATCCTTCACTGATTTGTAACAACAGCTCAGTATGAGCGATTAACAATAATTGTCTTTGATTAAAACTAGTTTAAGTCCTTGCTTCGTGCATTTTGTTAGAGATAAGTTTGACTGAAAACTGAATGGCGGTGTTTTGTTAAACATTTATTTGCAAACATAAGGAGACTTTACTGAAAACGATTCGATGTAATTTGACAAAAACATGTCGGATTTTCGCAACTTTCACAGAATCATTATATAAGTATATAGGGATACTTCCTAAAAAAATCAAGAAATTTCACCGATTTATCCAAGAATTATACGCTCGTCTATATCACTGGTATATGTTCAAGGCATGGAATTCGTTAGTATACTAAAGTGACCCTCATTCAAAGAGCTATAGCAAATATGTTACTGTATATGGGCGTGACGATCATTTAATGAAGTGCCTGGACCACTTATACAAAGCAACGATGGCGGACCCAAGAGAGGATGGCTTTTCTGTTAACTCACTTAGTGAACCATATGGCTCATTTAAGCTAATACTCTAAGAGCACCATGTCACTTAATAAGCCACCTGACTGCATAACTGATCAATGCTATGAAAACTTAACACGTGACTTAGTCTCACAAACAAAACCGCACATGTTCAGTCTCTGAAAATAATGTGCTGGAAAGTACCTCCATGCAGAGTTGAGCTCTCTCTTAACCCATTTATGCCTAACGGATTATCCCACCGTTATCAATTGGGCGAATCTATTTCGAATTTAAGGGTAGTATGTTTTAATTCCATTCAAATTTGAAAGTACATTATGTAAGCAAACAGTTGGGACCCTGATCAGACGCCGCGTTTTGCAGCGTCTGATCTGGGTCTGCACTGTTTACCTATGTCCCACAAAAAGGACGCTGTGCTTATGTGGGTTAAAGCTCTCTGTAATGCAACTATCATACTTGCGAGGAAATTCGTTTTATGTTATATTGGAAGGTAAATCAAGTACCAGTTTAATGTGCTAGTTAGTCCATATTTAAAAATTATTTTAAAGTAGCACCTCTTTTATGAGCATGTATCTAAAATCACCCCTCTCTTTAATGTGTTAAAGTAAGTTCAATACTCATATCTTAAGACAAAATGACATGATCTTTTGATTTTTAAAATGAAAAATTTGGAATTTTTAAAAAGACAAAAATACATTCCTCATATTTCTAACAATTAAACAAGAAAAACAACACATTTTTATGAGATATCACTATTTGCTATTGGCTATTAACTGACAAAAAAGAAAACAGGGAAAATAATATGCATACATCTTATCTATACGCTAATACATGTTTTTGTGTCGCCTGCGAAGTAAGGATGACACGTAGGGATCAGGACTCTGGCGGCGTCGTCGGCATCAGCGTCCTCCGCAGCTTCACACTTTTGGTTTCCGATCAATAACTTTTGAAGGGATCCATTACTTTTATTTAAACTTTACAGAAGGGTCAAAGCATTAAATACACGCCAAGTTCGATAAGGGTATAATCCGCAAAAAAAAAAATACTAAGTTATGGCCCTTTTTGACTTAAATTTTGGCTAAATTGTCAATTTGTGGTTTCCCATCAATAACTTTTGAAGGGATGCAACACTTTCTTTCAAATACTGTACGGTATAGCATTATAAAATACAGGTCAAATTCGAATTTGGAGGTCGTTTGTCAACTTTTGACTGAGTTAATGACCCTTGTTGACTTAGGTTTAGGCTAATGTAAAAGCTACATGTATAATGGTTTTTTATGGGATAAACGTAACATTTCTCCAAAACTAGAATATCTGAGAACTTTTCACTATAGGCCATGAATACCCAGTGCCTGTAGATAAGCATGACAGAGATTAAAATTTTACCCCACCCCCTGTCCCTATGGTGGGGTCAAAGGTCAAATATTAAAGGATCATTGACACTTGCTATGGGTAAATGCCTATGGTTTTCAGTAAAAATAAAAGTTTGCCAATCGTCCCTTTCTTCACCTTGAAGCTATCCTGACCTGAGTACTTTATTGCAGTGAAATCCATTTTCGATATTAAATGCATCAAAGATGTAAAATTTTTGGTAGAACAATCAGTTTTACATTAAAGTATATAGAAAACAGAAAACATCTTTTAAAATATCATTCACCCCCTCCCCTGTGTGCCAGCAAAAGCTTTTGCCTGTATATGTGTGACCATATTTTACACATTGTATGGAAGTGGCTTGCTGGCACAAGGGGGGCAAGATGTTCAGCAGCACAAAAACCCAGGGCCTAAGCCCATAAAATGCCTTTTCTACCGAATAAGAAATTGTAATGAAGTTCTCTAGAACCAATCTCCTAAATTGCTCTGTATTCTGTGCTAGTTTAATATAAAAAACATAAAGATTAAAAGTAGAATTAGCAAGGTTTATGCATTTTTTCATAAGAAAAAATATCACTGTTATTTAATGACACATTATTTTTGCAAATGTTCTGTACTTATCTATTTGCATGCTAGGGAATTGTTCATGTTTTTATTTTTGTCTGCTGACTTTCTTCAAAATTAAGTTTTTACAAATAACCCACCCAGGACCACCATACGAGTGTCGAACAGTTTGGATCCAGATCAAGACCGACATCCTGTTCAAACTGTTCGCAAAAGGCTATTGGCAGACGACCAAATTATCCGCTGACATGCAAAGAGTTGTAACAGGTAAATACTTAAGTGTTCAATATATTGTCTCTTATAGGTAGCTTAACTTGGATATACATGTATATATATATATACCATAAATATTCGGACACTTTAATTACATTTGACATGATGCTATGCCCTTTAAACAAAGTAAAATTAATATTCAAAGGATCTAGTTAGAATCAGTTTTACTTTCCAATGCTAAATGGGACACTTTCATTCCTTCAAAAGTATTTATTTAGTTTGTTGAGCTTTTAGTTTTGTATTATTTACGGTACATGTAGTCAAAAGTATACAGGTAACTTCTAAATTATCTCCCCAAAATCATTTTATTACAAAACCTACTTGTTTTTAAAACAATTTCATCAATTATCGTGATTCGTTAATACTCTGTATAAGATATGTTCAATAGATATCACCACGTCTACCAAATAAATCAAGAAAACCTGCAGAAATAACTTTTTAAAGCACTTTTTATTGTCATGAAAATTCAGACCCTCTCCCCTTTCTACACGCCATATCTCTCAAGTGCGTAGGAATTTTGAAAATATTTTGCTAGCTGGCTCGTGTCATAAGATTCACCTATAGCGCTGATACTACATGCACCACACCAGAAGCTCAAAAGCAGCGTTCCAGGAATCAGAAAAATAGGCGTATAAGGCCCAAACCGTCAATGATCCTTTCGCAATAACTCAGTAAGTTTTCAATATCTTTACTGAAATTAGCATGCATACAGAGGTACAATAAATATGAAACATATCAAACGTGATTTTGTTTCGATCGAAGGCCTGTGTCTCACCCCCTGGAAGGACTTAGGGGGTGGGATCAAACTTCAACTTTTTCAGAACATGGTCATGTTGCATATCGAATGAAAGAGAAATATGGATACAGCAACATAGTAGCAAAAATTTTGCCCGCAGACCCCCACCCCCACCCCTGACCCTGGAGATGGGGTCAGTAGGTTAAAATTCAACTTTTTCAGAACATGGTCATGCTGCATAAAAAAAAAGAAAATCACGGATGCAGCAACATGGTAGCAAATTTTTTGCCCCCACACCGCCACCCCAACCCTGGGGATGGGGTCAATAGGTCAAACTTCAACTTATTCAGAATATGATCATGTTGCATATCAAATTAAATGCAATCACGTAATGTAGCAACATTTAGCAAATATTTTGCCCGCAACCCCAACCCCCCATTCAACTGTTTCAGAACAATTTCATGTTGCAAATCAAATTAAAGCGAATCACAAACGCAGCAACATGGTCGCAAATAATTTGCCTGCGGCCGCCCCCAGCCCTGACCCTGGGATTGGGTCAAAAGGTCAAAGCTCAACTTTATCAGGGCTTTGTCATGTTCCATATCAAATTAAAGGGAATCATGAATGCATTAATATGGTAGCAAATATTTTGCCCGCAACCCCCTCTCCCCCTCCCCCACAATCCTAGGAATGGGGTTAATGGGAACATTCAACTTTTTCAGAACATGGTCATGTTGCATATCAAATTAAATGGAATCATGAAATGAAGCAACAGGGTAGCAATTATTTTGCCCTCAGACCCCCCCCCCTGACCCTAGGGGGATGGGGTCAAAAGTAAACTTTTTCAGAACATGATCATTCGCATCTTAAATTAAAGGGAATCATTAATTCAGCAACATGATAGCAAATATTTTGCAAGCATACCCCCTCCCCTAATGACCCTAGGGGTCATAAGGTCAAAATTCAACTTTTTCAGAACATGGTCATGTTGTATAACAAATTAAAGGGACTAGAGCATAGAGCGCCATGCAAGCACTTATTCTCTGCTTACAAACACCCTCAACCTGTGCGTTGGATTAAAAGGTAAAAAAATCTGAATATGGTCATGTTGCATATCAAATTAAGGGGAAAGAATCAATGAACTAACATAGAAACAAACACTTTGACCTAACAAACCCCTGATGGGTTGGAGAAATGGGATTTATGTTTTGTGATTTATAAGTTTCTCTGAAATAACCCTTCGCCTAGGATATAAATTCTATAAATTTGCCTTGTTTTACTTCTGTTTGGACAGGTGACACATGCGAAATTCTAGTTTAAATATTATGGTTAAAATCGTTTTGGGACCGCTCATTATTAAAATGTCTGGGAGGACTGGCTAAGATTTGGATCCAGTATCAAATTTTTTATGACCCCCCCCCCCCTCCTAACAAAATTTAAATACAATGACCCCCCCCCACCCCCCCTCCCCTCCTTGAAATCACAAGAAATATAACCTGACCCCCATTTTACATCATTGTGTCAAAAATCAATATTTTGTTTTTATAATCCTGTATGTCTTAAGTAGGTTAATATGGCTCTTTATTCATTGGCCTGCATGTGTATCTGAGCTTCAATTCTTAATATTTGACTACCATTAACATAAGGAATCATTTTTCGGCTGGTGTGCAGCCGTAATCATACCACGGTCATTCTATATTTTAACCAATCATGTTTAGTCAGAAATTTGCATTTTAGAGTCCCTTCATACATTGGTTAAAAACCTGACTATCCATAAAAACTGTTTCTGTGTTACAGCGATCGCTGAAAATTAATGAAAATCTAGGGACATAGACTGAACACAGCCATATATCTGTACATTATTTTTCAGAACATAAAGGAGACTTCTATTTTTAGAAATATATTCATTGTAGAGGTAAAGTATTAAATCATGAAAAATCGTACCTTTTTTACTAAACCTTTGTAACCCAGTGTTAATTATCATTGTATTTCAAAATAATTTTAAGTGTCATCTGCTAACATGGACCTTTTGCGTATTGATCTTTGCTAGAGCATCTAGCCATAATGCTGACTCCAACACTCGCAATAAATTGTTAACTCAGAAACTTCTTTAACAAGGCTATCAGTATCATAAACTTCGCAAATATTTTCTAAATTTCATCATATTAGTATCATAAGCTTCCCAAAACCTTTTTTCAGTTTTATCGATGATACTATGATTAGATACCTAAATTTCAAGCAAGACGTAAATCTCTCTTGCACCAAGGACTTTCGGAACCTGAGTAATATGGTGACTTGGTGTATAGATTGAAGAAGATTGTTGGCTCTAAAAGTTTTTCAGCGAAGTTTATTAAGATAATTTCTAATTATAAAACTATTGGCTATAATATTAATGTATTGCAACAGACTGCATGCTTCGTGGTCAACCCAATAACTGTTGGCAACTTTGCTTTCCTTTTTATAATTGCACGCCAGTGGGTCAGACTTCAGACTCTATGACGGTTTCGAATTAAAGACTTATCTATTGATGAGATATTGGGGGTCTGATGTTTTGGGCTGTTTTCAGGCCCACCTGGATTTACCTGTATTATTTCTTTTACTCCGATATTCAGTTTTATGTACTGTTAGGTCCTTAGCTTTGCTTTGTTTTCCTTTTTATATCTTATATGTTCTAGGAGATGATGCATGAATAAGTTAGGGGTCTTTTATGCAAACCAATCATCTAGGTGTCTTGATCCACATCTAAACTAAGGGTGAGGTTGGCGCTGTGTAACCAGTTAAAGCCCTCCAGTAACATTTTTTACTGACCACTCCAAGGCGGTTCGTCTTTTATGGATCAATTGTGTAATTTATGCCTTGTGTTCGTCACGCTTTCGCGTCTGTTTATCGCTGCCTTGTAGTCACCTGCTGAGAAAGGGCTGACCTCTTGCCTTTCGTTGGTGATGTTTAATTGTATTTTTTTTTCTTTCCCATGTGGTATCCTGGGTCAGCTGTGGTACTTGATTGTATCGATTCCTGATCTTTGCCACATTTCTTCCTTTGCATTTGAGGCTTCAGTTAAGGCTTAAGGAACTGTTCTTAGATAATTAAAAGTGTTGTGATTGTGTATTTTAGGCCTGTATTGGTTTAACTCTTTGCCCTCTGGGTAATTGGCACATGTTATTGCCATCGACTTACTTTTTAAAATCAATTTTATGAAAATTTTGCTCAGATATCTCATTAGAGTGCCAAACAGTTTGGATTCAGATCAGGGCCAACAAAATGTTTGACCTGACCTGGATCCAAACTGATGGCAAATGTTATTAGCAGACGACACTAGGAGGCAAGGATATGAAATAAAAGAAAACTATTTTTAAAACAGTTATATAATTTAAACAATGTGTTAAAAGTCGAGTCATTTGTCATTGTAGCACGTTGTTTTTATTTTCAAAAACTCTTTAAAGATATTATGTAGACAGAACTTGTCAAGTCACCTACGCACGCTGTCGAACTTAGGGTAAACCAGTACATTTAACAAACCCTCCAGGATGGAACTTAGTTGTCGTTGAAATGGTCTTCTTGAGAGGTTATCAAGCTTATAAGTGTTACAAGCGGCCACACATATAAAAACAAATGGCCATACATACAAAAGCAAAATCCGAACTTGAAATGCAAATATTTTTAAAGATATTTCTTGTTTACATTGAATTGATTCCTTACATTCCAGTCAACCACTTTTTAGTTATGGCGAGATTACCCTTCCCTTCCTGAGTTGAACGAATACTAAGCTGCAGATAAACAGTCTTTCAGTGTCATTCCACAAAAAGTAGGGAAAGAGTGTGGATCAAAATTTTCGAAATAAAATCACTATTGAAAACGTAGTGATTTTGGATATAAAACAATAGGGATAGAGGGCTTTTTTCAAGTACAAAATTCATAAAAAGGCGTCATTAATAAGGCCTTCAAGTGCCTTTTAACAAAATAGTACAGATATAATTTTGAAAAAAGTAGTAAAAAAGCAATGATCTGTGTAAAAATAGCAGTGATATTAAAGCAGGGCTTTTCCAAGTTCAAATTATTACAATAAGTTGTTCGAAAAAGATTTGATTAGAAATATCATACTCAAAATTTAAGCAGGATAACATATATGATAATTATACTAGCAAAACAAAGAGACGCTGGGTTAAGAATTCATAATTAAGGTTTTTAAGCTGTTTGCTCCTAAAAAATATAAAAGATTATTTCAAACGTTCGAGTAAGCGAAGCGAGGGAGGAAAAATTCTGTATTTTTATCGCTTAAATGACATTTTAGAGTGACAAAGTAGGGATATTAGAACATGTTTAAGAAAAAGTAGGGAGAAGTAGGAACACAAGAAAATGTAGGGAAAAGAGGGGCTCATCTGAAAGCCTCAGTAATCATTCAATTTCTACCAAAATCAGCACGATAAAAGTTGTAACAATCAACCACCGAAATAGAATAGCTTTTGCAATTGTAAAAATAACTGTAAAATTTAGTGGCCTTTCCTAAATAAATATAAGAGTTTAATTCATAAAAACCGAGCGAGCGAGGTAAAATTTGTACATGTGCATTTTATTGGAACATGAAGCCAAAGTTAATGGTGACCCTCTCCAGCCGCCTACTAGCTACATGGAATTTCATATTGCCGCCCTACTTTTTAGCCGGCCCCTTGACACTTAAATAATGAACATTCCCTTAAATCTAGAATAAATATGTCACACAATGTATCAACAGTAATACCATTTTCCTGTTTTTGTTTTTTTCTTATATCTCCCCTGTTCATTGATATCTTAAGTCAATGGGCGTCGACAATCACGAATAAGAGTTTGTTCTGAAAGCAGCAATGTGTGTTTCAGTTGCTATTTTACGTTCTAGAACAGCAAAATTCAGTAGTATCGGGTTTTTCTTGCGTGCTAGCCAGTAATGAGCATAAGGATAATGTATCTTGTTTAAGAACACAACAATAACTGCGTATGGCTCATATATGGGACTTCCCGATCTTAAGTTGAACACTCTACCACTGAGCCAATGGTAATCGTAAAGTAGGCATGATACATGAGTTTTGTTCTTAGCCTATAGGCGACTAGTGAAAGCCCAGACATGTATGCAAATGTGCACAGTCATACTGGAGCATCAACAGGTTGCATATTAAGCAAAGTAAGTGCGTAGCTTAAGGTTCAGACACTAATAACATATAAAGTCCTGCTGGATATCTAAAACTACAGGAAAAACACACTCCAGTATTCAACTAGTATTTTCATGGTACCAATTACAAAAGGAAGCCTTTGCACGCACAACGTTATATTTACAATGGGCATTCGGAGTGCAGTGGCTCCGTTGGTAGAGCGCCAGACTAGGGATCGAAGGATATCTAGTTCGAGACTAACCAGAGTCATAGCGTTGTTTCCTTGTGCAGGACACGTTATCCGGTGCTTAATAAAGGTTAAACCCAGAAAGACAGGAAATCATCCAAACATGACTACATTTGTTGATTCGGACGTAAAACATCAACACAAACAAACAAAACAAATGAATGCTTACCAGAGCACTGGCTGATTAGAAGCAGAAAATACTGATAGTCATAAACCGGAGACTTAGCTCACAAGAGAAAGAACCTTATGGCTAAAACTTAAGTGTAAGATCAAACAGGACTGCATTATGTATCTGTTGTAATGGTGACATTTATATACTTAAGGAATAAAGAAACGTAACAGACAAAAATATATTTTTGCGTGTTTAATTGACGGTTTAATGAAATCTCTTTTGAACATTTCTTATTGAGTATTTATAGCATGTGATGAAATACCAAAACGTCATTTTAACGCTACATTTTACGCTACAAGATGAAAACATATGAAAACGTAAAATGTGACGTTAACGTCAGAATAAAGATTTAGAAACCCCGTCTTTTCCATGTTTGGTTATTTGGCGTGCAAATTAAACAAACGTCCAATCATATTTGTAATGCAGTCAGATATTGCGTCAAAACACGCTACTTGAATGACAAGATTCACAATGGTAGTGAATAAACGATAAACGTCACTTAGAGCCGTCGGGTTTGGGTCGCTGGTGAATATATGGGATAAGACAAACCTAGAGACATCAGAACATGTTTTCTTGGGAAAAACTGACTTTTCAGACACCGTAGAAATACGCTGGAAAGGTGTTTATATTGACGTTAGACTAACAAACAAAACACGGCAAAATGCAAGAGAAAATATCTGATTACGTGCCGAGAGTGAACACCAAACTGGTAAACTGTAACCTAAACTTTGTTACGGGACCATTTTATCATGAGAAAAATATATACACATCATGGAAACCGTTAAAACGTATGATATCGAACTGACGTAAGAATTGAGGTTTTTTGACGTATGAAAATCTCAAGTCATAATTCTTGAACAAAACGTCCTTGTGATGAATAAATCTCAACCAGAAAAGAAAGTTTAGTACACGTTTCACGCAGTATTCAGAGTTGACGTTATTGACGTTAAGACGTTTCAGAATCCTACAGAAACGTCGCCATTTGATCATTTCCTTGACCCGCAATCTATGCCAAGACTTTTTAAAACAATAAACCGAGGGTCGATTCAAACTTTGCTTTTATTGACCCTATTTCAGCAGTTTACTACGGGGGGTCAGGCTGGTTATGAACATACCAAAATGATTACGATATCGATAATTACGTTGAATCTGCTGTAATTTGATGGACACAAACTGCTCCTATGAATAAATATCATTTGCACTAAAAACTTGCGTCATATTGTATGCTTACAATGACTCGAAGTGTTTGTTGCGTTTCTTTATTCCTTAAGTATAGTAACTTCTTATCTTGAGTTGAGACACGAAAGAACCTTATGGCAACCTTAGACATTTAAACAACATTGTTTATTTGAGACTTGACTTGACAGAACCATCAAAATTAGTATTCCCCGAGTGAAGACACAGATCAGCCTGATCAGCCGCCCAGTCTGCTACGAGTATTATTTGTGCATGCGCTCTGAGACTAACTAAGGACCCAAGCTTTCTTCATGATGGCAGTGAAGGCTGTGATCAGACTTAGCAGGTATCTAGGCTGTTTCCAGTCTTCTCGTGGTGCACAGCCACATTGGTGGTTTTCTTATGTAGCGGCCAAAATATTATCTTACGTAATTATACTGTGCACCTAAATACCTAATTTCAGATATGGGTTCAATTTTAATGCAGTATTGCACTTTTGAAATGTTAATATTTGCTTTATTTCTGCTTTATAATTTATTTTCTGGTTTAGATCTTCTTTAAAATCATCAATAAGAAACTTTTTTTTAGTTTCGTCTCAATTAACAAGGCACAGTTTCAGACGACACCATCTTGCATTCTAAAACGCAAAGGCGAATTCAATCAAAGAAACTGCATATAAAAGAAGGCCGTGGATTGTCAAATGATCATTGCGTGAAAGTCTTTGAACATATTTACCAGATAATTCCAATCGAATCATCTGGAGTGAAAACCGTTTTCTGACATGCCAAAACCTACAACTGAGTGTGCGCTGAGGGAAGACTCAGATCAGACTAGGCATCCGCCAAGTCTGATCAGAGTCTTCGTTTTGCGCTCAGTGTTTGACTATGTATCCAAGTTTTCTTCATACTGACAGCGGAAACTCTGATCCGACTGAGCTGATGTATAGTCTGACCTGCGTCTGCCCTTGACGCACAGTCACTATGCTGGGTTTTCACTTTACTGCTCACTTGTGTCCTGTCGACAATAAAGTTACACTTATGGTAAAATGCATTTAAGCCCCCCCCCCCCCCCCCCAGTGACTACGGCTGCTGTCTGGTTTAAGGCGGTGGTTCTTTTGTTGTTAGCGGCTTCAATGGTAGCTGGTGTTGTATCTTTAGTTATGTTGTAAGGTTGTATTATGTCGTTTTTGTCAAGTGATCATCTTATGCTATGAGGAGATGTTTGCTTGACTTTGGTTGTGCTTTTGTTGTACTGAATGTATTTGTTGTGGTTTATGTCGTGATTTAACAACAACAGAATCTAGGGCGAAGGTTTGGCGCCGGTAAAATGTATTCAAGCCCCCCCCCCCCCCCCCCCCCGGATGGCTTAGGTTGCTGTCCGTTCATAAGCGGTGGTTCTGATGTTGTTGATCTTTTGTTTAATGTACTTCCAATTGTTTGTGGGAGTTCTGTGTTTGTCTTTGTTATGTTATGCATTATTTTGTGTCCATTCTAGTTTTGCAATCATCTGGAAGAGGAAGAGAAAGCTGGTTGCTTTGCTATTATTGTCTTACAGATGTTTTGTTACTATAGGTGTTTTGTGACTCTTCCTCATGGTGCCGTTGCATCTGCAGTGTGTGATTGTGGTATTTTCTAATCATACTCATTTACTTGTATCTACTATTTCTGTAATGCACATACCCAGCTGTTCATTAGGGATCGAAGGCTAAAATTTGGCCTGAGCCTTTATCAAAACCTGAATATTGTGCAAACAAGCATCGATTGTTATGGCTTGACTGTGCGTAAGCACATAAGTAGCTCACATGAACAGTTTCGTCCGAACCCTCGCTAATCGCATATACCTATATATTTACATGTTCAAAGCAATCCTTAAATGTATCTTTTGATAATTGCAAGCGTTCATAGCCTCATGAATTACACAAATATGATTGACAGCTGCCACGTTCTCTTAGCCGTGCATTACTCTTCGAAAATCGAACTCATTCGCCAGATGTGATACTGGTGTTGTGATTGGCAGTGAGCCACAGCTATAGTCGCACGTGCAAAACAAGCGGCGTGTTGCATATATGTTTTAAATACATTGGATGTCGTGTTCAAGCAGGCTGTTCCACATTTCCATTTTACACTCCGACTAAACCATTAATACAATGTACGATTATATTTTAAATACAAATCTGTTTTAATTCCTAAATTAAAAATATTTTTTTAAAGTTTAGATATTTATAATAAAATGTAAATATAAGCAATAAATTCACCTTTGATATGATTATGGAATTATGAACACTTCGGGTTTCTTGCAATGTTAACGTGAAGCCCGAAGCTAACTTTGCAAGAGGTCCGAAGTATTCATGATTCCATGAACATTCCAAAAATTAGTAAGACTGCAACCAGTCGTATCAGCCTTACAGACTTTTATCATATGACGTCGCGTCTGGATGTGAAATAACGCCATGCAATAAAATCGATAAACCACTAGTGGTTTATAGATTTACGGGAAACGTTATGACGTCTATAACAACGTTGCGATCATAATGACAAAAGTATAACGTTTTTACGCCAGAAATGAGATTTCAAAGTATTTGTCATATGATAAATAGACTCTAACATTCGTGCTCTTGTATTATTGAATTTATTAAACTTGTTGCAAAAAAGAGATAAAATGCTCGGCAAGCCTCGCATTTTATCTCTTTTCCCCAACTCCTTTAACAAATTCAATAAAACATGAGCACTCATGTTTGATCATCCTCTTTAAAACATGCAAGACTAAGTACAACGTACATGTATATCTCCTACATTTTCCCGAGCGTGAGCAATGAGTGTGCGTTCAGTGTGTTACTAAGGGCAGACAGCGAAAACTCAGATCAGAATGAGCTGATGTCTAGGCTGATCTGAGTCTACTCTTGACGCAGAGCCACATTGTCGGTTGTCTCATGTCGAGGCTTATTCGTTTCCTGTCGAAATAAAATATGTAACAAGTGCCAAGATCTCGTGTGCTAGGTTACACGCGCTCGGTTAGACTGCAATCAACCGACTGATATAACATGCAATTAAAATTTGACAAGACTTAGTATACCCCCTGCATTTTCATATGCGCTGGTGCGAATGGTCGGATTGATCAGCCATTTTAGCTGGTTGGCATAAAAATTTTCTTTTGTACCGTTTATGCATATGTTGCATTACGTTAGGGCGTTATGGTAAACAGGACCAATGGATGCACTTTTAAATTTTTAATCAACTGGTAAAATTAGATAGATGATTGGATTTTAATACAAGTAGCCTTTGTGTGCACTTATTTCTTATATAGTGCTATCCGCAGAGCTGTAAGAAGCTGTTCAACATTCGGCGTTGTTGGGTGACAATGAAAATGTGTACGTTAATATTTTTACTACTCGCCGCTGGAGTTTCCTCGATTAAAGGTGAGTTCAAATTTAATAAAAAATACTTCCACTTACTTGAATCTATAATTATCCAATCTGGTGTGCCTTGAACTCGTTGAAGAACAAAGAAAACTTGATTTCTAATACATGTAGTTTGAGGTACTGACACTTCTGATTCAAAATAAAGTGATACGTCGGAATCCGACTACAGTGGACTAAGTTACTGGGCTTGTTTTTTTAAATTGTTTCTCAACTTTTTGCATGCTGGGAAAGTTTTCATTTTTTGTCATCTGTTGATATTTTTTATTAAAAAACGCTTACAAAACCTTATCAAAACACTATTTCAGGAGTACCATCAAAATTTCAAACTGTTTGGATCCAAGCATGTATGACGCTTTGCTATGCCTGTTCTGGCTACAAGCTGTTTGCAAAGGTTATCAGCAGACACCAGCGGCAAACAAAAAATAGCGTTACACATAGGTATTTCAGCAGGGTACAGTGGACAGATTTTTTTTCTTTCAAATATAGCCTGATCTGGGTCTTAACACAGGTTATTTAAATTATTTTAGCCCTAGTAAATGATAGCTGAAATGAAACTATCTGCCAGTGAACTACGAGTAGTCCAGTATAATATTAATTTAAGCATTACCTATTACAAATGGATCTTTAAAATTGCAGTTCTTTTTCCCAAAACAACCTTACATGCAAGAGACACCTAAAGGGAAATAGAAAAATCGAAACCTATGCAATGTGCACAGATTTCATGTGGTGTACATTTGATGCAATTATAACATGACGTCGCGTCTGGGAATGAAATAAAGCCATGCAATAAAATCAATAAACCATAAGTGGTTTGCAAATTTTCGGGAAACGTTACAATATGACGTCCATAACAACGTTGCGTGCATAATGACAAAATTACAACGTTTTTACGGCAGAAATGAGATTTCAAAGTAATCTTAATGTCATATGATAAATATAATCTGACATTCGTGCTCTTGTATTATTGTTTATTAAACTCGTTGCGAAAAAGAGATCAAATGCTCGGCAAGCCTCGCATTTAATCTCTTTTCCTCAACTCGTTTAATAACTTCAATAAAAAATGAGCACTCATGTAAGATCCTCTATTTCTTTCACACTGGATTTTACCCTAGGATAGAAAATCTTATGTTACCCATGCTATCTTACCCGGTAACGTCATCATGCGAAGTACAAAATGTAGCATCTTATCGTATTCAGGGACTTCTGGCAGCTAATTTTAAAATAAATAAATTAAAATAGGGGTGAGCAAGAAAAAGAATCCATTATTCGTGTGAGGGTAGGATAGAAAAATCCGTTCCTCGCGAGCACCGTTTGTCATCACTCGGCAAGCCTCGTGATGCCAAACGGAGATCCTCGAGACGGATTTTTATATCCTACCCTCACACTCATGATATGTTCTTATAATATAACATCAAATTTGTTCATTCATATTCGTTTCAAAATGTATGTATTTTATTTCAAACATATAAGATAGTTTTTGAAAGTATTGGTAAAGTGCATCTGGATTCCAACAATTGTGTAGGAGGGAAAAGCAACCGTGCAACAGATACAGCGGTTATACATAATTTTAGATTGATTTTTTTTTTGCATAGAAATTGTAATTTCTGCGAGAAAGCTGCCGACTTTTCGAATCTTTCAATGATATGATTTTCAGCAGTTCAGAAAAGAAATGAGTCCATATTGACACAAACTCTTAACTTGTGTACCCCTTTTTTAACCTACAACTGTGTTAGCTATTCTGTGAGAAGTGATTTATTCACGTTAACATATAGAGGATCTTACATTATTGGTCATGTTTTATTAAATTTATTAATAGAGTTGATGAAAACAGATAAAATGCGAGGCTTGTCGAGCATTTCATCCCTTTTCCGCAGCGAGTTTAATAAATTCAATAATACAAGAGCACGAATGTTGGATTCTATTTATCATTTGACATTAAAGGAGACAGAAACCTTAATTTAAAAAGGTATGTTTAATCAGAAAGAGCTCTATAAACCATGAATTTTGATACAAGTATAATCAAAATCGGTTGAAAATGGGCAAGTTATGGGCATTTAAAGAATATAATATGGCCAACATTCAGCCGCCATTTTGAATATTTACTAAGTTTTCAGAATTTTTTCAGCTGCTTAATCTTTGGTTATCACTACCACATCATCTGTGTTTCAGCAGATATGCAGCTTTATTCATAAGGAAAATGTTTCATTAAAGATTAACGCAAATAATCCATTGGTTTGTCTTTTATTTTGATAACGCATATTTAATTAGGCTGAGTGACGTCACTAGAAATAGTAAGTTAGTATGATCAGGAAATACCACAATCACAAACCGCAGACAACCCCGTGGCACCGCGAGGAAGAGCCGCTCAACCATCACGAGACACCAGGAAGACAAATTAAGCAAAGCAACCAGCTCTCTCTTCCCCATCAGGATGAATGGACATAAAGTAACGTACAACAAAACATAGAACAGTTACAGACTCCCACAATGGGAATAACAATAAACAAAACGTCAACAACAACAGAACCACCGTCCTAGAGCGGACAGGGGCCTAAGCCACCGGGGGCTTAAATGCATTTTACTGGTACCAAATCTTCGCCCTAGATTCTGCTGTTGTTGAAGTACAAGAAATGTTCAGCTCGCATGGAGGCCATCTAACTAATGCAATGAAGCATCATGTAGAAACACTCTAATCACATTAACACACCATGATGAAACAAAGAAAAGGGCTCATGACTCACAGATAGTCAGAGCTAAAGAAAACCTCAAGTTGAGCCACGGTGGGTCCAGCTACAGATAAGTATCAGGCACCAACCCACCGATTAAAGCTTTACGTCAGAGCCGTCATAGAGTCTGAGGCCTGACCCAAAGAGGAAACCATAGCTATAAACCGTGATTGGGTTTAAAACTAGGCATGCAGACTGTCGCATGATATCCAAGTTATATCCAACCCTTATATAACGTTTTACTATCTTTTTGAATTGATCACTAAAATTAGGTTTTCCAACTATTCGTTTGAATTTATAAACTAAATCACCATAAAATATAGGTTCTGAAATGCCTTGTTGCAAAAGAGTTTTTAACCCAATGTTGTATTTAAAAATTAACTCTGAGTGTCTGTGGTAGTATTTGGAAAATGCTTTTCGAATTTTATGATATCTTTAACCTTGTTTTAATAACTTACTTTCTGTTGTTGAAGTCATCAACATTAGAACACACTCTAGCAAAACGAATAAGCTGAGGACTATATACACAATAGGACGGAGAGCGAGGAATATCTCCATCAAGAAATGAGAAGTTTACTATTTCAAAATTAAAATCATCCCGTTTATCATAAATTTTAGAAGAAACTATGTCATTTGTTATTGAAAAGTTCAAGTCCAAAAACGGAGCTTCCATATCAGAAGAATTTGCCTTATTTAACTGAAGTTCAGTGGGATATATCTGACCTACCATTTGTCCAAAATAAGGATGGACGAGAGAGCTGGTTGCTTTGCTTAATTTGTCTTCCTGGTGTCTCGTGATGGTTGAGCGGCTCTTCCTCATGGTGCCATGGGGTTGTCTGCGGTTTGTGATTGTGGTATTTCCTGATCATACTCACTTACTATTTTTTATCAATATTAAGTAAGTCATCCAAATATCTTGAGGTTGAGTTAAAAGCTTCAATAATATCAGTTTGATTATTGTCTGACAGAGACAACATAAAGCCTCTTTCATAACAAAACAAAAACAAATCTGCAACAAATGGAGCACAATTAGTACCCATTGGAATACCTACAATTTGTCTATATAATTTCGAGCCAAATCTTATTAATATATATTGTCCAAAAGATAAAGGAGCGCATCACACGTTTTCTAACATGACCACAATTTATATCGTTTAGGTTGTTCAGAAGTAAAAAAGGCATTTTTATCATTACAAGCCAAATAAAGTGGCCCTCTCTGTTAAACGTTTGTTCCATTAATTCTGTTAGTTAGTCTTTGATTAGATTATAAGGCAATGTAGTACAGAGAGTAGAGAAATCATATGTAGACAAACCAGATGCTAGAAAACCCCTAGAATTCAATTTATTAAGAATTTCGCCTGAATTTTTTTATAGACCAAAATAAGTTTTTACCATTTCTTTCATAAACTGTTGTGCAATATTAAATGACATGGTTTTTAATCGCAGTGAGGCAAGAATTCAAAATATAGACAACTCAGTAGGTGTACATGCACTAGAATTAGCAATAAAACGCGATTTATAGGGCCGTTTATGAAGTTTAGGTAACCAGCATAACGTAGGAAGCATGCTATGGTCCTCATCAACAAACAACCCAAACTTAGCTGCTAAGCCTACAATAAAGCCGCTTCCATTACAGTCCATTTGCAAATATTCAAACGCCCACAACTGCCACATTTTTCAACCGATTTAGATGAAACTGGTAGCAAAATTCATTTTTTATTAAGATCTTTCATATAAAACATAGTTATCATCAGGGATGCCGCCCCCTTTAAGATTACTTTGAAATTTCATTTCTGCCGTAAAAAACGTTATAATTTTGTCATTATGTACGCAACGTTGTTATGGACGCCATAACGTTTGCCGAAAATCTTTAAACCACTAGTGACTTATCGATTTAATTGCATGGCGTTACTTCACTCCCAGACGCGACGTCATAATTATGATAAATACATTTAACGTTTCTATAATGATCTCCGTTGTTTTTATAGTGAGACAGAAACACTGGCGTAGTGAAAATAGCAACAACATAGTATTGTGACAAAGATCAATGTCGCCATAAGATAAACATTGTTTACATTGTCATTGACGATACTTTCAACATTTCAACAGACTAAATGTCAATAAAACAATCAAAAACAGCCTTAAAATTACCTTTCTACTGTCACTGTTTTTCATGGAAAATCAACTTTTTACTATGAAAAGTATTTTATTTGAGTATTAAACGATCGCAATCAGCTTGACAACAATGTACTTTACCGGCCTCATAGCCAGTTATTTTTTTTTGGTTTTACCTAATCTGGCGAAGAGTCTTAAGGTTCCTTATTCTGCTGTCCCATTCTTTATTCTATTTATGACTCCAATTGGGCGTAAATACCCTGGACAACAAGGTCTGAGCTACTCAGTCATGTTGAAATGAGTCGATTAAAAAATATACACGCTATCTACTATATGCATCACAGTGATACAGTGCCAAAAATCCATATTGATAATGGCCGTGTCATGTGACTGTGCCACAATAGGAAATATCACTGTGTGCCAATGGTAATTTTACCGATTTAGATGAAACTGGTAGCAAAATTCATTTTTATTAAGGTCTTTTATATAAAACATAATTATCATCAGGGTTGCCGTCCCCTTTAAAGCTGCATGGCGTTAGTTCACTCCCAGACGCGATGTCATAATTATGATAAATGCATTTAACGTTTCTATAATGATCTCCGTTGTTTTATAGTGAGACAGAAACACTGGCGTGGTGAAAATAGCAACAACATAGTATTGTGACATAGATCAATGACGCCATAAGTTAACATTGTTTACATTGTCAATGACGACGCTTTTGAGACATTTCAACAGACTAAATGTCAATAAAACAATCAAAAACGGCCTTAAAATTGCCTTTCTACTGTCACTGTATTTCATGGAAAATCAACTTTTTACTATGAAAAGTATTTTATTTGAGTATTAAACGATCGCAATCAGCTTGACAACAATGTACTTTACCAGCCTCATAGCCAGTTATTTTATTGGTTTTACCGAATCTGTTAAAGAGGCTTACGGTTCCTTGTTCTGCTGTCCCGTTCTTTATTCTGCTGGCATTTGGCTCTTTTATGACTCCAACCGGGTGTAAAATACCCTGGAAAACAGGGTCTGAGCTACTCAGTCATGTTGAAATGAGTCGAATTAAAAATATACACGCTATCTACTTTATGCATCACGGTGATACAGTGCCAAAATCCATATTGAAAACGGCCGTGTCACGTGACTGTGCCACAATAGGAAATATTACCGTGTACCAATGGTAATTTTACTATGTAACTTTAGAAGGTATGTTATAAATAGCTGTAAAGTCAGCAAATAAACAATGAGGAAATTGAAAAAAAAACCTATAATTGAACATGGAGATTCGGGCAGTGAGGTCGTAATATGTTTTGGAACTAAATTTAAGTTATCAGTAGATCTCTTATTAATCGGCTTATTGGTCACTGTCTAGCCACGACCAGAACTGGTTCCTAGCTCCATTGGCTTTACAGGAGACTGGGACATTGTATACCACGTGGCGATACAGTGATCGAATAGCTATATACTACAGTTATTGAAAGTTATAACGGTTTTTGGATTTACCTTACGTCACTGTCATAAACTGTTTGTGGAATAGTATATTGTATCATAATGAATTGTGGAAGATAAACTATGCACGGATACTTTTTTCATAATATGGGGTTTGTCACACTAATATCAACTTTGATGTTACACCCTATGTGGACATACTTATGACGTATTGAAACTAGCATACCTGTGAATTGTAATATGTTTCAATATTATCAACGCATTGTTGATTAAGCCGTTCCTTAAATTTCAAATTCTAAATGAGGAGCAGCAGTGTGTCAGACACTTTATCAGTAGGTTCTACCAAGTTGAATGTCACAGCATGCAAGTCTGTATTATTTGCTTACAACCCATAAGACGCTAGGCATTGATCAGTTTTGGTATGTATATTGGTGAACGTGGTGTCTTTGTTTGATTGCGGACGGCCATGGCCGGCCGCTTATATAAACTTCAATCAAAACATACATCAAATTCAGGTTTTGACCAAACCTTTATGCCTAGCTCAGGCTATATTTTATTCGCTGCCGAACAACGAGTGGGGTACCAAATATCGTGGGTTGACCTACAGCGCGAAGTCAACTGTCCGTGAAATCTGTAGGGCTACCTATAGCGCGAGGCAAGCTCGTTTGCGAATTTTATTTTCACTAAGAAGGCGTCAATTTGCCCTTTGGCTTATATAAACGCAATAAGTATCAGCTTTTCAAAAAGCTGGCGAAAGTAAACGTTTCAAAGTCAAAACGTCCTTGATTGGCAAAGAGTGCGAGCGAACTTCACATCAGTAAACGTACTTATATGATTGTGATCCACATCTGATCACATACAATTACTATGAATTCAGGTACTTTCTTATGACGGTCATGACAAACAGGTTTTATGCCCCAAAGAGAGGCATATAGTAATCAAACTGCCTGTCCTTAGTGTCCTAAATGTTTGAGTGTTCATATCATATCCAGAGTATATCTCCTATATTATTTTAGGTAGGAATGCCAAAGTTCGTGTCTTGTTGTTTTTAGGGTCATGGAGAGTCACGCATCTTTACCACTGCCATCAGATCTAGAAAAATCGTGTCACGAGCATAAATCCGAGGAATCCCAAATTTGGTCTGTGAACACATCTTGGGGTCACGGAGTCTGTACATATACAGTTAAGCGACCACTGTGATCTTGATTTTCTGGCATCAGTTTTAAGAAAAATGTGCTGTCTAGTGTTGTGAAATGATTTTCTATAAATGTTTCGCATGCTAGATACATTACCATAACATACCATGCATAAGCCGGGTGCTTTCAAAAGATCAAGCAACATCCTCGCTGGAAGCATGTGTTAAATGGCGACAAATCACAGTTCAGATGTTAACAATCAGACCTTAGAATAAATCTACATGTACAAGCTCTAGAAGTTCAAAATGGAAGCATGCAGTGGGCAAGAATACATACAATGATAGGGCTAAACGACCGCCAGCTTTTTTGAAAAGCTAATACTTGTTTCTTTATATACTGTTCTTCAGGTTGTTCGGTGGAGGATTGTAGCAGTATTTACAGGGACTGTTGCGATTATTGGATCCTTAATCACAGGACTTCCGGCGTGTACCGCGTGATACCAAAGGACATGACAATAGGCTATGATGTGTATTGTGAGATGACGACAGACGATGCCTGGCTGGTAGGTCAGATTTCATCGGCTACAATCATAAACTACTTATATTGGCCCCCAATATATCCTGGCTTTATTTGCAATCGCTTGCTTACAATCAGTTGCACTGTTTACTTGTAACAGTTGGAAGCACACAATTGAAGTCAATAATTTTACCCTATAATTTACCTGATACTGATTGATTCTTGCCAAAAGTTTTGTGATCTTGGTAGGTTTTCTTGAAAGTCTGTTGCCTGGCTCATGGGGGTTTTTTACAAAAAAAATATGAATATAATATCCATCCAATAATGCAAATGATCTTATCACTGGTTGGGAGCGAAAAGTACACGTGACCCCTTTTGTTGATCTGTATAGTGGACAAATCATTGTGAAAAACATGTCCGATAAGTTTCTGATTGTTTATTTATGTCATTTAGAATTATTTAACATGAGAATTTCGTCAGGAGTAAACTGAAGTTGTTTCATTTTTGGTATCATCCTTTTTGTGAAAGTCATATACATGTTTGGTCTATGTAAGTGAAGTAATAAAATCAATGTTAAATCCCTGTCTTTGCAATTTTATCGTTTATGCTATCTAAATGTTTGTTTTAAAGATATTTTTGTTCTAATTAATAGTAAATAAATCATTTAGTTGTATATTTTACCGAACGGTTATGCAAGAGGGCTGGAGTTATATTTTAATAAGTTTGACAATATAAATACTACTCATTTTAATTTTAATCATCGTTCACTGATTATCGCCTGTTTCTTGGAGCGATTCAAGAGACAGGGTATGTAATGTTTTCGAACCACTGCGGTACGACTGCATGAATGATAATATTAAGACAATTCTTCGCAGATTTGTCTCATACAAGTTGAGAGACCATAAGAGTTGGAAACTCTTCTGTTCGAACGATGCTCAAAAAGTTTTTTTCAGCTGGGCTGAAAAGATAGGTTTAGACCAACTTCTCTAAGCCTTGTTCTGAACTATTGTCTCAGAACGACTGGATGCATATTGCATTTCCAGCTTGCTAGGCAAGAAACATATCAGGTTGGAAACGCTTTATCTCCAACCTGGTTCGTAGACCGTTCGATACCTGTATATTTCAGCTAGGCTGAACACATACGGTTCAGACAGGCAGGCTGAAGCCCATACGAGTTGGTGCTTCATAACGTTATATGATTGGAGCATAACGTTTATAGATTGAGCCAAGCTGAACGCATGAGAAGGTTTGGAAACGTCTAAACCAGGTTCTTAACTATTTTCTCAGACAAGTTGGTGCTTCATAACGTTATATGCTTGGAACATAACGCTTATAACTCAAATAGGTTGAGCTACGTTCCTAGCACTGAGGATGGAACGTGTTTCAAACCGGGGGTTTGGAACGATTATTAAGGCAGAACTAGTTTTGGAATTGCTCAGCGCTTTTGTAAAGCTGAGAACACCTCCAGCCATCTTGCTGGCGTGGCGACCATAGTTGATTTATTTTGTTGGGTCCCATGCCAAGAATTTGTGTTGATCATTTATGATCGTATGGCTCATGTTATGAGCATTCTGTCTGTACATATTACTGACGTTTATTGACATATTAGTCTTGGTATATCATAGTATCATAATTCATATGCTGAACTTTTTGCTGTCCAGCTGAAGACATTGTCGCCTCATGGCACGCCCATTATAAACACTGTTAAGGCGTCGTCATAGGACTCTAACGACAAGGTTATAGCCAGACCTCACCACTGACCTGACAAAATCACCAACTTCATACCAGTAGTTTATGAAGCATAAGTAAAGGTCTTTTCTATATATTACTCCGTTTTCTGTTTATTGCTGTGATTTCGGTTATTTTCACATTTACTCTTAGAAAATCATTATTTTACTTTCTATTTTAAAAGCAACACTGGTACCATTTCATAAATATTTGCCATAAACCTTTGAAAGTTATAACATTTGAAATGATTGATGTTGCATTATGGGTATTTCATGATGTATTTTGTTTCAGGTTATATTGATATTAATTTTCTAAATACCGTGTTATTGAAGTGCAATTATTTGCACTGAAAATCATAGTGGGGCCGAAAATTGTTTTCTATAGTGCGGTGCAAAACTGATTATCAGCACTGCATGTCGTGTTGCAAACATGCTGTATAGTATGTCATGATACTATTATTATGGGGTTTCGATATTTTTGAAGAACAACATTTTAATATGTTTGAACTTCTTTTCTTAAAATGAGAAAACTTGGCATATGCACACATTGTTTGTTGAATACTGAAAGTACAAAGTGGCACTATTCCAGTAATGGGTTCATCTATGGCACTGTCTATCCCAGGGGAGAGGGGTACTTCAATATGTTCGTATATATGTAGGTTTAGAACATTATTTTGGGTTCAAAATTCCAGTAAAATGAATATTTTTGGGGATATGAAGAAATTGTGGATTTTTTGGGGGGTGTGTGGTGGGTCTTTATAAAACTGGAAAATTTTGGTGGGTCATTTCTATACATTTTAGGGCTTTTTAAGATCAAGATACAGAATGGAATCATGTTTTGGGACATCAAAATTTCAAATATTTTGTAGGTATGCCTGATATTTCTGATACTTTTTTGGGGGTAAACAGTAGATACTGGGCCCAAGCCTACGTAAGAAGAAAAATTTAGAGTACCCCCTGAGGTGTCTATGGGTGCAGATTTTTACTTCTTCTCTAGCCTGGTATGGCTGGCTAGGGATTAGGATCCCTTTCTATAACATGCTTCAAATGGCTATAGGTACAGTTTGGTTATCCTGATAATAATTAAGAAATATGATTCAGAAATGTCACCATCTAGACGGGAAAGTCTAAAAGCCCTTTACTCCAGGAAAACATTGAATCTTATATAATCATCATGTATAGGTGCATATGACTGATCCTGGTTATCTCAACTTGATGGCAGGCTACGGATACGGATCAGTACCTCTAAATAATCTAGAAAAATGGATCCTTCAGTAATAGAGAGAACCTTTAATATAAGAAAAATAGCAGACTCGGTTTAATTGAGTCTGTTCATGAGAACTAATGGTAAGTGCAAAAATTCTCACTAACCCTAGCACCAGCTTAAGCAGTATTCTGCTTTCTGTCAGAGCCTAATATCCCTTAAGGACCAGAATATGAAAAAATATCAACACTATATAGATGTACGGGGAGAAGTTTTACCAACTCCACGCGGCACAACGACAGCTGCTGCGACCTTTAAATAATCTGGAAAAATGGATCCTTCAGAAATAGAGAGAACCTTCAATATAAGTAAACAGCAGACTTGGTTTAACTGAGTTTGTTTATCAGAACTAATGGAAAGTGCAACAATTTTCACGCCCCTATCATCGGCTTAAGCGGTATTTTGCTTTCTGTCAGAATCCAATATCCCTGAAGGACCAGATTATGAAAAAATATAACACTATATCGATGTACAGGGAGAAGTTTTCCCAACTCAACGCGACACAACGACAGCTGTTGCGACCTCTAAATAATCTGGTAAAATGGATCCTTCAGAAATAGAGAGAACCTTCAATATAAGAAAAACAGCAGACTTGTTTTAATATGAGTCTGTTCATGAGAACTATTGGAAAATACAACAATTCTCATCCCCTGGTTTAAGCAATATTCTGCTTTCAGCCAGAACCCAATATCCCTGAAGGAACATAATATGAAAAAATATCAACAATCAATCAATATCAATTTAGACGGGGAGGCTGGGGATACGGATGCGTTTCTCTAGCACGCTCAAAGTAAGTAAGTGTGCAAAGATCAGGAATCGATACAATCAAGTACCACACCTGACCCAGGATACCAATGGGAAAGTGACAAACTCACAGTAGACACCACAAACGAGAGCCAAGAGGTCAGCCCTTTCCCAGCAGGTGACCACAAAGCACATATAAACAGACGCACACAAAACATAGCACACACAAGACAGAACAAAAACATAAAAGATCCACAAAAGAAGTACCGCCTTGGAACGGTCAGTAAAATATTTTACTGGAGGGCTTAAACCGGTTTAACGGCGCCAACCTCACCCTTAATTCAGATGTGGATCAAGACACATAGATATTTGGTTTGCATGAAAGACCCCTAACTTATCAATGCATCATCTCCTAAAACATATAAATCAAGATATAACAAGGAGATAAAGCAAGGATAAGGACTCAACAGTAAATTAAACTGAATACCGGAGCCCGGGCTATAGGTAAGAATTGTCCCCATCTAGACGAGACAGGCTAAAAGTGTTTCACTCAGTTTTTGGTGTATAACTGGTCCTGGATATCCCAACTTGGTTCCACGAATTCTGGAAGATCTAAATTAGTAGTTTAGCATAAACATGATTATTTCACTAGATTAGTATGCCCGGATCTAGAGGGGGATACAGGGTCCAGACCCTACCCCTGGAAAATCTTAAGTTATATCATTTGGACCCCCCCCCCTGAACATGTTGGACCCTTTGAATCCTTGAAAAAGTATAGAAATAAGTTGAGAATTAAGTAAAAGTTATCAAGGCTGTTTTCTGGCCGTCAGAACTGGACACCCCCCCCCCCTGCCAAATTTTTTAGATCCGCGCAATATGATACTAATTTGATAGATTCAATTCTGGAATGAACCATTATCGGTGGGGTATTTTGTTGGTGATTTTTGTTTTGGAAAATTCCTTATTCTCACTGCTAGTTGTGGAATAAATTCAAATGCCTTAGTTAAAGCTGTTGCATAAAGTAAAAATGGATTTAAGCATTTTATTTGCAACAAATACACAAATTGATAAGGTTCACTTTTGGATTGGTTTTTCACAGCAACGCTTTATTCCAATGCGAACGCATGGCATAAGATCGCGCTCTTTGTTTGCTTAGCAACAGCAACCTATACTTTGCATGATCATGTTTTTTTCATATTCTGAGGCAAGATTATTCATTGAATAAATGTACCAAAATTGACTGTCGTACGTCAGCTTATTTAAAAGCTATGTATCAACTCTCATTTATTTTTTATTTACCCTCGCATATAACTTGAGTTTGGGAAGAAAAAAAAACGTGTTTCTTTAGAGTTCATTTGTGCTATGGTGTGCTCTTAAATCATCCCCCAGGTCTATAGATGATGCTCGATAGTAATCTATAGGTTCATTTAATACACTCAACGCATGCAATTTCTCCAAGAATTTTTCTTTATACGTAATTTTAAAATAATCCAATATTTTCCTTCATGATTATTCATGCTATGCGCCACCCAATAGGAATAGTTATATAAACTAGAAATGGTGTTTATGTAACACTTATGCCCCAAAACATTAACTTGGCGATAAGAATGATCTTACTATCCATTCCACCACGAAAACTAATTTTTATCCTATACCAGCTGACCAAATTTGAGGCTACTAGTTTTAATAGTTTTCAAGATATCTTTATTATAAGATTTTTGATGTCCAAATTTGCGAAGTGAAATAACTCGAAAAAATGCAAAGGCCTATAACTCGAAAAAATAAAAAAAAAAAATTTTAATTTTCAACAGGAGATCTACTCATTAGCCTCTATTAGCTGTTCAAGTTTGTTTAAAGCTCTTAGCTGTAAGATTATTTGAGATATCAAGTTTTCTATGTTCAAATTTGCAAAGTGCAATGGCTGAAAAAAAATCTTTTTTTTAATTTTCACCAGGTAATCTTCTCATTATCTCTATCAGCTGACCAAGTTTGGAGCTTTTAGCTGTAACGGTTTTTGAGATTTTGTTTGTTTGATTTGATTCTTAACGTCCCATCAACAATCTTTCAGTTAAACAGGGACGGGTCTTCCTGGGTTGAACCAGTACTAAGCTAGGATAAATGTGTCTTGCTCAAGGACCACAACGCAGTGACGCCGGTGAGACTCGAACCGGCGGCCCTTCGGTCTCGAGTCAAGCACTCTACCACTGAGCCACTGCGCTCCCCTCAGTTTTTGAGATATCTTAATTACAACATTTCATTACGGCCCTTAAAAAGGGGCATAACTCCACAAAGGGAGATACTCAATACTCAATTAAATATGGGTCACTTATATTTGGATGAGGAATCCAACTATGAAACTTCAAAACCCTATCTTACATTTTGAATGGACGGACGCACGGACAAGCCTTAAGCAATATTCCCCTACATTTTTTCCAAAGTTGGGGCAATAGTAAACTTTCACGTTTGTACATTGATCAAATAAATTACTTGTCATATCCACTATTGTAGGATCAAACTGAAACCATATTTTCACTATCATACAGAGTAAACCCCGATCAGACTGCTCTTACAAGAGCTGCTAATCTGTGTCTACCCTGATTTCAAAAGTGTTAAAGGCGTCTCTCTGTGAGGTTAATGGTTAACGTAGCTTTGCTTTACATACTTATGAATAATTATTTTGTCGCAAAGAAAACTATAAAAAAATACCACATATTAAAAACAGCACACCATACAGACAAATAAAAGTGTCATAACACAAGCTATACACTACTTCTGCGATATACCATACAATCTGAAAATTTTGGGAATGGTCGCTCATGCTCCTTGTGCGCTTTCATACGCATTTCTAAGGACATTTATCTTAAGTAAAATGCGTCATAGATCATTGCTCTATTGAACGATATTTTGTTTCAATCAAAGGGCTCAATCCGTCGATTTTTTATTGACAGGTTATGGGTTATTCTTGCAAGCATTAGTGATTTGCGGATAAAAACATCGATTTAGACCATAGGAAACGACATCTAGCCGTGCCCAAAGCTTTTCAATATGGAAAACAAGAATAAATAATACACGCTTACCAAGTTGTCCTTGTCCAAAACACAATTACACATGTAACATTAAACATACTATTATCAAGGTCATATAAAAGTAAATAAGGGTGCAAAGATCAGGAATCGATAAAAAACACAATGATTCGTCCACTATACAGATCGACACAAAGGGTCACATGTACTTTTGCTGCCAACCAGTGCTAAACTCGATTTTTTATGTTTTTCACATTGATTTTCAGCGATAACTTTTTTATTATTAATTTCAGCAAACTGTGTTCGCGATGAAAGTTGTAGAGAAAAATTAGCGCCGATTTCTCCAAGAGATCCGAAGTTTGTGGCACAAACAGATTTTTGTGTACATAGATGAAGATTTTGCAATAAATTGAATTCAGCCATATTGTCTAAGTCTTTTATTGACAGGTAAATTTCGTAGAGGCGTGACAGAAAGGGTTCGTCTCAAAAGAATATTCACAAGGAGTGTATATACGATTATTCAACGGTTGTTTATAGCATAATCCTGCCGTATATGTAGGCTCAGAATGTACCATGCCTATTAGCATGATCATATGTAGGTACAGAAGCTGTGATATCGCATGACGCGCCATTTTTTCTCATATGCACGTGCTCCTAAATAGACAGTTTCGAGATGACCCAACTAGCTTAACGCACGGGCGAATCAGGCGCGATTTCCAATATATTTGAACAAGCCATCCGTCGCCTTTCTTATTGAATTGGGGCGGTGCAATGTAACTTTTTGACTGACATATTTGACTTAGTTTATTTGGACTTTTCTTAAAATGCTCAAAGAGTGCATCTATGCGCAGAGTTGATGGCAGCATCTATGACGTTGGAACCGCTTGGAGAAGTTGGCGCTAATTTTTCTCAACAACTTTCATCGCGAACACAGTTTACCAAAATCATTAATAAAAAAGTTATTGCCGAAAATCAATGTGAAAAACATAAAAAATCGATTTTAATGGCCTAGTTTTTAGTTCACTTGGTTCAAGATCGCACATACCTGGGTCGCATTTTGGAAAACAATTATTTTTTTAAGAATTCTCGAATGTATGCATTGCTGTTAAATTGAAGATTGCTCCTTTATTTTACATCAAGTCTGCAAAATTCTACCCCTTTTCATTTACATTTAGTCGATTTTGTATTAATAATTCCCTAATTGTTCTCACGGATGTTAATTAAAAAGGCGTATTGAAAACCCTGAACTACATGGCTGTGTACTTGATGCATACACGTGTACACATGCCAGATCGAAATTCAAATATCTTTTTATGCACAACATTAGGGACCGCTCATTATTTAAGTGGCAGGGGGCGGCTAAAAAGAAGGGGGTCATATGAATTTTCATGTGGCTAGTAGGGGGGTCACCTTTAACTTTGGCTACCCAGCAGGGTGGGAGGTCATGTTAAAATTGTTTAAATAAAATCATTAAAAATTCCTCGCTCGCTTTGCTGGCTCGATTTTTATAAATTTAAACTCTAATATTTACTTAGACAGGCCACTAAATGTCGCATTTTTTTATTTTTGCAATTGTAAATTTAAAGTTATTCTGTTTTGGTTGTTTTATTGTTACAACTTTTATCATGCTGATTTGGATAGAAAATTGATTGAGTAATCAGGCTTTGAAATGTGCCCTAGGTTCGCTTCTATTCCCCTACTTTATGTTGTGTTGCTACTTTTCCCAATTTTTTCTCGAAAATGTTCCACTATCACTACTTTTTCACTCTAAAATATCATTTACACGAAAAAAATACAGAGTTTTTTCCTCATTCGCTTCACTAGCTCAGATTGTAAAAATGAGCTTTTATACTTTTTCAAGGAGCAAACAGCTGAAACACCTCAATTATGATTTTTTTACTAAAAAAGTATCTCTGTTTTGCTAGCATTATTTTCACATCTATCACCCTGCTTATATATTGAGTTTAAAATTTCTTATTTGATGTTTTTCTAACTACAACTTATAGTAATGATTTTGTACTTGGAAAAACCCTAGAATCGTTACTTTTTTTAATAGTTTTTACATCTTTTTCCATTTTTCAATCCTTTTTTCTTGTTGAAGGGCACTTGACATCCTAATTACTGGCTCTTTCTTATGAATTATGTGCCTTAACAATTCCTTCTATACCTACTGTTTACATCCAAAATCACTACTTTTTCGCTCATGATGTTTCAATACTGTTATCCCTTCTTTTTCCCTCCTTTTTTGTGAAAGGGCACTTGAAAGCATTTTTTTTTGTCTGCAGCTTAGTACTGATTCAACACAGGAAGACCCATCTCGACATGACTGAAAAATTGTTGACAGGGCCGTACAAATTCAAGACAAACAAAATAATCCTTATCTCATATTCAAAATATTCCTAATGTTTCATAAATGGTGGAGAAAACTTCTCAAGATTTAGAATAGTTCTATACTAGCAAAAGCATAGCAAAAGTGCTCTTCTTGAGGCATTGCCATATGGTTCTAAAGTTGAGTTCTGGGCCCGGAATTACAATGCCCCCTTAGAGTTAAGATTGACTGAAGTTAAGTATTGATATTTTAACATGATATATTAGATGCTAAATAAATTGCCTGGATCGATGCAGTACTTATGGTGAAAGATATCGTGATCTACAGAAAAAAATGAAACTTTTTTGATTTTAATCAGCTTAAAAGTTATTTTTCACATCCAAAAAAATCAATACTTAACTTAAGTCTTCCTTAACTTTAAGGAGGCATTGTAATTCTGGGCCCACTACATGTACCTTTATATGTTAAGCATTAATCTAGCGAACTTATGATGACTGACAGATTATTAAAGGCATTTTATAAACATACAATCTAACTACTGGAATATGAAAACAAAACAGTGAATTTTGACAATATAGTGTACAATGTGAGTGTGTTGGTGTGTGTGTGTGTGGGGGGGGGGGGCAGGTTAAATTTCTTGTGGTTTCCAAAGGGGGGTCATTGTATTTACATCTTGTTAGGAGGGGGCTTATCCAAAATTTGAATAATGTATCGAAATTTGAGCCGCCACCCTTAACACTTTAATAATGAGCGGCGGTCCCTTAAAAAGTTAACTAAACAATAAAATAAAATGTAGCTGTAATTTGTCCAGGAACTGAACCCATAACACCAGACTGTTACATCATTCATATGTGGTCATTTTATTCAGGCTATATGTCGTTTTCAATTATCCTATATAGCTCAGTAGGCAGTGGCTCTGATAACACAGTAATCAATACATTTTATTTAACTCAGGGCTTTGATTCACCCTAAAATGGATTGTCTTTATTAAACGAAGTCTTATAATTTCATTGGTGACCTAAAAAGCTGCCTTAATCTCTGCATGGAATAAAGTACATGTCATGAAATGGTAATTGATCTATTAAAAATATTTAGTTGTATGAAATGTTTAAATTTTTTTGCATTTTTTTCATTAGTTCTAAATATGATTTTCACGTTGACGCTGAAAGAATGATAGCTAAAACCTGAGAAATGTCAAAAATTATATGCGTCGATTCTTACCCTATGGCGCGAAGGATCTTCCGTAGGGATATTTATAGATAGCATCCCACTTTTAAGGTAGCACAGTACTATCATTTTTTTACGCGTGACGCTTGGCATTTTGGGGGCGCAGGGACATGATATTTTATGGTTCTGCATTGAATTTTCGCGGGATTCCCGAAGTCCTGCACCCTATAAGCAGCTCTGTCAGATAATGAAGTTCTACTGAATGTTGGGAAGACGTCCCTTGACTGCTAAGATTCCCTATTAAAATCACACAACTATAATCTTTCACAAAAAGCATGATCTACGCTAAGCATATTTAAAATTGTTAAAATTGTTTTTCGAAAAAAAGTCATATTTCAAACAAAGAGACATGAAGGTTTGTGGCATTCCGGGACATGGATGCCAGGGCTGACAAACAGATAGACAGACGGAAACACTGACCGCCCCCAGGTGATTGGGGCACTCTGATGAGTTGATTAAAAGAAATAGAGTACCCCCCTACCTGCCGGATGAAACAAAGGCAGGCAGCCACGCATGCTCTCAGACACACGCACGCACTCACACATGCATACAGAGAGGCAGACAGTCAGAATGACCTTGAAGTTTGAGTTACCAGCCCTCGGGTGGTCCAAATCACTGCCACCTGTTTTCTTTTTATTGATCAGTTCGTGGCGTTTTGACATTGGGACGTCTCAGAACCTGGCTAGTTGTTCACAACGGCGGATTTTTACAATACAAATCTATTCGATTTCGGTAAATTATAACTGTTGGCTCTTTTGAATTCGTTGGGGCTACTGAGTTAGATCACAATTGTCACAAGTCACATCGTTCTAAAATGGTGGTAATCATTAGATAGTATACGTGGACCATAAACCAGAAATTTGACTGATTTGAAAACAAAAAAAAGTATCTACAGCAATCCTTAAAAGCAAACAAATTAATATTTTTTTTTTCGTATGTATATTCTGCCAGACAAACGGATCATCACATTTCGATGTATGAGTGTTAGTATTAATAAAAGTAAGTCGAATAATCTGCTGAACTGTAAAACATTAAATGCACATATATATACAACCTATGTACAAATATAAGCTTTTTTTATTTCAGTTTTTTTAGTGTTTTTTTTTTTAAATTTCTCACGTAACTTATATCAAACATGTCTTCTTTCACTTCGTCTTATAACTTTTTTTAAAGATATTTCTTGTTGTGTTCTTGTCATACGGAATACGGAATAGTTGATGTAAGGGTGGTTAGTTTTCAAAACAAAAAATGCACCTATTTCTATATTTCAAACTGCGTTTTTCCAAAAAAAATACTTGATAGATTAATAAAATAATCCAGAAAAAGTTCCTGCAAAACTAAATCAGAATTCAAATAAAATCATTAGTTTGTTCTAAAAACGTAGTTCTATATGTTGAACATACATGTATCAGATCATGTATTTTATGGTGATTCGTATTATAAATTCAAATAAATTGTTGAAACACCTAACTTTAATGATCAATTCAAAACAATGCTTGGTTGTAAACCCAGTCACACTTAATAGCTCTGGTTGTAGTTCTATATATTGAACATACATGTATCAGATCATGTATTTTATGGTGATTCGTATTATAAATTCAAATAAATTGTTGAAACACCTAACTTTAATGATCAATTTAAAACAATGCTTGGTTGTAAACCCAGTCACACTTAATAGCTCTGGTTGTAGTTCTATATGTTGAACATACATGTATCAGATCATGTATTTTATGGTGATTCGTATTATAAATTCAAATAAATTGTTGAAACACCTAACTTTAATGATCGATTCAAAACAATGCTTGGTTGTAAACCCAGTCACACTTAATAGCTCTGGTTGTAGTTCTATATGTTGAACATACATGTATCAGATCATGTATTTTATGGTGATTCGTATTATAAATTCAAATAAATTGTTGAAACACCTAACTTTATTAAGTGTGACTGGATTTACAACCAAGCATTGTTTTGAATCGATCATTAAATAGCTCTGGTTATCTCTTAAATTGCACGATGATGGGTTGGGACTTAGACTCAATGACGATCCTTACCTAAAGCTTCCATCCGTGGTTTGGTTCCTGATGCTTGTACTTGGCTGGCCCCACCGTGTCTCAACTTGAGGTTTTGTTTAGTTTTGACTATCTGTTAGCCATTAGCCATTCTTTTTGTTTATAAATGTGTTTACATTTTATTATATTGTTTTTCTGTGAAGATGCATTGCACAGGTAATTATGACTTAATGCGAGCTAAACATATATGTTTTCGTTTTAACGACAGCATTATCTAGGAGATCTTTTGACGACAGTAAAAGGCAAAGATGTTCGCTGCTGTACGTTCTGAGGCGGCTGTTCTGTTGTTGAATAATTGTTTAATGTTGCATAATTGGTAAATGATCCTTATTATGTAATACAGTACTTAGTGTCCTTTCTAGTCTTGCAATAATCTCGCTGAGAATATAAGAATCCATCATGAGTGTGAAGGTTGGATAGAAAAATCCGTCCACAGGATCGCCGTTTGGCATCAAGAGGCTTGCCGAGTGCTGACAAATGGTGATCCAGAGGGAAGGATTTTTTCTATCCTAACCTCAAATGAATAATTGATTCCTTTTTTTGCCCACCACTGTTTTTATTTACCTATTTATTTATTTTAAAATAAGCTTCCAGAAGTCCCCCAATAAGTAAGAAGCAATTTCACCTAATGACGTTATAGGTTGACGTCCTGGGTAAGATAGCATAGGTAAGATAAGATTTTCTACGCCAGGATAAAATTTCAGATATTCTTATCTGGTGTGCAAGAATGAAAGATCTGGCTACTATATTTCAATTATCTTGTGCTGTCTTATGACTTCTAGTGTCCTATGTCTCTTCCTCATTGTCCTGGGTTGATTGTGGTTTGCCCTAGCCTTACTCACTTACTTTTTAATCTACTATATCAATGCATTAAAATTACTACCGACCTAATTTCATTATTCAAACTCTACCTGTCGCACATAACACGAATTGTTTATATTTCTGTTTACAACGCTTCTCACCTATTATTAATCTAACTATATAATACAATAAATAAAAAGTGTATACACTATTTAAGATCAACTATGTTTTAATTCATTATGTTTCATAGGTTAAAGTAAACATATCAACGAAAATTTATATACATGCAAATCCCTATCGCCCTCCCCATCGTAATAACCCACATATACTAGATGTTAAATATTCAGTGGTAACAATCAGCGATTAGAAATGTATAAAAATCTAAACTGACAAATGTAACAAAATACATATACCTTGGGGCGCATAAAATCAATCTCACAAACAATTTTCTAAACTTCATAAGGAGAACTTGTTCATCCCAGTCAGTCAATAATAATAAAAAGCTTTGATATTTTGCATTTTACTGAAAAATCGTATCATAAGGGTTAGTGCCTCATGTTGTGTCTTTGGTCAGGCCCACCAGGGTTTAAAAGTTTGATTTATTTTGCACCGGTATTCAGATGTATGTACTGTTGAGTCCTAATTTTTGTTTTATCTCCTTTTTATATCTTGATTTGTATGTTCTCGGAGATGATGCATTGACAAGTTAGGGATTTTTTATGTGAACCAACCATCTATGTGTCTTGATCCACATCGAAATTAAGGGTGATGTTGGTAACGTTAACCATGTTTCTGTCCTCCATTGATTTTTATTGACCGTTCTAAGGCAGTGCTTCTTTTGTGGATCCTTTATTATTATATTTTTTTCATGCCTGTCTTTGTTATGTTGTCTTGTCTGTTCCTTGCAGCCTTGTGATACTCATCTGAGAAAAGGCTGACCTCTTGGCTCTCTTGTGTGTTGTGTTTTCCTGTGTGATTTTCCAGGTCAGGAGTGGTACTTGATTGTATCTATTCCTGATTAGAAATGTGATATATCTGTTTTGGTCGCACTCTCAGAAGTATGTAGCATCATTTTCATAAAAAATCTCTTTGAAGTAGGTTGCGTTGAGGACATACACCAATCGAAGGTTATTGCCACCACATCGAAATGTCATGTGTGTGTTTAGCACACATATTGTCTTCTGCTGATACGTAATAAACAATGTTTCTGGTATATCCAGTGACTATGACAATGACAATTGGTAAAGAAGGATTCGAGCGATTAGCAAGTGCAATCAATTTTTATGTTTTGGTGGAATTTTCCATTGATAAATATATTATTCCTGTCGCAAGGGGATGCATTTTAGAAGACCACTTATGGCGAAAACAGTTGAACCAGGTGACCAAAATTCCACTCGTTTGCTCGTAATCACGAGTGAAATCTAGAAAGGACAAGTAATTCTTCCCAAGCACTCGTCCTGTATGACGAGTGCTTTGGGAAGAACAACTCAAGGGAGTCGCATTACATATTACTCCCTTATTTTCTTTATTGTATACACTTTTAAATGACAAGTGTATGTGTTTGCAGGATGAGTGAAAATTGTAAGTCACTCGTCCTGCAGGACATGTGCAATCTTGAAATAGTTTTGTCCCCTGCAGTTCTCAACTACTTGCATTAATATCTGTAAACTAAAACAAATCATCTACTTTCTAAATCCATACTCCCACGTGACATGTGAATTTTCTCGAAACAGCACTGCAATATGTAATGTTGCATTGCGGGTATAGCGAGTGACAAGGGTAGCCTAACTTTTTGTGTCATGTGCTATAATGTATGTGACCAATATTGCAGGTATTTCAACGACGTATAAATGGTAGTGTGGACTTCTACAGGGACTGGACAGCTTATGAAGTTGGCTTTGGTAATATAGAGCAGGAGTTCTGGCTTGGTTAGCATTTTACTCGATTAACCTGCTTCCATTTTACGGTAACTGCACATAGGTGTATTCCAAAAAGTCGTATGAGTCTTCACTCTCTATGATTTCGGCGCACTTCGAATCGAACTAAAGTTCCTACAGTAACTATAGTTCTTACGTAATAGATGTGCACGCACATTTACACCCAAACGGCTAAAGTTGGAACTTTAAGTTGGTTGGCAAGTAAACAAAAATAATAGCCCTGTATGCTCCACTTCAATTCTCCATCGTAGACAAAAAGGATGTTATAAACTGCACAGCGCTTTCTAATAATCAATTACGAATAAGTGGGACCAAAAATCCTAATTTCCTTATGAATTGTATATATTGTACTGTATAACTTGTTATCTGTTGGAAATAAAATATGTTTGAACTAATCGCTGACTATTTACGTTAAAGCGTCAAATTACTGTATGATTTGGTAAACAATGCAGTTATAGATGCGATGTAGTACTCCGCCCATCCCATCATGGTCCACACTATCTGTTTACTTATTTGCTATATTGAGATACAGTAATGCTTTAACTATTTTGCCGCTTATTCTATTTATAAAATGCCAATATCACCCAATATCTGTTTATAACCACGTAGAAATCCCCATTAAAAGATAATGTCCCAAAATGTAGGACATTCAGAGCTCTCACTAGAATTTTGAAAACAGGAGTCCCAGAGCCCTCTTTGCCAAAAAGTGGGAGTCCCACAATACAAAAGAATATAGCCTGCTTCAAAAAATAGGAGTCCTAGCACCAAAAATGGGAGTTCAGAACTGCAAATCGTCAGTTAGTGAGAGCTCTGGACATTAGCAACCAATTATGCTATTATTTACTGCACGTGTCTACGATAAGCGTTTGAATAATTAATTTTGATGGTGTAAAAGAAAAATCGGCTTGACAAATGCTTATATCACCACAGTGAATGGAACTTTGGAGCATCTAATTTTCTGCTGACTGCGTGGTTAAAATGACAATTATTGTACCGTAATTTCTATATTTGTAGGGATACAGACCGATTCTACGAACATAAAAATGACCCTTGTATATGCGACTTTTTAGATGATTTAAATTAAGTATGGGAGCATATATATTCTAGCATACTAGGAACTAATTCTATATGCTCAAATTCCTCATACAAACGTCCATGCTTACGTCTCCATCGGGGCTACAGGTCTAAATATCAATGTGAGATTTCATCTACATTCCTACTTTGGTTATGCATGTCGTGATGACTCTGGCGGGTCTGCTAAATAGACTAGCTATGACACTGAAACTATGTGTGTGCACGAAGTCAGAGTAGCCTTTAAGTTTATACTTTCCTTTGATCAAAGAACACATGTACTAATCATTTTTTTATATTCGTAGGCTGGTCTGTGTATTTGTTGATCTAATGCAACAGTCAGAGTTAACACGTTGAGACCAATTCAGATATCGTCTATTTCATTTATGTTTCTTGGTTGGGATGAGAGTCTGCCACATACAATCGCCATTGGTTATATGTGACACCTATTTTGCTCATAGATATTAATTGCGTAGTATATAATTTAAGGACTCATCCCATTGAGGAGAATTCTTTCCAATGCACCTGGGAACTATGAACTACGTATTGATCTGGAAGATTGGGATGGAGAGACAAGATACGCACAATACAGTATATTTGACATTGGTGGACCAGAGGATAACTATAAACTTGCTGTATATGGTTACACAGGAAATGCAGGTGATATTTCAGAAAAGTCTGGTACAGAGGTTGTTAATAGAGGATCTTACATGAGTGCTCATGTTTTATTGAATTTATTAAACGAGTTGGGGAAAAGAGATAAAATGCGAGGCTTGCCGAGCATTTTATCTCTTTTTCGCAACGAGTTTAATTAATTCAATAATACAAAAGCACGAATGTTAGATTCTATTTATCATATGACAAATACTTTGAAATCTCATTTCTGGCGTAAAAACGTAATAATTTTGTCATTATGAACTGGACGTCATAACGTTTCCCGTAAATCTATAAACCACTAGTGGTTTATCGATTTTATTGCATGGCGTTATTTCACTTCCAGACGCGACGTCATATGGTAAGATTGTTTCATCCCCATCTCAACTGAATATGAAATTGATTTTGCTCATAAATTTTAAAATGTCTGCTCTTGTGGCATTTGAAGATTTATCTGTAGTATAAAAACATATATACGCGTTTTAAGCAGGAAATATCTTTGTCTATTTGGTTCAGTCTTTGTCAGAATATGACGTTTTTAACCTTGTGGACTGTTTTGTGTGCAAACACCAAATGCACAGAATCTCCTCACATACAAATGCACTCAGTGGCTTGGCAACCCGCTTTTGAAAAGATATACTTAACTTAACTTGAAAGATAGAATACATATGCTCCCATAATTTGATACATGTCTAAGTTCTCTGCGTGTTCAATTGATACAAGTAATAAGCAAAGTATCTAACGTCAGAAATAAAACTTTGTATAAATATGTGTTTATACATACAACATCTAAAAACTGGAAGTCAAACACTTGTTTTATCGCATATTCTGGAAGTTAGTCGATGACAACCAAATGTTCTGTATTCCTTGCTTTGGAATATATAATAGACAATTTCAGACAAACTTGACAAGCGGTTTGTGAGAAAAAATTAAAATGTTGAATCATTCAAAATCTGTCAGGTGCCCAATATTTGGTTACTGATCTCGAATCCTTGTATATTGTTAGCTTACTATATTTTGCTTGTTCATTTTATGTCATCTGCTAGACGCATTTATAAGTTAATAGTGACGTCTATTGATCTATTCTAATGCACTTGCAAATGCAACACGCGACGTCTGATTGGATAACGTCATAAATTTGCGACAGTATATCCTGCGATATACTGTCGGAAACCCGACGTCATTACGTAACGTCGCTTTTCATTGGTTGACAAGTGAATATATGCAGCTGGCAAGCGGTTTTATGCAGCTGGCAGCCGCTGGACGTATAAGCGCAACAAAGTACATTTTAACTGTCTTTTTGAAGGGAAAATGTTGATAGTGCATTAGAATGGGGATGACCATATTCAAAATTTTCATTTGGGGAGGTATATCGTCTGATATACGTTCGGAAATCACGTTTTACGGCTCCACTAACGCGTCGCCGTAAAACTAAATTTCCAACCATATATCCGATGATATACCCCCCCCCAATGAAAATTTTGAATACAGTTATCCCCTAACTGTAAATCAAGACAACGGTACATAGCCAGACTTACATAAAAGGGAGACTACTGTAACAAGCAGTGACTCATCCGTCTCTTTCAGGAAAGAATTTGTTCCCAGTGGGAGCAAATCCTTTCAAATAAGAGCAGTTAATTATCATATAGAAAAAGGTTATTTCCACATTAGGTTTTTTCAGATGAATGTGTACGAAATTGCGTAACTGAGTAATTGGAGCTACGCGTATCCAAGAGTGTTGCTGTATGCCTCTGTAACGTTGTGTAATACTGTAGTCATGGGAACTCCGCCTATGCTAGCGTGCTACTGCATGTATCTGTAAGGTTGTGTAATATTGTACCATTGGGAGCTACGCATATGCCAGAGTGTTGCTATGGGTCTGTAAGGTTATGTAAAACTGTACCATTGGGAGCTACGCCTATGCCAGAGTGTTGTTGTTTGTCTCTGTAAGATTATGTAATATGAATTTACTGTAATAATGTGAGTACGCCTGTGCCTGAGTGTTGCTGTTTGTCTCTGTAAGGTTAGGTTATACAGTAGTAATGGGAGCTACGCCTACGTCAGAGTGTTCCTTTTGTAACTGTAAGGCTATGTAATACTGTAGTAAAGGGAGCTACGCCTATGCCAGAGTGTTGCTGAATGTCTCTGTAATGCTTTGTAATACTATACCACTGGGAGCTACGCCTATGCCAGAGTGTTGCTGTATGTCTATGTAAGAATATGTAATACTGTAATAAGGGAGCTACGCCTATGCCAAATTGTTGCTGTATGTCTCTGTAAGGTTGTGTAATACTGTACTAGAAGGAGCTACGCCTATGTTAGAGTGATGCTTTATGTCTCTTTAAGGTTATGTAATACTGTACTAGTAGGAGCTACGCCTACGCCAGAGTGTTGCTGTATGTCTCTGTAAGGTTGTGTAATACTCACTAATGGGTGCTACGCCCATGTCAGAGTGTTTCTGTATGGCTCCGTAAGGTTGTGTAATACTGTACTAGTAGGAACTACGCCTAAGTTAGAGTGGTGCTGTATGTCTCCATAATGCTGTGTAATACTGTACTATTAGGAGCTACGCCTACGCCAGCGTGTTGCTTTATGTCTCTATAAGGATATGTTATACTGTAGTTATGGGAGCTACGGCTATGCAAGCGTGTTGCTGTGTCTCTGTAAGGTTATGTTTATACTGTACCAATTGGAGCTACGCCTATGCTGGGGTGTTGCTGTATGTCTCTGTATGGTTATGTTATTCTGTTCTAATGACAGCTATGCAAATGAGAGTGTTGCTGTATGTATCTGTAAGGTTATGTAATACTGTACCATTGGGAATTTCGCCTATGTCAGAGTGTTGATGTATGTCTCTGTAAGGTTATATACAACAGTACTAATTGGAGCTACGCATATGACAGAGTGTTGCAGTATGTATCTGTAAGGTTATGTAAAACTGTACTATTGGCAGCTACGTCTATGCCATAGTGTTGCTGTATGTCTCGTCTCTGTAAGGTTATGTGATACTATACTATTTGGAACTACGCCTATTCCACAGTGTTGAGGTACGTATGTCTCTGTAAGGTTATGTTATATTGTATTAATTGGAGCTACGAATATACCAGAGTGTTGCTGTATGTCTCTGTAAGGTTATGCGATACTGTTCTATTGGGAGCTACGCCTATTCCACAGTGTTGCGGTATGTCTCTGTAAGGTTATGTCATTTTGTACTAATTGGAGCTACGACTATGCCAGAGTGTTGCTGTATGTATCTGTAAGGTTATGTAATTCTATATTATTGGGGGCTACAACTATGCCAGAGTGTTGGTGTATGTCTATGTAAAGATATGTAATACTGTACTATTGGGAGCTACGCCTATGCTAGAGAGTTGCTGTATGTTTCTGTAAGGTAATGTTATACTGTACTAATGGGAGCTACGCCTATGCCAGAGTGTTGCTGTATTTCTCTGTAAGGTTATGTGATACTGTACTTATGCATGTTTAAATAAATTATGTATCTAATCTTTGATTAAACTGGAACTCTATTAAAAGGATACATTGAACAAATAGTAATGTTCTGATGAAATGTTGTAGAATGTAGCATTTCGTTAATGCCTGGACTGTTTACGAAAGTTAAAGCATCTCTTTAGCCGAAATACGTCATAATTATATCATTCGAACATGAATTATTTTAAAATGGATATAAACATACTCAAAATATAAGGGAATGTGCGTGCGTGCGTGTGTGTGTGTGTGTGTCGTCACCACGAACAGCTAAGGTCATATTGAGATAGAGTCACGACTTAAAATCTCAGTATTTTATTTAGTACACTAAGTCATCTCTTATGGAAAACGTATCAGTATACTAGAATGGTTAACATGAATCACCAATATGTTTATGCCAGAGTACATTATCATCTCTCCTCTGTTTTTGTACCATTCTAGCCATATTTTAATTTGTAGGGGACGACATGGCACGACATTCAGGAAACATGTTCTCAACGAAAGACAGGGATAATGATAAATCTAGCGTCAACTGTGCAGCAGATTTCAAAGGCGCCTGGTGGCATAATGATTGTGCAGATTCAAATTTGAATGGATTTTATCACACAGAAAACCCGACAGTCAAGAGAACTGGAATTTTCTGGCGACGATGGAAAGAAGACCGATATCACTCGCTGAAAGCAACAACAATGAAAATAAAACGTGTCTGATTTATTTTTGTACGTTTTAGATTTACTTTATTCATGTTGTCTGTTATGTATAGTCTTTAAAGAGCTTGCATAGATACCAATATAGTGTCAAACAGTTTGAAGTAGATCAGGTGGAAGTTTTGTTGGGCCAGATCTGGATCTAAATGGATTGCAGATGTAATCCACTAGTGGAGAAATGTTTATGGCGGGACTACAACTGATAACTTTCACACATTTACAAACTAAGGACATGATTCAATTTACATTATGATCCAATATAACGACAAAGATGCAAACGATGTGCGTCTCTGCATCTGCGAATCACAGACTGTGCAAGTTCACATAGTAAATAGTGTATATATAAACGTGTATAGTTCATAACCAAGTAGTTTACTATAACCTCTTTCATTGCATCGACACGCAATCAAACTGTCCCACAAATAGATTATGTCAGTAACGTTATGTATATCCCACACTCTAAGACAAACTGATAATTTAAATTTAGTATCACAGCATATTTGTTTAATAGTACAATCTATATACACTGACCATGTATACGAGAAAACATGCATTTGCTGTATATGTACTAAAATCCTGCAGACCGACCTGTGCATTCTCTAAGCCTGATTCGTACCTTTGTTATTCGCCATCATATTTTAGAGAAGTTGTTGCATGCACAACAAATTATGTCACTTAATTCTTGCATTTGTGATGTTTAAATGGTTTCAAACTATATTAAAATGATAAGCACTCCATTTATCGGATGACCCTCGTAATTGGAGTGCAGTGCAACTTGGACGAGCCTGTGCGTCAACACAATCTCGCCAACGCCAATATTGTACACACTCAAATGAGAACATTAGCCATGATGCAGACTAGACACCTAGCAATAACTGATATATGTGTATGCAATTGCTTCCAGCTTTAAGGTAGTATTGTTCATATATGTTGTCTGTTCCAACTTAAAACAGTACTTTCAACATTATTTTCTCTTCAGTTTCTCAGTATACATGTGAATGTATCAGCAGTGGTCTTAAATTGACAAAGATAATTCAGCCTAGTGTTTTGGCTTAGTGTTTCTGTAATATGAAGCTATTTTGACATGTCTTCTCAACACAGTGGATTTTAGAAGGTTTTCTCTTTGTTTAAAATAAAGGAGTGGTACTGTTAAAGGAATCGATATAAACAGTTCCAGTTAGCTAATATTGGATTGATGAAATGTATTATAAAATGCAGCTATCAATAATGTGTTAGGTCACTGATTACTGCATAGGTTATAACATATATAAGAACAACCAAATTAAGAATTTTACTGTAGAAAGAATTGATATAAGCAGTTCAAGATAGATAAATTATATGATTAAAGGAATAAGTCGATAATGTTTATGTTATTGATTACTATACTGAAGGACTTTAGAAACGCACCACATGCTAAAATGCTAATCTATTGTTATACATTTAATATTTTCATTATGTGAAAAAGAAAATTGACAAGTCCTGTCATTTAGCTTATATTCAATTAAAAAATAGAAACGCTGTCGCTTATGGTTGCCGTGACGTCGCGATATTTCTGAGACAACCCAAATTTGAAAAGTCACAGAGTATCAATACACTCCATAGTGAGCGCAAAAAAGTATACGAACCGATGTTCGTTCTCGAAAGCAAAAGGGAAAGAAGAAAAATCAAATCATGAAGTTTTAGGCCTTTGGCAACATTCATTTCGTCTACGTGGTGTCATAACTTTTTGGTGTAATTGGCCGTCTATATCCTAAGGAACAGGAAAAATCAAAATCAGTAAATGCCACCGGATACTGATATTCTTTCACCCATTGCATAAAAGACAAAAGTATCGCAACGCGTCCGAACGGCATCCGCCTTTTATTGCTGTATGAAGTTAGACTGACGTTAGCAAAGAAGCGCTGCGACTGGAAGTGCAATTAAACGATTACATCCGAAACCTTTCGTGATTTCCCATTAGTTAAGACACTCTGGCCACCAGCTCAAAGTGTTTGTTTTCAAATAGAATTAAACTCACATTTGTCAGACGACAATTGTTGAAAAACACTTACGTCGCTGTTACGTCAGAATGAACAGCATGAGCAAATCGAAATTATGGCAAACTGTGGTCCATTGTGTAAGAGGATAAAAAATGATAAAGGAAACATCATAAAATCAGACATATGGAATGTAAAATGGTGCGTTTCTAAAGTCCTTCAGTATACATAGATTGTAACATACATGCAACATCATGACCAGATTAAGGGGGTTACTGTTGAAAATATGGATATACATATAAACAGTTCAAGGTAGATATTTTTTATGATTAAATGAGCAAGTCGATAATGTTATTTGTAAATGTTGTAACTTTTTAGAATAACCAGAACAATTTTTAAAAATGTGCAACGTTTTGGATGCAATAATTTGCGCCCAATATTTCGTATGAAGCTAAAATTGGAATTTCTAAATGTTTCTCATTCTCTCATTCTAGCTTCATATGATTTATACATTAGCTCATTTTAATTTATTTAAGGGCATGTAATTGATCAAAATAATTAAGAAAGTGGACGATTTTCACCATTTTGTATACGAGAGGGCGTATGAAGCTAAAATTCGAGAATGCCAAATGTTTGCCACAAACATTTTACATTCTCGAATATAATGCCCAGGTCACACATTCACGGATCACCTCGCTGGTTCCACTACGGATCAAATCTCATGGATGACCCCGGAAATGACAATTTCCGTAATCTGATACGGATGCACAACGTTGTGGCTACGGGTTTCGACATATCATCCAAGGATTAGATAGGAAAGGAGCCTTTTGGTGACATGAGCGACACGGTCTAGCACGGTTTAATACAGAACGACATATCTCATGGTGTGTGCACTGCGGATGAAGAACGGTTTGATACAGTGCAAGCAAGGGCTAGCACGGATAAGAAGGGTCTAAAACGGGTTGATACGAACCGCCACTGAGCAACACGGACCTATCAAGATAACCCATTCGTACATACAATAACTGCCTACAGGGTTTATAATTTAGGGTAGTGATTCAGGGCAACATGACCCTCTTGTTTAAGAACTTTACTGAAAGTAAAATGCTAGTTTGTACCAACAAAATTTGGTTCTTTTCAGAAGTAATTGGCGAGTTTGACAAATTGTGGTGGTAAACGGATAAGACCCTGATCAGACTGCATCATATAATCAGTTTGAGCCGGGTCTAAACATCTCCATTTCAGTCACAAATAGTTTTGATACGGGGGTGTATTGTACATAGGCTTGTCCCTAGCTACTGTTTACCCTAAAAGAATATCAAGCCTACCAGGCATACCCAAAACATATTTGTTTAAGCATATCCTTACAGAGTTTACAAATTCAGAATATTTACTTTGATAAGACCATAGTATGACACACAAAAAGCGTTGACCTCCAAAATTATCCACACAAAAAATTCACACATCAAAAATACTCTGAAAACCTCCAAAAATATCAGATTTCTAAATTTTGACGCCAAATGATGGCCAAGCCTAGGTGTATAATATAAATATCAGAGTACACCCAAACGTGTGGGTACGTGTACTGATGATGGTCGTCTGTAAAATTAGTACTTGGCCGTGACACTAGAAAAATTGGAGTTAGAGCATAAAGAAATGATGCTTTGCTTAGATATAACATGTTTATGTTTAGAACAACCAGTCTGGTTTGAAAATGCATGCGATTCGTCCATCCCATTGCTAGATGTTTGTCATCTATGTGCATTTTTTAGAATAGTTACTCTGGACCCAGATAAGGTGTGACAAAATGTCAAGCCTGCTCTGGATCCGAACTACTTGAAACTGCATGTTGGAATTCATGTAAGATTTAATTTAAAAGCAGATTCAAAAAAAATCAGCAGGCAACAAAAAGAGACTCAAATCACCCAGCATGCCAAAATGAATAAAAATTAAATAAATAATTCAATTCAATAAATAAACAAATCAATCAATCAATCAATTAATTAATCAATCAATTAATTAATAATTAAACTGGTGAATAAGCACAAAGCTATCTTCTAGTTTAGACTATCTTGGACTGTCTTCAGGAGTTGAAAAAAAACGTTTTCTCAAGTCGAGACCGACGTACTTTTAAATATATTGCAGAATGGATTCAATGGAGAAAATAAAAGAGGAGAGGAGAAACGGAAGTTTGGTTCTTTAACCCTTTATGTACTAATGGAGTGTTTCATACAGATTGATAGAATTAAGATGGGATTGTCATATTATAGGTTCACAGTTAACATCATCCAAATTTTGATGTTTTATGTACCTAATTATTATGTTTACCTTAACAAACAGTGCAGATCCTGATAAAATGCAACATTTTGTGGCATTGCAGCTGGGTCTTCACTGTTTGTCAAAGTACTCAATAAGGAGTCAATGGTTTAACATCCATGTACAAGTAACCATTGTAGCGCAAGACGGGAGGGCAAGAAAAAAAAGCTCTTTCTGGGAATTCGATATACATTTGTAAACAGTCGTGGACCTTATTACTCCGTATATTTCCCTGTGTATTACCAAGTTATGCCTCGGTTACATTTGCCATACGACGAGTATACGATGCCCGTACGATATCCAAATCACCATTTCCGTGCGGCCTCCGCAGGGAGACCTTGCGATCATCGTACGGATTTACGGGCATCGTGGCCTCTACGATTTTGTTTAACTCCGCACAATGACAAATTTGAAAAAATCGTAAGCCGGTAGACACATCACAGTGACATCGTACGATCCCCGTACGGGCACCGCACGGTGATCGTGAGGCCAACGCAGGGTTTTAGATTGTCATCTTGGCCCAAAAATGATCGTAGACTCTTGCGATAGTCGTAAGGAGCCCGCAAGGTCGCCGCACGATGCCTTTACAGGGCCCATAAAATCTTACGGACATCGGACGGTCATCCTGCGGTAACCCCAAGGCGATGGCACAATGATCCTGCGGTCGCCTTGCGACGTGTCAACAATTTCCAGACTTATCATTAGCTGTTTGTTTCATTTCAATATTTGTCTTCATGCGATGTCTCTAGTGTGACTCAATATGGACCCAGTTCAGTTTGCTGATGGAAGCAGTCTAATCAGGGCCCATAGAGTATGCTTCCATAATAAAACTGTCTGAAGTGCAATTCAAAATATGCACCTAACGTGAAATGCATATGCATTTTCAGTATATAAAACGCTGGTTGGATTAGGGGTTTAATAAATTAGATAAGATTAATAAAAAGTCCAGATATTTTTTTTTTTTTTGATTTATAACTCTGGGATTTAAATTTGAGTATAACTTCAAGGAATGAAATATATGGATCTCGTAGTGAGAACATGTGACTAGTTTGAGCATTGAAATTTGAATGAATGAATGTTCTACAAAATGTATTTTACTGAAAACGAATGGCTAATGTACTGAACAGGCCGGGTGGAAGAAAGCGCATTCTGGTTAGTAACTTTGTTGTTCGCATGCAACGACTTCATTTTTGCTTATGACGAAGATTTTATGTGTTGCTGGCCGTAGAGTGCCTTTGGATGATCAAACTTAGTTACCATAATAAGCATTTTAGTCTACGCTGATACAATTAAAGAATCTTTATATTTTCAAAGTGATACTGTTCGAATTATAAAAGTTTACTATTAAAAGGGGGTTGTAATATTCTGTGATTTAAACTTTATGAAAACTGCAGAACTTTCAAATTGACATTAAAATATACACGAACGTATCACGCTGTTCCATACCTTGGGACCAGGTTCAACTAAAACACTAGCCTCTTCATACATGTAGCACGATTTGTGACTTATGACTTTGAAACACAGTTCAAATGGAATGCAAAAATGAACATGGATAGCAATTTAAATCCATGCACATAATTACACGACAATTGCACAGACTCCTTGCGACTTCCGTAAGGTCATCGTACGGGCATCGTGCGATTTATAAAGGGAGGTCGTGAAGATAGCACGATGATTGTACGATAACCTTGAGGTTGTCGTACGATATCCGCAAGGTCTCTGTAAGGTTTTGTCCTAGTTTGTCGCCGAAAGAAATCGTAAGGTGATCGTAAGCAATGTAAACGCATACGTCGTAGCTTATAGCCGCCTACGATGCCGAAAAAATCGTAGAGAAAATCGTAGACAAAAAAATCGTACGACGACCGTGGCAAATGTAACCGAGGCATTAGATCAATAGACTGGTTCTCTTCCTTTAATAGCTTGTCAATATATTAAGACAGGTAACTACTAGCCGCCATTGCGCCTACGTATCGCATACACTCTGACGTCATGAGTGACGTGGTATTGGAAAATTCCCTCGACATAAAGTGCTTTTTTAACAAGCCGTTTTATTAAGTTTATTTTGTTCTGGGAGTTTATATATTTTTTTCTATTTTATCATCAAATTATAGCAAATGAAAAAATCTGAAGTTTGTGTTGAAAAATCTTTTCTGGAGCATGCGCAGTCGCATGAGTAGGATTCTCTACTTGTAATTAAATACACGTTACCTGACCCTAGATGGGTAGAACTAGGGGAGGGAGCCAGACTAATAGATCAACCCACGTTATTTGGTACCCGGCTCGTTGTTCGGCAGGGAATAAAAATTACCCTGAGCACGGCATAAAGGCTCGGTCTAAACCTGAATTTGATTTGTAATTTGCATGAACGTTGTATAAGCAGCCGGCCATGGCCGACCGCACTTAAAAATCTGCACATAATCGCATTTCATATGCAGACGTTGATTCATTATAATGGACTGACGTGTGATAACATTTTAACCCATCCACCCAAAACCAATATGATGTACTTAGAGTAAGTTAATATTACCAGGAAATGCCATAGACTGTCCCATGGTACCATGCGGAAGATACGCAGAAAACAAACACCAACAAGACAACAAGAAGACAATTGAGCCGTGACATGTGATTTCCAACAAGGTGGTATTTTGACAAGTGTATACTCAGACGAGCCTGTGCAGCCTCCTTTTAAGCTTAGAAACTCCAAATAATGTTCAGTCAGTAGCTTAATACTCATAGAATATTCAAGCGACTAGCAAAGGCTCTGATCAGACTGCGCGTATGCGCAGGCTGAACTTAGGCTTTGATAGTCGCACATACCACATTCTTGGAAATCTCGTGCCGCGGCTCAATTATTATAAATGTGGAGCAACCAGCTCTGTTTTCCGCAGCAAGATGATTGCAAAACTGAAAAAGTCACAAGTAAGCCATTACATTGTAAGAACCAAGCACAAAAACACACACAATTGGAACAACAATAAAACTAGAGCAACAATAGAAATACCGCCTTAGGAATGACAGCACAGCCGAGGCCACCAGGGTACGCCGTTGCTTAAATATTTTACAAATCGATTCTTACAAATACAAGTTTAAGTTTTTCCAAAAAGCTTGTCATCTTTAAGCTCTTATTTTACTGATGAGTATTATAAACATTTGGTCAAAATGGTCTTGGCACTCGCTTCAGCACACAACTGTTTGTCTCTTTCAACCAGATGAGATGTACACACTATGAGGAAAGGAATATTAGCCTGAGGAATAACGTAGCTTCCACTGGATTATTTGTTGATTTGCGTGTTTGGGTTTAGCAGACATTTAACATATTTAGTCCTTAAGAGCAGGGTCAGTGATTCTTATACAGAAATTCAGTCAATTTACCAGGATATTAGTTAAAATTTGTTCAGCATTATTTACAGATAAAATGCCTTCGTTATATCAGAAGAAGCTTGGGTACGTGAGATTGACTGTATAGATATTTACTTGAACGTTGGCTAAACACTTATTGACACATACCAAAATTGTGCCTTAGTGCTATACACTTGCTGGTTATTCATTTAATCGCCATACATGTTTGGTGATTGTCGTACTCTGCCTGTACGTCTAGGGAGTTATGGAGTGGAAATAACATATACACGACCTACAGTGCCCCCGCTAGTGTATGCAGTACTGTCAGTTTTATCTACATCTGCGTGCACTAGCAAAACCACAACCAACCACCTGATCTATTCAAAATATTTACAAGAGAGCTATGATGCCCTGGATCGCTCACCTGATTTCTGGCTCACGAGGAAATTATACTTCAAAACAAATCTATTTTCAACTCTGGCAGCAATACTTTGCATCAAAACTGCTTGTTCAATTTTTAGTAGAGGGCATTTTAGGCACATTTCTGTGAAATCAATCTGATTTTTCGGAGTTGTCAGGAGGAGATGCTTCTGAGATATTTCTATTTTAGCTCTGGTGACCATTTTCTTAAGTGGAGTTGAACTTTGAGCAATTTGTATAGAAATCAATAAGAGGAATATTTATGTGAAATTAATCTAAATTTAAGTAAAATGCATTTAAGCACGCCAATCCGTTGGCCTTGGCTGCAGTCCGTTTTATGACGGTGGTTCTGTTGTTGTAGATTCATTCCCTCCCATTGTTCATGGGGGTTCTGTGTTTGGTTTTTGCTTTGTTATGCACTACTTAGTGTCTTTTATAATTTTGCAATCATCTTGACTAGGAAGAGGGAGCTGGTTGCTTTGCATTAATTGTCTTATTGATGCATTGTGACTATTAATATTCTGTGGCTCCTCCTCATGGTGCCGTGGGTTGGTCTGCAGTGTAGGACTGTGGTCTTATTTTTTTATCATACTCTTTTACTTTTAGACCAGTGGTTTAGGAGGAGATTTCTTTTAAAGATTATTCATTTCTACTCTGGTGGCCATTTTGTTAAGCGGATCAGAACCTTTTGTGCTATTTTGGTAGATGACATAATGAGACACAAATCTGTGAAATTATTTTGAATTTGGATTAGTGCTTCAAGAGGGGGTTTCGTTTAAAGATATTTCTAGTTAAGCTAAGATGGCTATTTTCTTAATATGCGCATAACATTAAAATCATAAGATGTACAATTTTGGTAGACGGCGTTATCACAGTATCGATTCACTGTGCGCCTGAAATGAGTGAAATCGACTGTATCGGTAGAATCGAGAGTTTTTGGCCTAAATTTGTGAGGGAGTGTAAGTATTTTCGCATGTTTCTTATAGTTAGATTTGTCCTTCCGCCGTGGATCTAATTATATTTCTTTGATATATGCATACATGTCATAATATCATACAAAAACAACGACAGTGTACCGCGGGAGCGCAAGAAACGCATTCTTTTAGAGGGGTAGTTGTCAAAAAAGCGAAAATCCACAGCTTTTTATCTTCCCGTTTCGAATTTAAACAACTTAGCTAAAAACGATTTTCACGAGAAGTTCGAGAGGCTCTTGATCCTACGATACCAGAAATCTCAGACTGATCCGTTTTTTTGATTTTGAGATATTCAGCTATATATGACTGAACCCCCTAATAGCGGTGAATTTGAAACTGTATCGGTAGAATCGACTGCTATTTATTTAATGTACGAAGTAAAAACTACCGACTGCACAAAGTGAAAGCAAATGTTGGTCATAAATCTTCGAATTTAGAGCAGAAAGTAGGCTATTTATTTCACCCTGTGTATACCATTGGCTTCTAAATGTGTACTTTGGCAGACAGTGAAGACCCAAATATAATGCCGCATCATGCGGCATTTCATCTGGGTCTTCACTGTTTATTTATACAAATATGATGTTCAGAGAAAGAAATGCAACTCTCTTTTTTAATAAAAACCTGTGACCAGCAATATATATATTGTACCACCCCAGGTTTATTGTATATAACCAGTAGGCAGAATTCAATTAGTTCATAAAGGGTTAACAATACGTCAATCTGTATCACTTTTTTCAGTCTGTTAGAGACTCCCGCATCTGCTGTCTGTGTGTAGGTTTGTAGGCTTACATTTTAATAATTTAATCCTGCTTTAAACAGCTGTATTGTAAGATGAAATGACAGTGGAAAGTACATTTCATAAGACCCACTGTGGCAAACCCTTTAATAAGGGTTTTTGCGCCCAGCGAGCAATCAGATAACATCCAGTGCCGAAATCATGAGAGGGGGATTAATCCCCCTCTCGACAGGGGGGTTTAGGGGGTCTCCCCCAAGTTTTTTTTAACTTTGGGTGCTTCTATGTGCGTTTTTAATGGGGTTTTATGCACTTGGGACCAGATTTCAGTCCTTTTGGTCATGATCTTTTGCTAGAAAAGATATTTCTTGTCACGCGAGAAACCAAATACTGGACAAAATTTTTTCAGACAGTCACATTTTTTTTACTTTTTTTTTCTACAGCATGTTTCTTTGACATTATTTTAACCTATGTCCCCGCACTTTTGGAAAGTACTTTTAGCACTAATCCTTGGTGGTCCTTCAAAGAGTTGTGTTTTCGAAAAGATATACACTTAGTCTTTTCAATTACATGTAGAACATCCGTTAAGGATGCAGGCTTCATCTAGATTTTGGCTTCGGTAGGCGTAAGTTGAGATCTTTGGCTTCATCGTAATGGAGCCAGGGCCTACTGTCGAACCACGATGGCTAAATGCTTCTCTGCTCAGGCTTCTTAAAGTCGAATGGATGTTGGTGGAACGGAAAAGTCTTGGGCTGAATTGGAACAGGCAGGACCTGTATATCTGTAACAGAACGCATTGTAACAACACAGGCTCATGATACTCATATATGTAAAGTCAACACGTTTTAAACATACTTTATCGCTTGACATGTTAATTAGAAGAAGAAAAAACAAATGGTCAATTTAAGGGATCATAGAATTATCTGGACCTCAACAAGAAGACCTGTCTTCGGGGTTCCTGACCATGCAAGACTCAAACCAACCTACTCAGTTACAGAGATTAGCTAGAATGCTGGAATTTTGAGTGTAGCAAGTTTACAATTATACTTTTCTAGGAGCGAATAACAAAGGCGCTGATCAGACTGCGCGGATGTGCAGGCTGGTCTGCGCTTTTGACGTTCGCATGCAGCTACATCGGGTTTTCTCTCAGCATGGTCCATAAGTATGATAACGTCCATTAAGACATCTGATTATGAAATTAATTATGCAGGTGTCATTATAATTTTTCAATGTTTTCACACACACAACGCGCGTTATTGATAATTGCATCAATAAATGCTAAGCACAGAGTAAAGTGAGCCAAAACCAGCCAAAGGGACACGGCAGAGAGCATACTCGGCCAAAAAAGTGGTCAGGCGCTCAACGGATCTGCCGGACCGGCGATGAAGGCCTTGTGTACAGGTAACATGCTACTGTAAACATAGCATTTGTAATCCACCATTTTCTAATTGCATGGTGTTATGCTCCACTGAATGGGTAGTATAATATACAGGTAAGTTCACGTCGTGCTATACTTCCACAAAACGCTTTGAGGCGTGACTGTAACGGTAAATGCATTGAATGTATCAAGGGTCATTATACTAAGAGGTCGTGGTAGAAGTATGCATGTATCGCTTTGTTACATGAATATTTATGAAGGTTGGATGTTTACAAAAAATGGTTTGTGAATTTTCGTTACAGCATCTTGACAATAACACACACCCAAAAGCACACACACTATCACGCACGCACACACGCGCACGCACACCACACGCACGTGCACGTGTCACCATCGCCTAAATCAACTGACAAACCTATCAACAAACTAGCGAACAAAACATTATCTCTATTGTTTTGGGCTTGTCCGTCCGTCCGTCTGTCTGTCCGTTGCCCTGGTCACTCTAACTAAGTCGCTTTTAATCAATTTTTTTCCAAATTTCATATCATCATCAAACTCTCGTTCAAATTTGAATACAGTTTTTTTTCTGTCGAACGATAAGCAAGAAGGCTGTAAAAATGGCCGCCACGACAGGTCTCTCTAAGTTAGTCACTATAATCGTTTTTCTTCCAAATTTTATATATGGATTGCTTCCATCAAACTCTCGTTCAATATGTTCTTAAAAATGTTATCCTTTGGAAGCAAAGAATGCACCAAAGAACTGAAACTAGAGTGTGCAAATTGTCTGGGCCAGACTAGCTAGTTTCGGCAATTTAGGCCACATCAGTGACCCTCTAATAGTTTCAAAGTTCGACAATGAAACACATGATCCCAAAGGACAAGAAATTAAAATCTACACTATAGTGAAGGACATGGAGACGTTCTACCACCGCCACAAAGTCCCAATCACCAGCTGTAGTGAAGTCAAATATGTTCTTAAAAAGTTATCCTTTGGGAGCAAAGAATGTTCTAAAGAACTGAAATTAGAGTGTGCAAATTATCTTGGCTGGACTAGCTAGTTTCGGCCATTTAGGCCTCATCAGTGACCCTCTAATAGTTTTTAAGTTCCACAATGAAACCCATGATCCCAAAGGACCTGAAAATAAAATCTACAGATTAGTGAAGGGCAGGGAGACGTTCTACTACCGCCACATAGTCCCAATCACCAGCTGTAGTGAAGTCAAATGTGTTCTTAAAAACGTTATCATTTGGAAGCAAATAATGCACCAAAGAACTGAAACAAGAGTGTGCAAATTTTCTTGGCCTCATCAGTTACCATCTAATAGTTTCAAAGTTCCACAATAAAACACATGATCCCAAAGGACAAGAAAATAAAAGTTTGAATACATTTTTTTTATCTGTTGAACGATTAGCAAGATGGCCAAAAAATGGCCAACGCCTATCAGTGTCCACTACTTCATTTTTTTATCAGAGTTTTTCCAAATTTCATATATGGATTGCTTCCATAAAACTCTCGTTAAAGTTTGAATACGAGTTTTGTCCGACGAAAGTGAACCAAGATGGCCAACGAAATGGCCACCACCTATTAGTTTGCACTTATAGACACTCTACCTTAGTCATTTATTACCCGATTGCTGCCAAATTTCACATATATATATTACTTTTATCAATCTCTCGCCTAAGTTTGAATATGGGCTTTGTCAGATAACCAAGATGGCCGCCAAATGGCCGCCACCTGTCAGTTTACACTTGTGGACACTACTTAGACATATAAGTGGTCTTCTGCAACAAGGCATATCAGAACCTATATTTTAGTCTATAAATTCAAACGAATTGTTGGAAAACCTAATTTTAGTGATCAATTCAAAAAGATAGTAAAACGTTATATAAGGGTTGGATATAATTTGGATATCATGCGACAGTCTGCATGCCTAGTTTTAAACCCAACCACGGTTTATAGCTATGGTTTCCTCTTTAATTGCACGACGGTGGGTCAGGCCTCAGACTCTATGGCGGCTCTGACGTAAAGCTTTAATCAGTGGGTTGGTGCCTGATGCTTATCTGTAGCTAGACCCACCGTGGCTCAACTTGAGGTTTTCTTTAGCTCTGACTATCTGTGAGTCATAAGCCCTTTTCTTTGTTTCATCATGGAATGTTAATTTGATTAGAGTGTTTTCCATGATGATACATTGCATTTGTAAGATGGCCTCCATGCGAGCTGAATATTTCTTGTACTTCAACAACAGCAGAATCTAGGGCGAAGATTTGGTACCAGTAAAATGCATTTAAGCCCCCCAGTGGCTTAGGCTGCTGTCCTTTCTACGGGGGTGGTTCTGTTGTTGTTGACTTTTTGTTTATTGTTACTCCCATTGTGGGAGTCTGTAATTGTTTTATGTATTGTTGTACATTGCTTTATGTTCATTCTAGTATTGCAATCATCTTGATGGGGAAGAGAGAGCTGATTGCTTTGCTTAATTCGTCTTCCTGGTGTCTCGTGATGGTTGAGCGGCTCTTCCTCGCGGTGCCACGGGGTTGTCTGCAGTTTGTGATTGTGGTATTTCCTGATCATGCTCACTTACTATTTTCGATATTTTAAAGTGTTTCCTGAATGAGTGACAATGGAGTGTTTGATGACTGTATCAAATTCAGAATAGTGAGGGCAATTGTAGCATTTGTATCCTGGATTTTCCATTGTGTTATAGAAACTCACAAGTGTTGGTTTACTGAAACGAAAATGTTTCAGAATTGAGACTATATTTAACAAACAATGATGACATGTGGCTTAGGCTGCTGTACATTATAAGGCAGTGATTCTGTTGTTGATTCGTTGTAGATTGTTGCTCCTGCTGTAGGTTCTGTGTTTGTTCTATGGTTTGCTATGCATTGCTTTGTGTCTTTTCTAGGTTTGCATTAATCTTGATGTTGGCGAGTGCACGAGTATGTGGGAAAGAAGACTTGACTTAAAAGTATATATATTTTTACTGACCATTCCATGGCGGTGCTTCTTTTGTGGATCTTTTTTGTTACTTATGTTTCGTGTTTGTCATGCTATCTTGTCGTCTATTTATTGCAGTCTTGTGGTCACCTGCTTGGAAAGGGCTGACCTTTTGGCTCTATTGTATGTGGTGATTTATTGTGTTTTATCACTTCCCGATTTGGTGTCCTGGGTCAAATGTGGTACTTGAGTGTATCGGTTGCTGATCTTTGCATCCTATCTTACATTAAGGAATGAAAGTAAAATAATTTTGTGTTTCAAACGGTGACCCAAGAATTGCTGCTTGGCTCATATGCGTAGGAAGCTTTTCAATATGGGGGGGGGGGGGAGCCAGCGATGCCAACTTCAATACTTGTGGAGGTCTATTGCAAAAAATGTACTTACACGCATGCATGCGCACACACATCAATGTACATATGAAAACACATGCACGTGCTCCTAAATGTTCATACTCCCATGCATGCACACACATATGTATGCATGCATGCACATGCAGATACATCAAAACAATTATATATTTACATTCTTACATGAAAATCAAAGCTAGCGCTCTTTATGATATAGAATTCCGAGAATCGGATGTGTCGCCTGGCAGAACAGAAGTCAAACAAGGAAAATTGGTCGAATATATTTTCCAGGCGAAGGGTTATTTTAGAGAAACTAATAAATCACAAAACATAAATCCCATTTCTCCAACCCCTAAGTTCACCTTTGGTATCATACAGATCAAGGTTAAAAGCCTAGCAACTAGTTTTCAGTGGTTAGTTCAATACAAAATAAACTTATCTGTCTGAACTCGACCTGACCTAGAGGTCAGCGGTGTGTGTAAGGTCAAAGTGTTTGCTTCTATGTAAGTCTATACTTCTTTCCCCTTAATTTTATATACAACACGATCACAAGCAAAATTTATTTTTTGTTATAATCCAACCTACAGTTGAGTGCGAGTGTAAGGAGAGAATATGTGTTTGCATGGTGCTCTATGCCCCATTCCCTTTAATTTGATAATGCAACATGACCATGGGGGCGGGGTCTGTGGGGAAAATATTTGCTACAATGCTGCTGCATTTGTGATTCCCTTTAATTTGATATGCAACACGACCATGTTCTGAACAAGTTGATTTTGACCACAGGGTCAGAGGGGCGGGGAGAGGGGATTTTCGGCCAAATATTTGCATGTTGCTGCTTTCACCATTCTATTTAATTTCATATGCAACATAACCATGTTCTCCATAAGTTGAATTTTGACCTTTAACCCCACACCTAAGGTCGAGTGGGGTAGTGAGAAACTATGTAGGCAGAATATTTGATGCCATGCTTCTGAATTCGAGAATCTATTTAATTTGATATGATAATATTGTGTAAAAATTTAATTTTGACCTTTTGACCCCCAGGGTTAGAGGGGTGGGAGGGGGTTCCCGGCCAAAATATTTTCTACCATGTTGCTGCATCCGTGATTCCCTTTAATTTGATATGCAACATGACCATGTTCTAAAAAATTGAATTTTGACATTGTGATCCCATCACCTAAGTCCACCCAGGGGGTCCGGCACAGGTCTTAGATCCAAAATCACGTTTGATATGTTTCATATTTATTGTACCTCTAACTGCAGTTGCTACCATGTTGCTGCATTCGCGATCCCTTTGATGTGCAGCATGACCATGTTCTGAAAAAGTTGAATTTTGACCTTCTAAGGGGAGAGGGGGGCTGCAGGCAAAATATTTGCTACCATGTTGCTGCATTCGCCATTCCCTTTAATTTGATATGCAACATGATCATGTTCTGCAAAAGTTAAATTTGACCTTTTGACCCTAGGGTCGGGGCAGGGGGGGGCTGCGGGCAAAATATTTGCTACCATGTTGCTGCATTCGTGATTGCCTTTAATTTTATATGCAATAAAACCATGTTCTGAAAAAGTTGAATTTTAACCTTTTGACCCCCAGGTTCGGGGGGGGGGTCTGCGGGCATAATATTTGCTACCATGTTGCATGTTGCTGCGTGTGATTCCCTTTAATTTGATATGCAACAATACCATGTTCTGAAAAAGTTTAATGTTACAATTGACCCCACCCCCTAAGTCCACCAAGGGGTAGGACACAGGCCTTCGATCAAAAGTCAGGTTTGATATGTTTCTTATTTATTGTACCTCTGTCTGCATTTGCTACCATGTTGCTGCATTCACGGTTCCCTTTGATATGCAACATGACAATGGTCTGAAAAAGTTTAATTTTAACCTTTTGACCCCTAGGGCCCTGGGGGTCTGCGGGGAAAATATTTGCTACCATGTGGCTGCATTTGTGATTCCATTTAAGTTGATATGCAACATGACCATGTTTTGAAAAAGTAAATTTCGACATTTTGACCCCACCCCCGGGGTCGGGTGGGGGTAGGAGGGGGTCTGCAGGCAAAATATATGCTACCACGTTTCCGCATTCGTGATTCTATTTAATTTGGTATGCAATCTGACCATGTTCTGGAAAAGTTGAATTTTGACCTTTTGACCCCAGGGTCAGGGGATGGGGGTGAGCGGGGCTCTGCGGGCAAAATATTTGCTACCATATTGCTACATTCATGTTTCCCTTTAATGTGATATGCAACATGATCATGTTCCAAAAAAGTTGAATTTTGACGTTTTGACCCCACCCACTAAGTCCACCCAGGGGGTATGGCACAGGCCTTCGATCAAAAATCGCGTTTGATATGTTTCTTATTTATTGTAACTCTGTCTGCATGCGAAATTTCTGTAAAAAATAATGACAACTGACTGAGTTATTGCAAAATTTACATATATGACCTTTGATCCCACTGGGGGGAGGGGCGGTAAATTTTTAATCACGATTATGCTTATTTACGGGCACTGGGTAATCATTGCCTATAGTGAGAAGTTGTAAGATATAATAGTTTTGGAGAAATGTGATGTTTATTCTACAAAAAGTCAATATAGCTTTTGCATTAGCGTAAACCTAAGTCAAAAAAGGGCCAAAACTCAGTCAAAAATTGGCGAATTACCTCCAAATTCGAACTTTGCCTGTATTTTATAATTCTTTATCAGTGTTAAATTTGAATGACAGTGTTGCATCCCTCCAAAAGTAATTGATCGTAAACCACAACTTAGCCAAATTCAAAGTCAAAAAGGGCAATAACTCTTAATAAGTTTGTGGATAACCGCCACTTTCGAACTTGACCTGTATAATTGATGCTTTACCCTTCTGCAAAGTTTGATGGATGATTAAATTGATGAATCCCTTCAAAAGTTATCAATCGCAAACCAAAAGTGTGACAACGCGGAATTTGACGACGCCACAGACGCCAATGGACACATGTTTCTTATGTGTTTATTATGCGACTCAAAAAGCAGGTATGTTTATTTGAGGAAGGGGCAACAATGCAAAGAATATATATACATTGGGTCTTCGCCACTTTAAAGAATTATCTTTTTTCATTATACCGTGTTAGGGTTTTAAAGCCCTTCCGTATATCTCACATCAAACTTGGGCCTCCGTCATGAAAGAACCTGACTCTGTCACATGTGAACAACAAAGGTGCAGACCAGTCTGCGCATCCGGCCAGTCTGATGCGTGCCTTTGTAACTTGCTCCCTGGAAAGTATATAGCTAAGCAGCTGACCTTGGCCCACTAAAGGCTTTAAGCTTCTATCTAGTCTCTGTAAATAACAAGGCTGATTTTAGCAAGATCTGGTTGGAAAACCTGAAGAAATGAGACGCAGCACATATTGAGCCCGCTCATTATCCTTACCAAACTGTTACTATTCAAGCTGATCGAAGGCACTTTCGTGCTACATGTACATAATTGTTAATATTTTGCCAGTTACTGACATCCAACCTTTTTAAATCAACTGAAGGAGAAGAACAGCCAAAAGCATTTCATGGAGGGTGCACAGTGGCTTTGTCGTACAATGCTTGACTCGATACCAAGGAGCTCCCTGGTATACCCCCATCTGCGTCACTGCGTTTTGTGTTTGACCAAGACACATTATAGTCCGTACAGAAATTCAGTGAACATCGTTTTTCTTTTTTAAAATGTCTTTAATGATTTCATTTCGGACTGAAATTTTGCACATGCATATAATATATCACCGCTTAATATACACTTGCATGTTTGAACAGTTAAGATTGGAAAATAAGTCTGGGATCTCTTGTAAAATAAAATGACTTAGTTGTTTTCGATTTAGAAAACTCCTCATTTTCCCCCAATGTATTTCATATGGGTAGCACGTGGTCTATTCAGTTCAATGATTACCATGTTTATCAGGTTGTATGATAAAGAAAACGGTAACTAGCAGGATAACTCTTGGTGTGTCTACATGCACACTGCAAATGCTTTTGACGAAACTGCGCAAATATCAATTCTGTCTGAGTTATATCATATTTCACGAAAATCAAATTTTGCATCTTGCTTTCTAAGCGTTCAAGGTAAATTGGACTGCGACTAAGAAAAACTGTCTTCGGTGATTTGTAACAACAAAGGCGCAGATCAGCCTACGCATCCGCGCAGTCTCATCAGCAACTTTGTTATCTGCTTTTTGAAGTCATATCTAGACTCGCTTCGAGCGAAGCTTCATTTTTCATGCTAGCCTGTTAAGCCGAGGAGACTGGTTTGAAACTCGCTCTGTCAGAAACCCAGAAGACAGGTTTTCTCGCGTCGTGGCCTCATATATTTCTGTTGCTTGCTCGACAGCTCTAGGATAAATATTACAAGTGCAACAGATAATAATATTTAAAAAATAAAGAGGAAGCTTTTCATCAGATATGTTAACGGGAGTCACACACATCATTTGGCTGCGCTCTACATCGTCTAATGCACAAGTCGCTCGTAACTACAGCCCACAGAGCGGGGGAACGGCGGGGACTTTGATTTTCTGGTTGCAGGTCCCTGGTATGACCCTGTATTAACAGCTCATTTACCCGACTGGGACGTCGTTACAAATGACTGGTGGGCATAATTTATTTCGCCTTTAGGCACTAGTCATTTGTGTCCACTGCCCCTCCCGCCCAGGGGAATGTCGAGGACTTTGATTTTGTTTCTGCAGTTCCCCATAGTAACCAACACACTGTGGGGGCAGCTAGCTGGCAAAACCATGATAGTTTTTCCCCGCAGTCTGTTATTATACTGCACTGTCATGGTTGCCTATGTCTATCAAACACATACATTTCCTCCGCATTATGGAGACAATATAAAATAAAATCACAGCACATTTGCCAGGCTAACCCCGCCCAGCTCAGGGGCTTAGGTGAAGCTGTGGTTACAAATGAATGGTGCATGATTTATAGCCTATGATGTACTTCACATGAAAATTTAGTTTTCAGCCCCCCTACAAAAAAATATTGACCCCAAACACAAAATATGACATCCGCTGATGTATTTTCAACCTATTTTGAAGTACATTCCAACCCAATCACTAGTTTCTCTATCTGACCTCAACTGTTAAAGGGCTGAACGAGCATTATTTTTATTGGATGAGTCTATTTTCACTTGGATCACGCCTACCGGGTGAGCCCTGTGATCTTATTCTCTTATTAATTATAGTTGCCCGGAATTACGATGCATATTTTGCATTGCCTGGTGTCAACACATCAGTATTTAAAATAAACAGATAGCAAGCTCAATATATTTAATAAACAAGTTGGAAAATTGTTTGAAATCTGATTATCAGAGGGATAAAACTTTCAAGGAGCAGGGAACACAGAAAAACAAGATTTTGAAATTGAGGAACAACGGAACACAGCGATTCATTTCATAGGAACAAGCGGATGGGTACCCACTGGGAAGGCCTCAATATTTTCTTGCATGCCAAAATTCAATGAGCCCAAAACTATGACCATAATTTGCATTTGGTGGAACTATTTTGATATGATACGAAACCCTTCTCCTATATAACACGTTACTTCGTCTTACAAAACTGTATAAGTATTCATCGATAGTCAACTAAAGGCAGTGATCCGTATAAAGGTGCGTTTAGGGTAAATTAAAAAATGCAGATGCTCAAATGAGGACAAATTCCATCATATCACAGCCCATATGGCAATACCTTTTGTAACGAAAAAAATATCACCAATTAAGCGGTGTATAGATGTTTTAAATTCTGATGTTTGTTCTGCGATTAGTCCTCACGTAATGAAATAAACGCAAAAAAGCGTTGTTCACTGAATTCCTGTACGCACATTAATACTTGCTTACTACTAGTTCAACCCATGAAGAACCATCCCGACATAACTGAAAACGTGTTGACTGGGACGTAAAGAATCAAATCAAGCAAACAAACAAGTATTTTCATCCAAAAAAATTAAAAAATATGCCAAGTCTGTATTTGTTTACAAACTGAAGTTTTTGACAAGCTTTTTATTATATTTTTTATCGCACAAAGGTTGTGAGTTTGATGCGTAAAGTTTACGTATATTTTAGTCCTACTTGCGCTTGAAATTGGCCCAGAATAGACGAAACTGTCTTCATTGTTCCATTTCACTAGGCACAGTACCTCTTATGAGTATCGATATTACTTCGTTCAGTGCGTCGATTCTACCGATACAGTTTCTAATTCACCGCTATTAGGGGGTTCAGTCATATATAGCTGAATATCTCAAAATCGAAAAAACGGATCAGTCTGAGATTTCTGGTATTGTAGGATCATAAGCCTCTCAAACTTCTGGTGAAAATCATTTTTAGCTAAGTTGTTTAAATTCGAAACAGGAAGATAAAAGGCTGTGGATTTTCGCTTTTTTGACAACTATCCCTCTAAAAGAATGCGTTTCTTGCGCTCCCACGATACACTGTCGTTGTTTTTGCACGATATTATGACATGTATGCATATATCCAAGAAATATAATGAGATCCACGGCGGAAGGACAAATCTGACTATAAGAAAACATGCGAAAATACTTACCACCCCCTCACAAATTTAGGCCCAAATTCTCGATTCCACCGATACAGTCGATTTCACTCATTTCAGGCGCACAGTGAATCGATACTGTGTTATGAGGAACTTCAAGTGGTCTATTTTTATAGTTGTGGCCAGTGGTTCAGGAGGATAGTTCGCTTAAAGATATTTGAGCTGTGACATGAGATTTCCAACACTGTGGAGTGTGCGACAAGCAAAGCCTCAGATCAGTCTGCGCATACACGCAGTCTTATCGGAGCCTTTTCTAGTCGCTTGAATATTCTATGAATGTTACCCTACCGACTGGACATCATTCGGAGTTTCTAAGCTTAAAAGGAGGCTGCACAGGCTCGTCTGAGTCTACACTTGCCAAAATGCCACATTGTTTGAAATCACATGTCTTGGCTCATTTATGTTTTACCTCCGGTGGCCATTCTATTTAGCGGAGCAGAACCGTTTATGCAAATTTGGTAGTGGACATCATGAGGGACATACAAAATGTATCTATGAAATGAGCCGCGACACTTAATTTCCAACAATGTGGCATTTTGACAAGTGTAGACTCAGATAGGCATGTGCAGCCACCCCTCCCCTTCCCTTGAAAGTATTCAATATACATTGCCAGTCCCTTAATGTGAAAAGGTAGCAGTTCTTAAGTTTCATAAAATTGAACAAAACCAGACATTATTGTTGGCACCGAAACTTGTCACAGCAAAGTGATGTTTGACTGTGTGTTTTCCCCCCAGAGCTTATATTCATAGTTTATCGGAGAGACCGCAATGTCAGAAAGGTGGTGTAATGTGGTTATAATCTCTCTCCTCAAACAAGTCTGAATTCATCCCAGAGCAAGAGAAAGCTGGTTGCTTTTCTATTATTGTCTTACAGATGTATTCATCCAATAAATGTTCTGTCAAAATGGCTCTTACTCACGGTGCCCTGGGTTGATCTGCAGTGTGTGATTGTGGTATATCCTGATCATTCTCACTTACTTTTTGAAAACTAGCTAAATCTTGTTGTTGGATACCAAAAAGCAAGGGAGTATGATCAAGAAATACCACAATCACACACTGCAGACTAACCCACGGCACAGTGAGGAAGAGCTTCAGAACACTGACTGGCATAAGACATCAGGAAAACAGTTAAAGTGAAAGCAATTAGCTCTCTCCTTCCCATCAAGATGATTGCAAAGCTAGAATGACACAAATAAAAGTACTAAATGACAAAACAAGTACCAAACACAGAACCCCATAATCAATGGGAACAACAATAAACAATAAATGATTTAACAAAATTAACATCATCACACATTTCGCTTATGGATTATTTTAAATTGTATGATGCAGCGCCCTACCCTGACTGTAATTTCTATTTTCTGACTGTAAATTTTTACATTTTATAGAGAGCGTCTGAACGTCTTCAAAAACTGCCCCCTTGAGCTAACAGTTACCCCGGGCACACGGGGTAAATATATTTTAGATCTCTTTTAAGCCTCAAATCCTACCCTTATTGACAGTGTATCTATCTTAACAGGTCTTTGTGACCATGAAATAATTCAGGTAATTTTTAAAATAATACTGGTCCACACTAAACAGGTCCCACGTAAAACACCCCCACCCCTTTATAAAGAAAAGCAGATTGGTGCCGGTTTAAAGTATGAGAGATATTCAGTCTGAGCTGCTGACTGACCTTGCTACTACAGATTTCTTATGACTGTGGGATATGTTTGCTATCAGACTGGAGTAAGACATTGATAAATTTATCCCAACAAGGAAAGCTGACACTCAGCATGGTTTTCCATGGATAAACCAGGAAATACTCCGCCATTGGGTGATTTTCTAAAAGCATGCAGATGGGCAAACAAACTGATTGATACTTTTAGATTTTAGTCTTTTCTGGTGTCCCGCAGGGCTCAGTAATCGGACCCATACTCTTCCTTGCGTATATAAGTGACCTACATTGATAGTCCAGAGTTATGTTTTTTGCAGATGATACGGTCATACGCCAAGCAATTAGCTCTGAAGGTACGTCAATTACTCTGCCAAATGACATACACACCCTAGAAATATGATAAAAAGAGGAAACATGAGCTTCAAAAATACTGAGTATGATCAGGAAATACCACAATCACAAACTGCAGACAAATCCATGGCATCGCGAGGAAGAGTCACACAACAATCACGAGACACCAAGAAGACAAACTAAGCAAAGCAACTAGCTCTCTCTTCACAATCAAGACGATTGCAAAACTAGAATAGACATAAAGTAACGTACAACAAAACATAGAACAATTACAGACTCCCACAATTGAGTAACAATAAACAACAAGTCAACAACAACAAAACCACTGCCTTAGAAAGGACAACAGCCCAAGCCACCTGGGGGCTTAAATACATTTAACTGGGACCACATCTTCGCCCTAGATTCTGCTGTTCTTGAAGTACAAGAAATGTTCTGCTCTCATAGAAGCCTTCTTACTATTGCAATGTATCATCATGGTGAAACACTCTAATCACTTTAACACATTATGATGTAACAACGACTCACAGATAGTCGGAGCTAAAGAAAACCTAAAGTTGAGCCACGGTGGGTCCAGCTACAACTAAGCATCAGGCACCAACCCACCGATTTAAGCTTTACGTCAGTGCCGTCATAGAGTCTGATGCCTGACCCGCCCTTGTGTAATTAAAGCGGAAACATAGCTTCATGTATAAACTGTGAATGGTTTAAAACCAGGCATGCAGACTGGCGCGTGGCATCCAAGTTACATTCAACCTTTATTTACCGTTTGATAATCTTTTTGAATTGGTCACTAAAATTAGGTTTTCCAACAATTCTTTTGAATTTATATACCAAATCACCATAAAATATAGGTTCTGATATGTCTTGTTGCAGAAGAGTTCTAACCCAATGTTGTATTTAACTATAAACTCTGAGTGTCTGTGGTAGAATTTAGAAAATGCTTTCGAATTTTATGATGTCAATAACCTTGATTTATAGCTCAGCAGTTAAAATAAGTTTCTGATTCTAAAGTCATCAATATTAGAACGCACTCTTGTTAAACGAATACGCTTAAGAATATATACACCATAGGAAGGGGAGCGAGGAACATCTCCATCAAGAAATGGGAAATATACTATTACAAAATTAAAATCATCCCGTTTATCATTAATTTTAAAAGAAAATATGCCATTTGTTATGGACAAGTTCAAGTCCAAAAATGGAGCTTCAGTATCAGAAGAATTTGCCTTATTTAATTGAAGTTCAGGAGGATAAATCTGACCTACCATATAAATTTTGTTCAAATTAAGAATTATTAATATTAAGTAGGTCATCTAAATATCTGGAGGTGGAGTTAAAAGCTTCAATAATATTAGTTTGATTATTATCTGACAGAGACAACACGCATCCTCTCTCATATATCAAAACAAAAACAAATCTGCAACAAGAGGAGCACATTTAGTAACCATTGGAATACCTACAATTTTTCTATATAATTTCGAGCAAAATCTTACAATTATATTGTCCAAAAGATCATGGAGAGAATCACTCACATTCTGATATGACCACAATTTATATCGTTTAGGTTGTTCAGAAGTAAACAAGACATTTTTTTCATTACAAGCGAAATAAAGTGAGCCCTCTCTGTTAAAAAATTGTTCAATTGATTATGTTAATTTTTCTTTGATTAGATTATGAGGCAATGAAGTATAGAGAGTAGAAAAATCATATGTAGACAAACAAGATGCGAGAAAAACTCTAGTCTTTAATGTTTTATGAATTTCACCTGCATTTTAATAGACCAAAATAATTGTTTACCACTCCTTTCATAAACTGTTGTGCAATATTTAATGACATGTTTTAATCTGCACAAATGCCAGGTCCAACATATTAAAAGAACCAAATGTCCCATCCAGACCAGAAACATACATGTACTTCACAGCACTGTTTTAGAATCAGCCACCTCTGCCAAATATCTAGGCGTTACAATCTCAAATACTTTTGCTTGGTATCCTGCAATGATTCAGTCTCCGTGAAAGCAAACCAAAACACTAGTGAATTAATAAAAGAACACCAAGGTCCATAATAAGGACCTCAAATCAATAGCCTGTGCAGCATTAGTGCTGCCATATTTGGAAAATACTTCGATAGACTTGGGTCCCCACATACCACAATATATATTACAAAATTTTAAGCTGTGCAGTGCATCCTTATTGTGACGCAAGTAGTAAACGACCTGAACTTGTGCACTCTTGAATAAATGCTATAGATAGCCACTTCCGCCTTGTGTAAAAGATTATGATCACCTACGATCAAGTAGTAGTCATACATGCAGCAGTCTACCAAATCCCTAATACTAGGCAGTAAAGCATAACCACATACTAGTTTACAGGCAAATCCGAACATTCAAAGCCTATTACAAGTACATAATCTTAACCCACACCACAGTCCACTGGGACGCCCTCCAATTTCACTTCAGTCATGGTGTGTGCCAAGTAGTATACTAGACGTACACGTTTCACTGTAGATATCACATGTGTTTTACCTACTCATCCCTTTCACGTGTATAGAAAGAAAGCCTTCCCCAGACAATAGTAAGCTGTCCTCAGGGGGCTTGGGGTGGGGTTTTTTACCTACATATTACAGTGCTGTCAGGTATACAATAAGCCCCCTTTTTCTAAGAAAAAGTATATGACTGACTCAGTTTTTCATCATTGTTATACGAATGGTCCCGGTTTCTGACATCCCTTTTTGAAAAAAAAACTCATTATTTTGCTCAGATATCCAGCTCAGAACCAAAATTATAATATTTATTTGTAAACTTTGTTTACAGACAGCAAAGAGGATTATGTAAAAAATCTAAGAACGTTATATTGATATGTAAACATTTTGTTCAATCAAGCATATGAATAGGTTTTTTTTTTCGAAAACCAAGTATATGATTGGGGTAGGTTTAGAAAAACTGGCTCGAACATTCATACCAAAATTACCCTCAAGTTACCGCCCCCCCCCCACCCCGGTCAGGGGGTAACTTACCAAATATTCGGTACAGGCGTGCGTCTAGAAATTTCAATACCCATCTAATGCATATAAGCAGTCATCCCGATATGAATTATAATTTTTGTAAAGACTTGTATATGATGACTACTAGATCGACCAACATTTACCACAAGTGGGTTCATGAATTTTGCGGAAGACATGCTTTCAATGTCAGGTTTCCATAATGCAAGGCCGGGTACACTTTCCGCCGTGTCCCTTTTTTTGTTCGGCTCATCTTTGTATTTACCTGTATATCGAATTATAGCCACATGTTGGTCACTCCAAACTTCTTAAACAAATTTGACGCACATTTTGTATAATGACATGTGATGATATAGGGTCATACCTTTGCATAGATCCATACGATGAATCGTCATCAAATTCAAGATGCAACATTCTCGTAGGAGTTTGCAGGACAAGATTGGTATAATTTTGTTTGATTTTGACGTCATTCACTTTAGCGCAAACGTCATTTTAAGTGTTCTCCTGATGACGTATTGATGTACATCACTGTAATCTTTTCTTATCTTTGTGCTGAATATATACTTTAGTTGCTATAATGGGGTGTTCAGAGTAACTGTCATGATTTCAAGGTTATGACATAGAAAAAATCTGAATTATAATGCCTTCATTGGTTCAAATTCGACTGAGAATGAAGACGTAATACCTTGAAAACATAATCAAATATAAACTCAGTAACAGCTTAGCTTATGACATGTCTGGCTTAAAAGATCAGCGTTAAATTAATAATTGATAATTAGCAGTAACAGCTCAGTAAGAGAGATCCACGAAAGTGTCTTTGTGGGGTAACTATTTTTAACGATGAATCGTGCATTTCGTTAGAGACAATTTTAACTAATAACTGAACGGTTGTGTTGTGTATCACTTGTTTGCAAATATCAAGAGACAAAGATGAATGTGATTGTCGAAGTTTGTAAATTTTGATAGGATCTTTAATCAATAACTGGGGAGAAATGGTCAAGTAAAGTGAAGCAATTTCACCTGTTTGTCAAAGAATTGCGCTTAGGTGCATTGTGTTGATTAATGTATTGAAGTGATCCGCATATTTATTTTGCTATATCTCGAGGAGGTTATTGTATTTATAGCCCTGCTATGAAAAACCGGGCTATACTGAATTTGGGTTATCCGTTTTTCCGTCTGTCGTTCGTCTGTTTGTCATTATATCGTTTACACTCATTGACAATATATTGACAACAAATTGATACAATTTTGTACCAAATTTTGTTTATGAATTGAAATTGACAAGATCTAGCTTGAGAACGTTACCTGTTTTTTTTAATTTATGACAGAGTTATGGCCTCATTGATGCCAGAATTGCGTTTCTACTCAATATGTTTTGAATAAATGGACAGAACTTAACCAATTCTTGTATATTCCTCAGCATCTAGCTATGTTACTGACTTCAACACTCGAAATAAATTGTTAACTCAGAAACTTCTTAAGCAAGACTATCGGTATCATAAGCTTTGCAAAATTCTTTTCTAAACTATGATTTTATATCTAAATTCCAAGTTGGACTTAAATCTCTCTTGCGCCAAGGACTTTCGGAACCTGAATTCTATAGTGACTTGGTGTATAAATTGAAAAGGATTGCTGACTCTAATAATTGTTCAGCGCAGTTCATTCAAAATATACCATTATAAAAATATTGGCTATAACATTAATGTATTGCAACAGACTGCATGCTTGGTGGTCAACCCAATCACGGTTGGCAACTTTTCTTTGCTCTTTAATTGCACGCAGGTGGGTCAGACTTCAGACCCTATGACGGTTCTGACGTAAAGACTTATCTATTGATGAGATGGTAGGAGCCTGATGCTTTGGCTGTTTGACAGACCCACTGGGGTTTACCACTTTACCTGTGTGACTTCTTTTGCTCCGGTATTCAGTTTTATTTACTGTTGAGTCCTTATCCTTGCTTTATCTTCTTTTTATATTTTGATTTATATGTTTATGGAGATGATGCATTGATAAGTTAGGGGTCTTTTATGCTAATCAAATATTTATGTGTATTTATCCACATCTGAATTTAGGGTGAGGTTGGCGTCGTGAAACCAGTTTAAGCCCTCCAGTAAAATATTTTACTGACCGTTCCTAGGCGGTACTTCTTTTGTGGATCTTTTATGTTTTTTCTGTCTTGTATTTATTATGCCATTGTGCGTGTCTGGTTATTTGTGCCTTGCGGTAACTGCTGGGAAAGGGCTGACCTCTTGGCTCTCGTTTGTGGTGTATAACTGTGAGTTTGTCATTTTCCCATTGGTATCCTGGGACAGGTGTGGTACTTGATTGTATCGATTCCTGATCTTTGCTCCCTTACTTACTTTACAATTAATAAGAGCTATGCTGATATTGTTACGTGTCATTTTGCAATTGTTTAACAGTGTCATGGTCCTTCATTGATCTTAGAATTTCGTTTCCGCTCAATAGCTTAAGATAAAATGGACATATTTTCAAGCAATTTTGTATACGCTTTGATATTGACAAGATCTAAATTTCCGCTCTATACTTTTAGAACAAATAGACAGAATTTCATCAGTTTTGTATATCTAAGTTGGTATTGTTACTTGCTTTTTTCGCAAATTTGTAACCTTACTGTGTTTTGACCTTGATGTCAGAATTTCGTTTCCGCTCACTATTTTTAGAAAGAATGAACAGAGTTTGACCAAATTTTGTATATGCCTTAATATTAACAAGATCTATGTTGGTATTGTTACCTGTCATTTTTGTATATTTGTTACAGAGTTGTCTGCGGTTTGTGATTGTGGTATTTCCTGATCAAACTAACTTACTATTTTTGTAGTCCTTGATTGATCTTAGAATTTGGTTTCTGCTCAATATCTTTAGAAAAAATGGCTGGAATTTCAAATGATGCTGCAGATGCATTAATATTGACAAGATACAGGTTTCATAATAGACAGAATTTCATCAATTTTGTATATCTAAGTTGGTAATGTTACCTGCTATATTCAAATTTATAACAGAGTTTTGACCTTTGGTTGATTACAGATTTTTCGTTTCCGCTCAGTATGCTTAGAAAGAATGGACAGACCAAATTTTGTATATGCCTAAATATTAACAAGATCTAGGTTGGGATTGTTACCTGCAATAATATGCAAATCTGTAACAGAGTTATGGTCCTTGATTGATCTTAGAAGTTTGTTTCTGCTCAATATCTTTAGAACAAATGGACATAATTTCAATAAATGCTGTATATGCATTAATATTGACAAGATCTGGGTTTCCTCTCAATATATTGAGAACAAAAAGACAGAATTTTATCCCATTTTGTATATCTAAGTTGGAATTGTTACCTATAAATTTTGCACAAATTTGTAACAGTGTTATGACTATTGATTGATGACAGAATGTCGTTTACGCTTGATAAGTTTAGCATCTATGTGTCTTGATCCACATCTGAACTAAGGGTAAGGTTGGTGCCATGAAACCGGTTTAAACCCTCCGGATTTAGGTTTTATGACAGCTCCAAGGCGGTATTTTTGTGAATCATTTGTGTTATTAATGTCTTGTGTCTGTCATGCTTCGCGTCTGTTCATTGCTGCCTTCTGGTCACGTGCTGAGAAAGGACTGACCTCTTGGCTCTTGCTGTGATGCTTATTTGCGTTCTTATCTCTTTCTTATGTGGTATCCTCGGTCAGATGTGGTACTTGATTGTATGGATTCCTGATCTTTGCCGCCTTTCTTACTTAGAAAGAATGGACAGAATTTAAGCATGTGTATTAATATTGCAAAGATCTAGGTTGCGATTGTAATCTTTTTTTTCTCGCAAATTTGTAACAGAGTTATGGTCCTTGATTAACATCAAAACTTCGTTTCTGCTCAATATCTTTTGGAACGAATGGACAGTATTAAACAAAATTTTATATACATATTGATACTAAGAAGATCTAGGTTTGAAGTGCTACCTCTTGTAAATGTTCGCATATTTGCAACATGGGATTTTTAATGCAATCTTGTCCTTTAAATATACAGTATAAAACGTCCTGAGGCGGGGTAATAGTTAGATGCTCTGACAATTCTAGTTTGTTTTATCTATTATCTTGTTCAAGGAGGTGTCGTTGCATGTCAGGGAAGACATTTACGAAGTTAGATGCATTCGTATTTGAACAATCTCCCCCCTAACAATAGCTTTTAATGTAATGATTATGATAAGCGGAAATTAGTAGAATTACTGAATACTGAAATAAAATGGGCTTTGACACGCCTTTTTTAAAAAAGCGAAATATATTGTAATCGCCCCCGTCCGTCCGTCTGTCTGTCCGTCCGTCTGTCCGTTATGCTATCTCCTCCTAAACCATTGGATGAAATTCAACTAAAGTTGGTGTGGGAGTTACTCACATGAATCGGGCGTGCAACGTCAAACCTTTTTTACCCCACCCCCTGAGGCCCTGGGGAGGAGTCAAAAGATCAAATATCATTTAATTTCAATTACAAAGTCAATTTCAAAGATTTTTATACCAAACTTTGTGTGTGTACTCATAAATGAAAGATGCAAAACATATCAGACGGGGTTTTAATTCTGTCACCAGGGTAATGTCCCAGGGGTGGGTCTTTGGGCGCTGGGGGTGCCCAGGGGGTAAAAAAATCAAACTTAGTATGTGACATATCAAATCGATGGGGATGGCGAGCGGAAAAGAATGTAAGCAAAATTTTTATCCCAAGGGTCAAAATGGTGACCTTGGCGTGAGGTCAAATATCATTAAATATTGACTACCATGTTAATTCTAAGATTTTTACACCAATCTTTGTGTGCGTTCTTACAAATAAAAGATAGAAAACATATTGAACAGAATTTTCATTCTGCTGCCGGGGTTATGCCCCAGGGGTGGGATATGGGGGTGCTGGGTGGGTCAAAAACTTTAGCGTGGGGTTTTGCGATGGTGCCCCTTCGACTACACATTCTAGTTAGGGTTTGTGATCACGTTAACCTCATATCAACGTAGTTCTGCTCCAGACACTACCTATAATATTGAAAAATCCATGCGTCAAGCATAACCATCGTACTTTTCAGAAAGTGATAATCATTGATGAGCAGGCTGGTGCATGACTTTGCTTTTGCATGCAGCAAAATAAGGTTTTCTCGCAACGAAGCAAAAGTAATGCTGCTAATTTAAATGAAAGTTGCCATGTTGAGAACTGTAAATTGCGAATAATGGAGATAAACATTACCAATAGGAACTACCTCGGCCAATTCCGCGAAATTCCATGGAATCAGACCACGGATATACATCGAGAGTCTACTTTGATAACACGGGTGATAACGTGACGCTGACGTTATATAACGTGGCGCTGACGTCAGAGAAACCATGTTAACACAATAACAAATGTGATTGCAGCAAACCAAACGGTTATAAATGAAGTTTATGCTTTTGCAATAAAATATCGCTTCATTTAAGCTTTTTCAATAAAATATCACTAAAGCGATATTTTATTGAAAAAGCATAAAACTAGTTAGTGAGTATAATCAGGAAATACCACAATCACAAACCGCAGACAACCCATGGCACCACGAGGAAGAGCCGCTCAACCATCACAAGACACCAGGAAGACAAATTAAGCAAAGCAACCAGCTCTCTCTTCCCAATCAAGATGATTGCAATACTAGAAAGGACATAACGTTACGTACAACAAAACATAGAACAAATACAGACTCCCACAATGGGAGTAACAATAAACAAAAAGTCAACAACAACAGAACCACCGCCTTAGAACGGACAGCAGCCTAACACCGGGGGGCTTAAATGCATTTTACTGGTACCAAATATTTGTCCTAGATGCTGCTGTTGTTGAAGTACAAGAAATGTTTATCTCGCATGGAGGCCATCTAACTAATGCAATGTATCATTATGGAGAAACACTCTAATCAAATTAACACACCATAATGAAACAAAGAAAAGGCCTCATGACTCACAGATAGTCAGAGCTAAAGAAAACCTGAAGTTGAGCCACAGCGGGTCCAGCTACAGATAAGCATCAGACACCAACCCACCAATTAAAGTTTTAAGTCAGAGCCGTCATAGAGTCTGAGGCCTGACCCACCGTCGTGCAATTAAAGACGAAACCATAGCTATAAACCGTGAAAATTAGGTTTTCCAACAATTCGTTTGAATTTATAAACTAAATCACCATAAAATATGGGTTCTGATATGCCTTGTTGTAGAAGAGTTTTAGAAGAAACTATGCTATTTGTTATTGACAAGTTCAAGTCCAAAAACGAAGCTTCAGTATCAGAAGAATTCGCCTTATTTAACTGAAGTTCAGTGGGATATATCTGACCTACCATTTGTTCAAAACAAGGATTATCAATATTAAATAAGTCATCTAAATATCTGGAGGTTGAGTTGAAAGCTTCAATAATATCAGTTTGATTATTGTCAGACAGAGACAACATAAAGTCTCTCTCATAACAAAACAAAAACAAATTTGCAACAAGAGGAGCACAATTAGTACCCATTGGAATACCTACAATTTGTCTATAAAATTTCAAGCCAAATCTTATAAATATATTGTCCAAAAGATAATGGAGTGCATCACACTTTTTCTGACATGACAACAATTTATATCGTTTAGGTTGTTCAGAAGTAAAAAAGGCATTTTTATCATTACAAACCAAATAAAGTGAGCCCTCTTGTTCAATTAATTTTGTTAGTTTTTCTTTGATTTGATTATGAGGCAATGTAGTGTAGAGAGTAGAGAAATCATATGTAGACAAACCAGATGCTAGAAAACCTCTAGATTTGTATTAAGAATTTCACCTGAATTTTTAATAGACCAAAATAATTTTTTACCATTTCTTTCATAAACAGTTGTGCAATATTTAATGACATGGTTTTTAATCGCAGTGAGACAAGAAGTCAAAAGAATAGAAAACTCAGTAGTTGTACATGCACTAGAATTAGCAATAAAACGCCATTTTACCATTTCTTTCATAAACAGTTGTGCAATATTTAATGACATGGTTTTTAATTGCAGTGATATAAGAAGTCAAAAGAATAGAAAACTCAGTAGTTGTACATGCACTAGAATTAGCAATAAAACGCGATGTATAGGTCCGTTTATGAAGTTTAGGTAATCAGTATAACGTAGGTAGCTTGCTATGGTCCTCATCAACAAACAACACAAACTTAGCTGCCATATGGCATCGATGCCTATCAACGATAGACGTCTCATCAAGCCTGTTATGCTCATATGTTTTTGCAGTGCTTAGTTCGTGCTTTAGGGTGTTAATATAGTACCTTTTTCAAACGACCACATCATTGTTAGCAGCCTTATCTGCGGGGGCCAAAACAAATTTCCTATGGAATTCTTGGATCCCTTCTTCAAGTGTCTTAAAGTGAATTTAGGTTTAGGTGGTAGAAGATCTAAATTGTTGCAATAAAATGAAATTCTAACATCAATAATTTTAAAATTATTTAGTTTCCAACTATTTAAGGCATTAGACTCAACATGCTCTCGTTTACACCAGCGTTTACAAATTCTTGTAAGGCTCCTGCAATTTCCTCACGACATGATTTGAAGTCTATAGATACAGGAAACCTATACTTAGGTCCCGTACATATAATAGACCAAATTCTTGAATCAGTTATGATTTTTAAATCCCCTGTGACTATATGACCAGCGGGTTGATAGCAATACTTAGAGTCTTAACAATCTCAAGAGTCAGGAATAGAATTTTTGATATCAAGTTCTGTTACTAATTTGTTATAGTTAAAATCGGTACTATGTATAGGTTTATTATACTTATAACAAATGATAGGGGATTCCTTATTTTCAAAATAAGTAGGAATGAAAGAGATAACAGATTTATCTTTTAAATACACTGAGTTAGTTAATTAATTCAATCCCCTTGTAAACAAATTGAATTTTGATAAAATGCCTAATATGATTAATTTTGGATTCTATATATGGCCGAAGAGCATGTTGAGTGTAACACCGGGTAAGAATTGCTGCATCATAAAGTCGATGAGCTCTATCATTGAATTTATTAGCCTCAATATCCGAATTACGAAGCGAAGATATAGAAAGAGTTACTAAACGTGAAAGGGCCATATGTCGGCCAGAATGTTTTAAGATGATACTTAATTCTGAAAGAGTTAAAACATGTTTATTTTTGCGTTTTAAATTTCCATTTGTGCGTTTACCATGAGATCGATTATTGCGTTTACGTATATCTAAAAGAGAAAAAACATCAAAATCAGGTAATCTAGAAATGTTACCCTCATGGTAAATATTATCATTAAAACCAAGTGGGTGTGGTGTTTGTAATAATTTTTTCCATTAAATTCTAATTCATGCCTAAGAATATTTCTATATCATCTAGTGGAATTATCATTATATGTAATCGTTTCGACAGGCTGAATTGAAATACTGCTAGTAGAGTGATTAGTTTGTTTGAAATGCCTATAAAGAAAATTATCAATTTTGCGAGGCTTTTTTGTTTGACGATAGTGCTCAGAAAATCAAGTTTTTAGAAATCTACAAGTTTGGCCAACATATTGCATGCCACAATCTTTCTCTTCTCAAGATAAAACATAAATAACATCAGTTGATTTTCAATCAAGATCAGAATTAGTAATTACAGGAAATTGTCTACCATTAACGTTAGATTTAATAGTTGGTTTACAACATAAATGTTTTCAACAGCTGCACCTCTTGGCATTGCACTTAGAAATAGAGGGACACACTACACTTCATTTATTACGTTGATAAAGCGTTTGGGGTAATCAAAATTATAATGAATTTTAATATAACTGGGCCCAGATGCTACAGTGCTATGTTTTCTTTTGCCAGTTCCAGCTAACAAAACGGAGCTTTCTGGTACATAGTACTATGCGTAATGCTCCTTATATGCTCCCGAGGCGTGATTCGATTCTCGAAATGCTGACGGACTTTCCCGAATGACATATGTACCTTAGATTGGTTGTCATCATGAGAATGACACTTTTATAACTTTTGGACCAGCACATAAACATATGATACGTATATCATGTGTGTTCAGTATTCCTTTAAAGAGGCATGCCTAGTTAATGGTCTTACCTTCATCTGCTTCTGAACATTGATGGCTCAGGTGTGGTTTCTGACATTAGCAGACTAAATTAATAATATTGGTCGCCAATGCGATGAACAATGAAATTGTATGTAGTGGTTTGTTTGCAAACATGTAAACTATTTGATTCAAATAAACATGAAACGGGGCTTCTTTTCGATATAAGACTTCTTAAAAGAAAACTACAGTATATAAAATATCAAAGACCACTTAAAAGTAAGACACTCGAAAACATTTAGAAGAATATTTATTCGTGACAATGTATGAGTTCAACAGTACTGTTATATACAACTATCGTTATACTACTTAAAAAGAGAAAGCAAACATAATGAAACGAAATGCAATATCATGCAAAGGAGTTAAAAGATGTAATATCATTGTTGATTCAGGACTTTAAAATTCAAAGAATCTTTAGAAAACGCTGTTTTATCAAATATGTAATATATCGTTGCCACAGCACTTGTTTAAGTTTATATATAGCTTTGTGCTCTAAAACCAAATTTCTAGTATAGAACGTGAAGCTAGCTGCAACGAAGTATAGCGATGTTGCTGTGTAACTTAATTACATTACTGGCTTTTGTTTGTGCTGGGTCTAATTGGACAGTAGGTAGGTAGGCGGCATGTCATATAATGTGCCTTCTTTTTATACTTTTCTTTCTATTTCAAGTTAAGTCTTGATATATGGAGGCTCACTTCAAGATGGTTAAAGTTATACTATCTGAACTAATCTCTTCTTACATAATAGCAAATTTATTTTTAATTTACAAGTGGTTTGCGAAATTAATAGAGAGGTGCCAGTATACTAGGTAACTGTCTATCAGGATAAAGCTAGAGAATGCGGCGAAGTAAGAAAAAAAAATGAAAAAAAATGAAAAACCGCCTTGTGATCGCATTTTATCAAATAGTTTTAATAGTTAATACGTAACATGGCCGCTGCCTTAGTTTTGGTTTATATATATCACTGTGCCTTAAAACCACATTTCTAGTAAAGAACGTAAGGAAGTAAAGCCAGGTTGCTATAGGACTTAGTATCACTACTCGCTCTTGTTTGTACAGTATCTAATTGGACAGCAGGTAGGTGGATGGCATGCCATATGATGCGTCTTCTTTTTTTAGTTTTTTTTTTCAAATGGTCTTAATATTTGAAAGCTTACTTTAAGACAGTCAATGTTATAGTTATACAACTGAATACAAAGCATCTAACAGAATAGACTTTTTCAATAAAACGTGGGTAAAAACATTAATAGAGGTGGTCATTATATGTGTTTCAGCGTACAAATTTAGTGTATATTCAAACCGTTGGATGCCTTCCCGCCTAAACTACGATCTGTATACATTAAAAATTATATGTACAAATTTGCAACATTGTCATATTGCTCGTATATGCTTTAGATAGGTTTTGTCATTCTTTAGAGTCGAAAGCACATCTTAAAGTGTATTTGATACCTCTAAGGTCTCATCTCAGACACTGGAAAGGTGCTAAGCATAAAACCTGGGCAAAATAGAATGCACTATCATGGCTACACGCCTGAACGTGTTTTTGTTTTGCAAAGTAGCTGAAGATTAAAAAAGCGTAATTGAAAAAATATTTTCGTCATTTCATGTGCTTTTAAAAGAGGTGTCATAGGATGGAAGTTTTATCATGTTTTCAATTACCGTTTTTTACCATTCCTATCTTTACTTAAAGGTGTGTAGCTTGGTGACAATCGTAAGGATTAATGACTAACATCGAAAACTGAAAACTTATAAACTATAATAATAATAATATGTTCTATAACTTGTTTCCTTCCTAAAGCATATCAATTTTTTTCTTGAATTTGAGATTAACAGCCTAGCAAATCGAGTCAAACTATCTCAATGGGTATGGAAGTTATGGAGTTTATGGTCTACGGACAGACACTGGACTAATCGCTATAAAAATGAAATATGGTTGCAAACATCAATTGAACAAAACTTTAACAGAGAGGGCTTAGTTTATTTGCCTTGAAATTAGAACTAGCATGCATTTTTTACTTCTAAACAATCTAAACTATATACGTTGTGGTCATGTCAGAAAATGTGTGATGCTCTTCATTATCTTTTGGACAATATATTTATAAGATTTGGCTCGAAATTATGTAGACACATTGTAGGCATTCCAATGGCTGCTAACTGTGCTCCTCTTGATGCAGATTTGTTTTTATTTTGTTATGAGAGAGGCTTCATTTTGTCGCTGTTAGACAATAATCAAACTGATAAATTGAAGCTTTTAACTCCACCTCCCTCCAGATATTAAAATGACTTACTTAATATTGATAATCCTTATTATGATTAAACGAAAGGTCAGATCTATCCCATTCAACTCCAGTTAAATAAGGCAAATTCGTCCAATACTGAATCCCCTTTTTTAGACTTGGACTTGTCCATATCAAATGGCATAGTTTCATCTAAGATTAATGATAAACGGGATGTTTTTTAATTTTTGAATTGTAAATATCCCATTTCTTGATGGAGATGTTCCCCTATACCCTTCCTATGGTGTATATATTTCGCAGCTTATTCGTTTTGCAAGAGTGTGTTCTAATGTTGATTACCTCAACAACAGAAACCTATTTTTGACTGCTATTAGCTATTGAAAAAGCGCTTTCTAAATTCTACCACAGCCATTATTAATCAGAGAAAATTGTTAAACACAACATTGGTTTAAAACCTCATTTGCAAAAGGGCGTATCAGACCTATATTTTATAATGATTTGTTTATAATTTCAAATATTTATTGGAAAACCTTATTTTAGTGATCAATTTAAAAAAATAATTGAACGTTATAAAAAAAGTTGGATATAATTTGGATATCATGCGACAGTCTGTACGCCTGGTTATCAACCCAATCACGGTTTGAGGCTATGATTTCCTCTTTAATAGTATGACTGTGGGACAGGTCACAGACTCAATGACGGCTCTGACTTAAAGCTTTAATCATTGGGTTGGTGTCTGATGCTTGTTTGTAACTGGGCCCACCGTGGCTCCTTATGAAGTTTTCTTTAGCTCTGACTATCTGTGAGTCGTGAGCCCTTTTCATTGTTGCATCATAATGTGTTAATTTGAAAAGATTTTACTCTGTGATGATATATTCCAATAGTTAGGAAGCCTCTATGAGAGCCAAACATTATTGTGTTTCACCAGCAACAGAATCTAGGGCGAAGATTTGCTACAAGTAAAATGCATTTAAGCCCCCCCCCCCAGTGGCTTTGGCTGCTGTCCGTTCTAAGGCGGAGGTTCTGTTGTTGTTGTTTCGTTGTAGATTGTTGCTCCCATTGTGGGATTCTGTAATTGTCTTATGTTTTGTTGTACATTACCGTGTTTCCATTCTAGTTTTGCAATCATCTTGATTGAGAAGATAGAGCTTGTTGTTTTGCTTTGCTTATCTTCCTGGTGCCTTGTGATGGTTGTGTGGCTCTTCCTCGCGGTGCAATTTGTGATTGTGGTATTTCCTGATCATACTCTCTTACTGTTTTAAGTATGTTCGGTATTTACTTTTGACTCCAATATCATAGTTGTAATTTTAAACCTTTGTTGCCATATACCCACCATAATCATTTATTGTGCTGAATAGGAACTTCCTTAATTGAACAATGATAGTCTAGGGGAGTTTGTGTTACAAGCTTTAAAAGTAAGTGAGAATGACCAGTACCTATTAAGATCGACCCACGGCAACGTGAGGAAACTACACAGAACACTAACAGTCACATGGCATCGAGAAGACGATTATTTACGGATAGATATATCAGCCAGCTGATTGCAAAATAATAAAGAACATTAAGAACTGCATAACAAAACAAGGACCAAACACAATATTCACAAACAATGGGAGAAGCAATAAACAATGAACGGACATTCTTAATGAATATTTGATATCGGATTTTCACTTAAATAAAGGGTATTATTTCATATTTAGCAGTGAAATCAATGCATATCTAAAACAAATAAAAATGGTATTTTCACAGAGTGAAACAATATGATATCAACCGCTAGTGACTATTATATTTTCACCAGTGATTGATATCATTTTTGGATTACAATTCACCTAATGCAGCTCACTACAAAAGTTCAAACGCCTTAAACTTTATTATTTGTGAACAAAAACGTTAAAGGTGGGTATATTAGGCATTTTATTGGTTAGAGCATGAGGAACATTTTGGTACCAAAATAATACAGATTTGCTGACATTTTTCGATTTTGCACTATCAGCTATCCCCGCTTCAGTGTGTGAGGCAATGCATGTAACATTGATGACGTCTTTCATGACGTCACTTGTCTCGCCCTTTGTCGCTGAATAAATTTAACTTATCAGTAAGTCCCCCGAGGACTATAGTTTGATCGAGGTATTCTGTCACAAATACTCCTTTGTCAGCTTTTATATTATTGTGATTTGGCTTGAAGCATGGTTAATTGATTAACCGTAAATCTTCTAAAAATTATAGAACAAAAAGACAATTTACTTGTTTCAGTAAATACCCAAAATATGTCATCGTGTGAATTGAATGCATCGAAATTTTTAATCCTACTGCGCACTCGTGAAAATTCTGATGTTTTAAACACGCTCGATGAAATATATTTGAGATTCACCCAAAAAAAAAGTAAATATCCTCTATATATCGGTATTCAGAACCTTTGATGTAATATACAAACCATGGCAAGCATTAGGCTAAATATGCACACCCTCAGTTAATAGTAGTTACCGTTACGAGCCATAAGAAAATTTTAAGCAAAGTTGACCTTGAACATTGACTCCAATGTCACATCGGTGGTCGGAAAACTTTGTTGAAAATACGCACCATCGAGAATCATTGTGCCACATATGCACACCCTGGTCAAATTAAGAAAAGAAGGTTAGCGTTAATAGCTGTGTGACATTTTAATGATATATTTGACCTAGAAGAAACTTTTCTACAATACCATAGAGGTAATCTGAAACAGTCAATGTCATATACACATCATATCTAAATATTGTGCTAAATATGAACGCTCTCCATTACATTTAGATATGCTTCATTTCATCTGGGTCTCCACTGTTTACCAAAGAAATTATTTATAGATTACCGTGGTCAGTGGCGGCAGCTGATTAGTCCATCTTTGGGCATGGCAGCCACTATTTGGATTGTTTTCAAGTTTTACGCAGAGGTCAGTGACCACAACTGGGATGTGTGATAGTATGCATACTATTTAGCACTGATAAACTACTAGTACTCGAAGTTACTTGTTGCATACTGCCATCCTAAACTGACCAATGTCCTTTTGAAATAAGCGGCAAGGTGCGATTAAAGCTAATTGGAAATTGTTGAAATGTGTCAAGGTTCTCGTATATTGTTAGAAATAAAGTGAAATATCATATGACGTCGCGTCTGGGAGTGAAATAATGCAATGCAATAAAATCGATAAGCCATTAGTGGTTTACAGATTTTCAGGAAACGTTATGACGTCCATAACAACGTTGCGTACCTACATGTAATGGCAAAATTTTAACGTTTTTACGGACAGAAATAGGATTTCAAAGTGATCTTAATGTCACATGATTAATAGGATCTTACATTCGTGCTCTTGTATACTCAAACAATTAAGTTATGTCCGCTTGAAGTTTATGTCCGCCAGTTCCAAATGTATAAACGCATTTCAATCAAATTTTCACATTTCAATCTATTATCTTTACGAAACTTTTGAACCTACGAAAAATCAATTTGATAATCAGTAGAGCCGCTGACATAGCAGCGAAGAAGTGTACCCTTTAAATCAAAAGTCACAACATTAATAGTTTGTGTGACCATCATAATCCCGATCCGTTCAACCCAATTAAACATCACTGAGCAAACTCTAGTAAGATATTATGCGTGATGCGTGCTAGTTGTATGAATGGCTTTTACGGCCACAGCCATTAATTAATCTGTAACGTACTCTGACGTCACAAATCATCGATCGCGTTCCCGCATGAAAAACTCAGACAACTCATTGTTGGTCCAGCATTTTGATAATCAACAGAATCGGACAAATTTGATTTTTTCCATCATCACAAGCATTTTAACAATAATTAAGACTAATCAGTATCAAAACAATTGGTTATGGAAATTCTCTGATGATTTTGCAATAAGGGATGGGGTATAAAACACAGATTTAGTGAACCCTTGATGCCCAACATCAGCCATAGTTTTGGTTTTCCAGTTTTTTTATAATTGTCGTCATAAACAAACACAAAAAATTAAAACAAAAACGGTCTAAAATTATGTTAGGTTAAGGAGATTAGGAAGTTTGTTTAATTAAAAGGTAGGTAATTTCAATTAATTTCGTAAATTAAAGGTTTTGTACTGCAATTTCGTTCATTTAATAGGCAGACTTAGGATTTTTAGATGTGTTTTCATCGTCGGACGTTTCTGGTTGCCCTTTAACGTAAAATGTGTCCCGTTTTGATGTTTGACATCCTGATGATATGGAAAAAGCTGTGTGCACATCAGGTTTAATAATCCTTCAGGTTAAGAAGATGAAATCAAATAATTACCTGACGTTTAATAATCATTTTGGTTTTATTTTTGTTGCAACATCGTAACTGGATCCCAAGATACAGTACCATGAAAATCGGTCGTTTCTTTTGTATTTGAGTACTCGCATTTGATCTCTTTTCCCTAACTCGTTTAATAAATTCAATAAAACATGAGCACTCATGTAAGATACTCTATTAATAAGTAAGTGAGTATGACCAGGGGAAATGCCACCATCATACAACGCACGTAAGGATGAGGAAAAGAGCGACAACAGTGACATGATATCCTTGAGACAATAACAGTAAAGCAACCAGCAATCTCTCCCCCAGTTACCCGATTGCAAATCTATAAAGCACACAAAGTGTACTTTTTTACAAAATAAGAGGATCCGTTGGCTCTGGATTGCTCACCTGGATCCTTGTCATGAAGAGAGGCTGTTTTACCACAAAATATAAATCCCATTTCTCCAACACCTAAGTATATCTGATAATAACCAAACCCTATCAAGTACATGTATGTAGTACAGTCAATGCTTATGTGTCCAACAGATATCTTATCTTACTTATCTGCACAATTTCAATGTATGACCTTTTTAAGCAACCCCAAAAGATCAGGGGTATGCAAAAAGTCAAAACTGTTAGTTGCATAATATTTTACACTTCTTTTCCTTTAAGGTAAGCAATATGACCATCTTAAAGTATATTGTTTGACCCCACCCAGGGGTCGCGAATGTGTAAAAGAACAAAATATCCGCATGTATGTTGTTCATTTGTTTCATTCCCATTAATTTGATATGCAACATGACTGCTTTCATAAAGGAAAAATGACATTTTGACCCCACCCAGGGATCAAGGGTGTGCGTAAGGGAAAAATATTTGCTAGCATGTAAATGTATATTTCATTCGAGTTGATTTGATTTGCAACATAACCATATTCTGAAAAAATGATTTTGACACCGGTCCAACCCTCTTAGGCCCACCCAGGCGATCAATCCATGGCCTTCAAAACTAAAATCTTGCTTGAGTTTTTTCATACCTATTGTTCCTCTTTTTGCATGCAATATTTCTGTTAAAATATTGAGAACTGATTTAATTACTGGCAATTAAAGTATTTGAACTTAGTCTCCCGTCTAAGGCGTTATATGGAGTGTCAGACATGACCTTTCAGTGAAAATAGCATTACTCTTGAGCCGAATGGTACATGTTGATCAAAATTTGCATACTAATATACTTTAGCATTGTCTAGACACTGGTATGCAAACACAGTGACGAGGCTGTCGGCTGGCCGTTGTCTATACTCGCTGTGCGAGTCCGTCCGTCGGACCGTCCGTCGTCGTCCGTCCACACTTTCAAAGTAGTATATCTCTGAAGTCAGTCGACCAAGTGTTATCAAATCTCATGTAAACTATACTGAACCAAACATCTAACGCAAAACTAGACTAAACAATAAATATTCCATATATTATTTCATCCGTTGTAACGCAATTTTATCAAACAAAAATTAAAACACGTATTTATGAAAATGAAAGTATCAGTCAATAATTCCCTTTTAAATCAAAACCTGATTGGGTAAATGTCTGTCATAAACTCTGAAAAGTACAATAATTTCAGCAAAAACCTCGTTTTGATTAATATTATACTTCTGAAACATTTTGCATTGGAAGTGTGGGTCAGTATATTATAAAGCCAGAGGAAAGGCTGTATAACGTTTTTGGGACTCTAGTTTCCATGTCAACATATAACTTCCATAGTCTTAGAATGGGGAAAACTTTCTAATTTTCTATGAATATATGAGTCCCATGGCTTATACATTTGGTATACAGCAATGTCTAGTGGTCCTCTACATAAATCCTGCCAATAAAACCCTTGGGTTTAACTGGCCCCACCCAGGGATTAAAGTTTTATATAGACTTATAATGTAAAAAAAAAACCTTTACAAATATTCTTCTCTGAGAGTTAAAAACCGGTATTTAGCATGTATCAATGTCTAGTGGTCTCATACATAAATCCTGCAAATCAAGCCCATGGGTCCAAATTGGCCACGCTCTGGTAATCAAGAGTTTGAATAGACTTATATGGGGAAAACTTAAAATTTTTCCTTAGAAATCATTACATGAGGCCCACAGCTTAAATATTTTGTATGTTGCAAGGTCTTTTTGACCCCTACATAAATCCTGCCAATTAAGTCCCTTGGATCAAAGCTGGCTCCGCCCCAGGATTCAAGAGTTTCCATAGACTTAAAATGTAAAATAAAATTCAAAAACCTTCTCTTAAAAATCTGAGGACCACAGCTCAAATATTTAGTATGTAGCAATGTCTAGTGGTTCCCTACATAAACCCTTCCATTCAAGTCCCTAAGCTCTAAACGTGCTCTTTCCTGAGGACCAAGAGTTTCCATAGACTTAAGATTGGAAAAAAAACTTCTTCTCTAACACCATACGGCCTACAGCTTATATATTTTGTAAGTAGCAATGCCTAGTGGTCCCTTACATACATTCAAATTGCACTCGCACCAGTGGTATTTAGTTCCCATGGACTTTTCATGGGCAAACACTTCAAAAATCTTCTCTTTAGCCATGAGGCAATCAGCTCTTATATTTAGTATGTTGCAATGCTTAGTGTTCTGACAGTCATGCCCTAGGATCCAAAGTAGCTACTCCATGGGGTCATTTGCTCCCATAGAGTCATCAAAAAAACTTTAAAATGTCTTCTCTGACCTCATAAACCAACAACTCAGGTATGCGGAATAGGCTCATTGAGCCTCTTGTTTTACTCGCAAAGAAAACGTTGGAATAGCTAATGTTATTTGTGCTTGGCCTCCTAATCATATTTGCTACACGTGTGAGGAATGTGATCACATCCGTCACACGCGAGAGGAATGTGATCTCATTCGTCACATGTTTGAGAATGTGGTCACATTCGTCACATTCGCCTCTCTTTGAATTCCTCATATACTCCAGGTTGTCCAGTTGAGTATTCCAGCAGTATTTACAGGGATTGTGATGACTACTGGTTCCTTAACCACAGGACTTCTGGTGTGTACCGCGTTATACCGAAAGACATGACGAGAGGCTACGATGTATACTGTGAAATGACCGCGGACAGTGCTTGGCTGGTAGGTCATATTTCATTGGCTACAAGTACCACCATAGATTACTTGTATAGGTCGCCAAAGCTGTCCTGGCTATGTTTACATTCGCTTGTTTACAAACATTGTAAACAAAACTATTTAAAAAGACTAAGTCTGCAACTGTAAGCATTTTTCAACAAAAATTCTTTTCTTTTTAAATCATTTGTAAAAGCAGAATTAAGTTTAGTTTTCGCAACAAATCTGTTCACTATAGCTGAAAACTGCATGGGAAAGTAAATTATCTTATAAAAACGGGTGTTTTTTCTCTTGTTGGTAATTATTTGCGTCCCTCCAATAATTATAGACAGTCAATTTTTAACATAAATGCTGTTGTTTTGATACTGATAATTTGTAAAGATTTACGAAATTGGTAAAATGTACACCTGGATTTTAGTTTTTTACTGTGTTCTTGAAAAATAGAAACATTATTTCAAAAATTAAAAGATCAAAAGTTGCAGACTATGCAGCTTTAACTGTTTACTTGTTTCGTTTTCATGTACAAAATAAAATTGTTCTTATATTTTATTTCATCTCGTGCATAACTTTACATCTTTTCATTTGTATTGAATTTCTTATGTATTATACGAATCTATCATGAGTGTGAGGGAAGGATACAAACATCCGTCCTGAGGATCACCGTTTAACATCACGAGGCCTGCCGAGTGATGACAAACGGTGATCCCGAGGTACGGGTTTTACTATCCTACCCTCACACGAATAATTGATCATTTTTCTTGCTCACCACTGTTTTTTAATTTTAAAATAAGCTTCCAGAAATTCTTACGCTAAGATGCAATTTCACATGATGGCGTCACTTAAACATAACGATGACGTCACATGACGACTATGTGCGTGAGTTCAAATACAACCAATGTATGTAGCCCTCACGTGACAGCATAGTTAAGATAGCCTGGGTAAGATAAGATTTTCTATCCCAGGGTACAATCTCCGATATCCTTTTCTGGTGTGCAAGAATGATTATTCACTAAATTTCCTAATGAGTGTTAATTATCTAGGCTCATAGAAGACACTGACCTTCGCGTACGTGTGTATTTGATGCATACACGTTAATACATGCAGATTGAAATCAGAGTTATCCATTTCTGCACAAAACCGAGAATAACAAATAAATAAATCAATAATTTAATAACATGATAAAAATCAAAAGTTTAAACTGTCTGGGAATCGAACAGTCAAAAGCTTACTTGTAACGATAATTCCTGACGATTGTGAGAAATAGCATTAGATATTCATATTTCTCAGGTTAATCTTTTTCAGGTTCAACTGACAACAATTATTCTTCGCCCAACAACTTTCTTTCGTTTTCTCAAAGTACTCTGACCTGGTCATGCTTTTACTAATCTTCATTTATTTATGCAAATGCTCTCATGATTGATTGGTCACTTCATTTAATACTAGATCACACATACCTGCATAAAATCTTGGAAAGCACTATATATTTAGTAATTGTCAACTGTAGGCAATCAAACAGAGGATTGTGAACACTACTTCTTTTATTGCAACAATTACAGAAATGAGTGTTGACTATTTTTCTGCAAGAGACTTTCCACCACTTAACACAAACTTACTGTTTTATGAAAATAATATAGTTGACAATTCACTTAATTCAGCATTATTAAGAGCAGTACACAGTTATATAAAGAGTACTAAACGTTTTGACAATACATGAAAATAGTTTCTCTATTTGATAACTCAGATGTATTTATCGCACTTTGTGCTAAACTCAATTCCCTTTGTTGGAGGAGCAAGCCTGCTCCTTGGGACTGGTGGGCCTAATGACTGGTAGAATATTGACATGGAGTATTCGATCATTTTAATAAATTTTATGAGTGTGGAAAAAAATCAACACTTTTCTCCCGTTAGTTAGCCAAATTGAAACGGATGTTGTTAATAATCTTACAATAAATTTATTTTGGTCAAAGTCAATATACGTCTAATACCTAAAAACAAGCAACATTTAAACAGGATGCATATCAGATAATTAAAGAGAGGCGGTATAGATGCGCTCCAACTAGGATGGGCAGAGACAGATTGTTTGCCTTTAAGAATCAGAATCGTCTAACCATGAGTGCACTCTATACTATACTCACAAATATCTATTTATCAATTTTTTTTATTTACTATGATTTTGTACTGTTGGAGATATGTTTTGTAGCAATTTATACATGCTTTGTTGAACCTGTGACCTAACCCCATTGCTGTAATTTGTAACAATAAAATATGTATAAACTAATTAAATTAACTAAAACACTATCTTTACTCTGTTTCAAATTTTAGGCCTCTTGGCCTTTGTCAAGAAAACAAATATCTGGATTTATGTTATTATAACGTCATTTATATTTACTGGGTGGCTTAGACATATGAAGATGTAGCTCACAACATAAATCCAGATATTTGTTTCTTGACAAAGGCCAAAGGCCAAAAAATTGAAACAGAGTAAAGATAGTGTTTTAGTATGAATAAATTCCCATTAAAATTTTTACTGAGATAATCAGAAATGAAATTAACACCAGATTAGTGTCCATTTGGAGACTGGCTGCTTCAGTTAACCCTTGGCATAATTGATAATTATATGTATAAAGCTCCTTCCAAGTTATCTGGTTAAACTATGTCATTCCATTTACAAGCATGTATTTTCGATCAGAGTGGAAAACATTGTTGATTCATATCAGACATGTTCACCAGATGCCAACTATATGTATATGCAAGTTAATAATGGCACTGCAGTAAAATGCAGAGCTGGAGTTGAATTGTCTGGTAATGAAATCTATCATCAGAATAACCGAAAACTTCAAACGCCTTTGATTAGAGACAGGCCCTACTTTTTATTTTATAAAATAATGGGAAACTTCTGCACTCATTATTAAACATGATTGCGCTTTAATTAACAGTTATGTTAACAGTTAATTTAACAGTTATGTGATAAACATCAAAATATGCAGATGAACTATAGCAATGGATTTATCAAATGTACATGTATGATTCCATTTAATCTAAAATCGTTGGCTTAAGTCAAATATTTTTACTTAGCCCATGACCCGCCCACTTCCTTTAGTTTTCAGCCAATCAGTTGCAAGAAAAGGGCCATATTCAGCGTGGTATATTTTCCATAACCAAGACTCATTCCCATAACCTGTTATATGTTCGTTATGAAATATACACTCGGGAGCTCCGCTCCCTCGTATATATTCCATAACCAACACAAAACATTGAATAACCTATACACAGTTGACCGATATTGCAGGTATTTCAACGACGTATAGATGGAAGTGAAGACTTCTACAAGGAATGGACAGATTATGAAGATGGCTTTGGTAATATTACGCAGGAGTTTTGGCTCGGTAAGTAGTGCATAACATTGTAAATTATTGACACAGCGTTAGTAAGTAACATGATTTTAATTGGAATATATAAATTGCTTGTTTGTAAGACTCTCTGAAGGGATTATGATAATCATTGTTTTTGAGGGGAGGTTTTGTTGCGATTGTGCATAAAATGTTATCTGAAAGGAGATGAGCACAATGTATCAGCTACAGATATTAGCTAGAAAATTGAAATTTTGCTAGTTGCAAGTTTAGAGATCATACTTCTTTTGAGCAAATAACAATGACAATGCGCAGATACGCAGGCTGGTCTGCGACTTTGTTGTCCGCCAAACCCGAAGACAGGTTTACTCGCGTTGAGGCCCAATAATAATTATATTGACAGATCGATAGAATAATGGGGTCATGCTGTAGCTTGTAATTTTGTCGATGTCTTTTATGAGGAGGATTTAATGTTTAATAAATAGTTCGGTTAACATGTACCACAAAGTCCAAGTTGAATATTCATTTATGCTCATTTTGTCTTGATACATAAGTATGCTCAAACGTATTGAATCAGGTAGGCTAAGATCGTTTCTGTTTGCTATCGTGAACATCTATATTGAGGGGCATTAATTACAAAATGATATACCTTGCCCTTGTTACGAATATTATACTTTATTTTTGATACACATAAGTATTGAAAGCTAAGAAAGAAGCTGCATAACATAATAAACTGTCATGCAACTCTATCAAGGTCTGTATTTTCCCAATAAATATGTAAACAATATTGGAAAGCCATGTGTAATCAAGCACTATCGAATGAACCTGCACATTCCATCTAAAGACCACCACCAATCTGTTATTTTACTCCCGTAAAATGTTGGTCCTTCTTTGTTTTGTCTTTGATTTAAATAGAGGATCTGACATGAGTGCTCCCATTGTTGCAGATATAGAGGATCTTACATGAGTGTTCATGTTTAATTGAATTTATGAAGCGAGTTTAGGAAAAGAGATAAAATGTAAGGCTTATATGTGCCTTGTGGTCACCTGCTGGGAAAAGGCTGACCTCTTGGCTCTCGTGTGTGGTGTCCAACTGTGAGTTTGTCACTTTCCCATTGGTATCCTGGGTCGGTGTGGTACTTGATTGTATCGATTCCTGATCTTTGCACCCTTACTTACTTTGCCGAGCATTTTATCTCTTTTTTGGCAGCGAGTTTAATAAATTCAATAATACAAGGGCACAAATGTTAGATTCTATTTATCATATGACGAAAACTTTGAATTAAGAAATAGGTTCGCGCTCGCAGTGATGTGTAGCTTAATATATCACTTGGTCTGGCTGGAGGTCAGTCGTTAAAGTAAATAAATCATGAGCGCGAAGCGCGAATGATATATCCACTTACGACTAACCAACAGTCAGTGATATATTGAGCCACAAATCACTGTCAGTGTGAATTTATTTCGATTCTTACACTCAAAAAGATTAAAAATATGAACGAATCCTTCATAGACTATAACGATTCCGCCATCTTGAAAAGACTGCCAGAATTTCCCGCAACTCTTGCTTAGACTAAAACGCGTATATTTACGTATATTTTGAACGTCAATCAGTTATAAATACGACGTTACGTCGTCTATTGTCAACGTCACAATGCCGTATGTGATAGATGACATCATGGAATCTCTGGCCTAAAAAACGTTATAATTGTGTCAGTATGTACGCAACGTTGTTATGGACGTCATAACGTTTCCCGTAAATCTATAAACTACAAGTGGTTTATCGATTTTATTGCATCGCGTTATTTCACTCCCAGAGGCGACGTCATATGAAATAATAATAATGAGTACTTATTTTCCTTCTTGTTATGCAATCGTGTTGATGGACAGAAGAGAGCCACATTTAATGCTTTATTTCATCGTTTTTTTCTGATGTCTTGTGATTGCTGGTGTTCTATGGCTCTCCCTCTTAGTCTGGTGTGTGTGATTATGCTATTTTCTGATCAAACTTTTTTTTATTTTATCTTATTTATTTGCTATTAAGCACACACCTTTATTTGTAAGCAAACATTAAGAAATATAGACAGATATTCAAACTTCATATCATATCAAACATATCGACAGGAGTTATAAGTGGCCAGGTGTTTAAAATGATATCCAGAATATAAACCGTTTTCGAGTTGCTAGATGCCATTTATTTGCTATTAAAGACAATGACTATATATATTTTGTTTGTTCTTTTGTTTTCATTTGTTTGTTTGGTTTGTGGTTTTACTTCCAGGTCAGTAGCTTTGTCTTGTCTAGGCGGTCAGTTAACCTAACCACACTTTTCCCTGGGCAATATTGACCAAGCGGTTAACTAGTTCTCTATGACCATATTTCATTTGTAATTGACACCAACCCTTCTTGAATCAGCTGAAGGAGGAGAATGACCTTAGAAAATATTGCATAATCAATCCCAACAAAAGTAAAGGTACCGGCCAGGATTGAACTAGCAACCCCTGGATCGGTAATTTGCCTAGCTACCCATTGGGCTATACAGCCTGCATTCTGGTATTATGAGGTAGTACTTTGTACATTTACTCTTGTTTGGTAATCATGTCACTTGGCTGCTTTTTCCGATGATTTTGTTTGTGAGAAACTTTATATTCAGACTTTGTGAATACAAGCCACTATGGCTCTGATGAGTCTGTATACCGTTCAAATAAGAATAAAAATCAGTCCGATCTGATAAATAGACTAGCTAGGCCTGCGCCTTTTTGTCAGATTGCAAATGTAAGAATTTTACACGTAGTGACCAATCTTGATGCCATTCATGTTGTTTAGATTTCTTGGATTGGATCGGAGCCTTTAACATGAAATTGACATAAGTTATTAGTAACACATGTTTGATTATAGGTATTAATTATGTATCATATGTTTTTAGGATTCATCCCATTGAGGAGAATTCTTGCCAATGCACCTGGGAACTATGAACTACGTATTGATCTCGATGATTGGGATGGAGAGAAAAGATACGCACAATACAGTCTATTTGACATCAGCGGACAAGAGGATAACTATAAACTTGCTGTAAAAAGTTACACGGGGAATGCAGGTGATATTTCAGAAAAACTAATCCAAAGGTTGTAAGATTTTTTTCACCCACACCTCAAATGAACATGCAAATAATTTAGCCAATAAATGTTAAAAACACTGAAGGACTTTAAAAACGCAACACTCTCAATTCATAAAATTTACTTACTTTTAATGTATCAATTTTATTGAGATGTGGCAAAAAAGAAACATCAATATGTCAGCAAAACATGATTCTAAGTTTATATCTAAATGATAAATAGTGTAAGAAAAACTGTCTATCAAAAAGCAATACCCTTAGATAATAAAGTTGCAATTTGAAATGAGTCTAGAAATTTAACATGATTTAAAGTTATTGTGATAACATATTTTATTAAAAATCTGAAACAAATTACCCTTGGAGCCCTACTATTTGTCTGGCACTGAGGATAGCCAGCCGGAACGCATATCGTCGATGCAAATATCGTCCATATAATCGACTTCAGTTGCCATCTTAACGTCGGTCGCCATTCTTGGTTGACCAGACCTGCCTCGATCTTTAACTATCTCAGTAGCTGCTTATTTGACTAATTGCAATTATAACATCTGACAAGGCGCAGTGGCTCAGTGGCAGAGTGCTTGACTCGAGACCGAGGGGCCGCGAGTTTGAGCCTCACCGACGTCACTCCGTTGTGTCGTTGAGCAAGACACATTAACCCTAGCTTAGTACTGGTCCAACACAGGAAGGCCCGTCCCAACATAACTGAAAGATTGTTGATGGGACGTAAATAATCGAATAAAAAAAATAACATCTGACGACGTCAGAAACATGCACCCCAGCTTTGAAAATTCCATTTGCGCCAGATCGTTCATGTTCAGAGAAGCGCGGCATTAATGATAAGTTATAAATGTTTTTTAAACATGTATACTGGCAAGCCACATGTGAAATGACAAAACATTTTGCTCTATTTATTTGGGGGGGGATGCCACGTGATAACATAGTAAACCAGTGGTGACCAGTGTCTATAAAAAATCCCGTATTAGGTATAAATAGAGGCAACGTGTCGTTCCCAGCCGATTTAACTTGTTAACGAAGACTAAAAATGTTCTTGGTGCAAAAAATAATAATTTTCATTTTTTGCGTTCTAAAAGTCCTTCAGTGTATGATAAAGGTCCTGCAACAAGTTAAATTTCTAGAGAGCAATATTTCAACAGTTGTAGGAATTGGTAAAATTGAATGAGTTGCGAATAAACTAGTTGCGAAAAAGAGATAAAATGCTGGACAAACCTCGCATTTTATCTCTTTTCCAGACTTTTTTTTTAATAAATTCAATAAAACATGAGGAGCATCCATGTATGATACTATATTTATTATTCTTTCTGGTAACTACAGTTATGTAAATAGCATTTGTGCACAAAAAATGCCCAAGGGTTATCCTCATGCTAAGTTATACATTTAGAGTAAGAAGGAAATGTCTAGAAAATTATTTGATCCATGACACGTGATTTACAGCAATGTGGCATTTTGACAAGTGTCGACTCAGACGAGCCTGTGCAGCCTCCTTTTAAGCTTAGAAACTCCAAATTCTGTTCAGCCAATAGCTGAACAGTCATATGATATTCAAGCGACAAGCAAAGACTCTGATCAGGCTGCAACATGCGCAGGCTGGTCAGAGCCATAGCTGGTCGCACGTACCACATTGTTTGAAATCTCATGCCACGGCTCATTTAGCATTGCAAAACTTATAATTGACTTTGGATGGGAGTCACACCAAAACCATAACAATGAGCACAAACGTGTTACATAACATCTACTGTTCGAAACGCTCTAATCTTTAGTATTACATAGTGCTCACTAATCCGTTCTCAACCTTCTTCTACCCCTCTTCATTTTTATTTCAAATGCATACTTTATTTGTACCATTTTTATTGTTTTAATTCGTAGGTGATTCCATGACAAGACATTCAGGAAAAATGTTCTCAACGAAAGACAAAGACAATGATAATACTGATGTCAACTGCGCGGAATTCAAACATGGAGCGTGGTGGTATGATAATTGTGATGATTCAAACCTGAACGGATTTTATTGCACAACAAATCCAACAAGTGATAAATCTGGAATTACCTGGGACGGATGGAAGGGCGCTTACCACTCACTGAAATCTACAACAATGAAAATAAGACGTGCCTAGATAGGTTCTCCTTGATTTTTGTGTCGTCAATTGTTCCTTCTTTAATCCTTTACTCCATATGATATTTTAGATTATGACATCATTTTCTATTTTTAGACAAGATTGAAAAAATTCATGACCAGTTTAAAGTAAGTAAGGGTGCAAAGATCAAGAATCGCAACAATCAAGTGCCACACATGACCCAGGATACCAATGGGAATGTGACAAACTCACAGTTAGACACCACAAACGAGAGCCAAGAGGTCAGACATTTCCCAGCAGGTGACCACAAGGCACATATAAACAGACGCACACAAAGGCAAAGCAAAAACAAGACAGAAAAAAACATAACATATCCACAAAAGAAGTACTAGTGTAGGGGCCAAATCTCAAATTTTGAGTTCTGTTGCACCCCCCCCCCCCCCCGGAAGAAAACTTAGTCACTATTTTCAGTCAGGGACATGTCTTGGGGTCGTGGAAACCAATGTTTTACTAAGTTTTTTTTTGGTCAATTTTCTGTAAATGGCCTGTAACCAACGTTACACTACTTACATATCAAATGGTAGTATACAAATACAAGACGAATAAAATGTTTTACAAAAATATCAATGAAATTATTTGAACTTTAAATGTTTGATCCGGTCATAAACATCAATTGCAGACATCTGTGAGATATATTTTCGCTCAACAGCGTGACGTATGTTATATTTTATACGAAATTGCAGATAATGACTTTATAGATTGCATATGATAATGAACCATGTTCCCTAACCGCAGGAAGAAAGACTACGTTACTATTTTAAATCAGGAGCATGTCTTGTGGCCTTAGAAACCCATAATTTACAAAGATATCTTCGGTCAGTCGTCTGTAAATGGTCTGTAGCCAATGTTACCCTTCTGACTTTAAAAATAGCAACACAAAATACAAGACTTATGGGATATTTCCCAATAGTATTAATGAAATTATTTGATTTTTACATGTTTGAGCTAGACTTAAACACCAATTAGAGACATCTGAAGAGTGTATTTCTGCTGGTCAGAGTTACTTATGTTACATTTTTTATGAAATTGCATATTATGACTTTATAGATTACATATTAGAATAAACCATGTTCCCCGACCTTAAATATATGATAAAGATCTCTATTCAAATGATGAATGTCCATTCGTACATATAAAAGCTACCTGTTACTGGCGATAGAGGTAGCAAAATAAACGTCTAAATATGCTTATTAGCACGTTACTTCTAATGGCGTACATATTTTCTATCTGACTTGATTTACATTGCATTGAGATGTACAATGTCTTCTTTCATCTCTTTCACAGTAAAATAAAATAATAATTGAATACCCAGAGTCAATCAACGACGATGGAAAGTTTGTTGCTGTTAATATATAAAAGGTAACGTAGGTAACAGCATTGTCCTTTGCATAAATAGATAAAAACCCTAAAGTGTGGAAAACAGACTCAAATTCTTCCTTGCCTGCCAACATAGCCTGTTGACAAGGTTATATTTGAGTCTACTCTCTATCTTTTTTTTTTAAATAACTTCAATTTTAGTCAAATTATTCTAAATAAACAATGAAATAAAAGAGTCTTGCAATTTTGATTTATTTTGTTATTTTGATATGACAGTTTGCTGATTTTTTACCAGTGGGTCATAGCAATAAACATAAAATCTACGACATGATTCAAATATTGTACTGAATGTTTTATTACGTTTCCTGTTGTCAAACTCATAATAGGCCTGTAAATTATGTTACCATATAAAATAAGGATAAAAAATATGTAAGCCAGTACAAGTTACATGCTGATAAGCGTATTTAAATATTTATTTCACTACAGTTACAAGTTATAAACAGCTGCAATGAAAAAGTCAATAAGCAATGCTTATTAATACCCCTGCACAGTAAGGGTCAGTGAAAAAACTTAGTTTTGGCATGAGAAAGTTCAAACCAGCAGACCCTAGTTTTGAAAAAAAGATTTCAATAGAATCTGTGAAAACAAGATTTTAGTTGATTCTGTGCAAATGATCTTAAAGCTTGCAATTTGGAACATTTGTTAAGATAAAATACACAAAATTATTCACACCTGAAAGCTCTATATAACAAAGCTTATATCGGCAAAATAGTCTACATTCTCATAGATGACATTTAATCAAAAATTATTTTTCCAAACCAAACTCCTTCATGCATATGTTCAATGTGTCTATATTGTATAGGCAACATATCAAATTGCTCCATTAAAACCTGTGGTAGGAGTTGATTGGTCCATGATGGCACCATCTATGCATATACAAAAGCCTTGTTAGGAGAAAATTGTCTAAAATAGTAAGTGAGTATGATCAGCAAATACCACAATCACAAACCGCAGACAACCCCGTGGCACCGCGAGGAAGAACCGCTCAACCATCACAAAACACCAGGAGGACAAATTAAGCAAAGCAACCAGCTCTCTCTCTTCCCCATCAAGATGATTGCAATACTAGAATGGACACAAAGTAACATACAACAAAACATAGAACAATTACAGACTCCCACAATGAGAGTAACAATTCACAAGAAGTCAACAACAACAGAACCACTGCCTTAGAACGAACAGCAGCCTAAGCCACCGGGGGGCTTAAATGCATTTTACTGGTACCAAATCTTCGCCCTAGATTCTGCTGTTGTTGTAGTACGAGAAATGTTCAGCTCGCATGGAGGCCATCTAACTAATGCAATGTATCATCATGGAGAAACACTCTAATCAAATTAACACACCATGATGAAACAAAGAAAATTGCCATCATCAGTGTATACCCAGTCTTTCATCAATTAGTTAGAGGCCATTTCTCATGTTTTGAAGAACTACATCATGAAAGATTTATCTAATACAAATTTACAAAAATAATTAATTGTTTTAATATTTCTGATATGCATGATGTAGCAAAAATCCCTTAGTTGGGATGATCGCCATCCTAACATATAATGAATCTGCTTTTCAACCATATCAGTTTGCTGAAACAGTGATTTGTGCATATAAGGTTTGACTTTATATTACAGTATCATATTACATGTATTAACCAGTGCAATATACGAGATTAGCTAGCACTTGTAACTGGCAACATATAGTACTAAATATTTGTAATCTTAATATGGCACTACACTTAAAATTAAATGGAAATGATTTCCTTTGACTGTAGACAAGACAGCCCTCAAACAATATTAGTATTATCAAATGGGTACAAGAATGAGTCAGTGTATGACTTAAATGCTGTCTATAAGCTGTTATCCGCAGTATCATTCACATTTTTGGATGACTCTGAATACAATGAGCCTATTCAGTAAATCTTTGAAACCAACAAACTGACCATAAGTCTTATACTTTTCATTTCATAGATCATATGCAAACATGTATAATTGTTACAAATAACTCCGACAGTGCAAAAGACAACAACACAAAACTACATTATTAACAATGTAAGGAAGCCAATAGTTGCATGCTAGTTGTGACACCTTTTTTCAACTGACAATCATTTGACAACTTAATCTGTGAGCTTCAGAGATTCAAACCATGTTGCTTAATTTTGTTGTGTCATGTTTATGATTCAAGTTGTAACTTCTGAAAATGGACTTTAAAAAAGATTCAATTACTGGCAAAAGATGTGCAATTAATGTTACCATTAAATATCTTTAAAAGCTTTGTAATTAGTGTTACCATATACTATGTTTTTCAGTATATGAGTATGGCTTTACCTTAACTTTTCTTAATTAACAAACAAAATAATTTCTTTCAAAATTGCTGTATAATATGATAAAATAATAAGCATTATAATATGATATAAAAGAATCGTGCTTAACAAAGGTAGAGAAGATTGCAATTGTGACAGTTGAAACATTGTTTTTATCTGTTTTCAAAATGTAACTGCCAACAGTGAAAATTAAATGTGTTAAGCATACAAGAAAACCCTGTTTAGGCGAGATCTACAAAACATCAGGTAAATTTGGGTATAAACCATGCTACTTCTGTTCTGATAAATACTTTGGTTGATATTATGTTTGCATTCTTTAAAAATTAGTTAGATATATTAGATGACATGTATAGCAAAACGCAGTCAAGACCTAAAATGTTCTGTCCCTTCTTCACAGTACCGTTGGTTAGTCTGCGATTGTGACATTTCCTGTTCATACTCACTTTTTAGCAAACATAGTTTTTTCAAGCCTGATAAAATACTTCTAATGGCAAAAAGGGCCAGAACTTGCAGGATAAATATATTTCAGCTTAAATAATGGCAGTGTGCTGTTATATATGTTATGGACTTACTTCACATAATCATTAAGTGTAAAGGGTATACAACTTGTAAAACAGCTAATCATCAAATCCGACCAATCTGTTACCCATTCGCTCATGTTAAAAGAAGGCTTTCCCAGAACTTTATTAGTTTTAAGATTTGTCTTTTTCTGTATAAAATCAACAGAAAGCTCCTGCTCTGAAAGACACCCAGCACCATCATCTCTGCCCTGCCACCAGATGCAGGAAATATTGCTTTGATATTTTTGCTTTTAATTTTTATATTGATATACGGTATCTTCAGTCCAATATTTGAATCAGGAAGTAAATATCATGTATATTGCCATGAACCATTGACAAAAAATGCAAATAGCCATATCAAAGTAACCGAACCAAACATACAAAACTCTTATATTAGTGTTTATTTAGAATAATTTGTCTGTAATTGATGTTATTAAAATCATGTTGAAAGTAGACTTAAATTCTCCACAAATTCTATTATCTTTATCCATTTATGCAAAACATTATTTTGTTACTTACGTTACCTTATTTATATATTGACATAAATTAAATATCCATGGTAGTTAAACCTGTTTGTTTAGTCGCTATCTAATTTCATTGTGAAACAGATGAAAGAAAACAGTGCCCATCCCAGTGCAACGTAAATAGACGAAAATAAAATATGTACGCCAGTAGAAGTGAGACGCTTATAAGCATCTTCAAATATTTATTTTACCACACTTTATTGCCAGTTGCAATTTATAAGTTGCTTCAAATATGTGAAAATGAAAATTTATCATTAGAATAGAAATCTTTATTACACATTTATGGATGTGGAACATGGTTTTATTCTGATATGCAATCTGATAAGTTATTATCTGCAATTTCATAAAAATGCAACATAAGTAACTCTGAAGAGCAGAAGTACATATCACAGATGTTTGCAATTGATATTTGTGTCTAGCTGAAAGATGTAAAGCTCGAATAGTTTCATTAATACTTTTGGAAAATATCCTATTGGTCTTGTCTTTTTTGTTGGTATTTCTAATGTTATTATTAGGGTAACATTGATTACAGGCCTTTTACAGACGACTGACTAAAGAAAACTTAGAAAACACGGGTTACTAAGGCCCCAGGACATGTCTCTGACTGAAAATAGTAACCAAGCTTTTCTTCCTGTGGTTGGGGAACATGGTTCATTCTTATATGCAATCTCTAAAGTCATTATCTGCAATTGTGTATAAAATGTAACGTACGTAACACTGATAAGCAGAAAACATCTCACAGATGTCTGCAATTGATGTTTATGACATGATCAACCATTTTAAATTCAAATAATTCCATTGATACTTTTGTAAAATATCCTCTTAGTCTTTTATTTTGAGTACTACTATTTTCAATGTTAGTAGGGTAACGTTGATTACTGGCCATTTACAGAAAGCTGACCACAAAAATCTTAGTAAAACATGGGTTTCCAAGGCCCCAAGACATGTCCCTAGCTGAAAATAGTAACCAAGTTTTTTCTTCCTGGGGAGTGCAACAAACTCGCAAAATAGCCAATATATATATCAGTTTGGGCCCTCGACCATACCGGCTTGGAACGGTCAGTAAAATATTTTACTGGGGGGCTTTTTTTTGTTAAGTTACGTTTTGAATACCTTCGAAAATATCATGAAAATGGAGCATTTGCTCCAAAAGAGCAAACGCTACATTTTCCATAATATTTTTAAAAACATGATATTTCAAAGACGTCAAAAGTCAATATTATGGAGTTGAGGGTTTAACATTTTGCAAATATACATACAAAATGTAATCCATTTTGAATCGAGAACTAAGTAATGAGCCTGATGTTGGTCCAAACAGTTCAATACATAGAGAACCTAACATGAGTGCTACCCTTGTTGCAGATAAAGAGGATATTACATGAGTGCTCCCCTTGTTGCAGATATAGAGGATCTTACATGAGTGTTCCCCTTGTTGCAGATATAGAGGATCTTACATGAGTGCTCCCCTTGTTGCAGATAAAAAGAATCTTACATGAGTGCTACCCTTGTTGCATATATAGAGGATCATACATGAGTGTTTATGTTTTATTGAATTTATAAATCAAGTTGGGGAACAGAGATAAAATGCGATGCCTGCTGAGCATTTAATCGCTTTTTTGCAACGAGTTTAAAGTGGTACCGGACTCATCAGCATATGTCAAAAAAAGTTACCATCTTTTGAATGATATGTTAAAAAATAGCTATAAACTCATCTATTTTGACAAAAATAACAGGACCTTACAAAGCTTTTTTTAAACAAGTTAATAAACTTCGAAAATCGTAAAATATGAGTTTTTCAAAATACCAATTTTTCAAATTAAAAAAAAAAAAGTGAGAAATGCCATATTTTGAATACGCTACATGCTATTGGCTAATAAAAGAACACAAAAAACAAAGGAAAAAAGGCACGTAGCTTATCTTTTAAGCTAAAATCTATTTTGTAAAAAAACATTTAGGCCAAAAAATCGTTTAAATCTTGAATAAAAAAAATGTCACACAATGTACCTACAGAAACAAAAAAAAACTTATTATTTTGAAGGAAATTTTGCACAGAAACTTATAATTAATTAAAAAGCATATGTCACCGTGCTCGTTTTTCTTTTTTGTGCTATTTTCTTTTTTTACCTCTGAATATAAACAGGCATGGAGTGTCATATCTGCTTCATTGTTTAATTTAGGTCCGTGTGCGTAGACAGTGTATTGTTTGAGTTGATGTTGTTTAATTTAGGCCCGTGTGCGAAAAGCCGATTACTTGTCTACTCCTCATTTGGCACGTTCTAGGACCCCTTTAGACCTTTATAAGTGCGTTCGTGCGCGCGCGCTTGTGTGTGTGCCAAAATGAGGGTGAGTGTATGAGAGAGAGAGAGAGAGAGAGAGAGAGAGAGAGAGAGAGAGAGAATGGCAATTCACGTGCTGTTGATTCATAGCATTTTTGTTGTTGCTTTTATTCTTTTCTTTTCTTTTTCTTAACTTTACGTACAGTATACGTATTCTGCATTCGTTACAAAATTGACATCATCAGCAGTAACGCGCGTATAGAAGTGTCGTCAGGATGACGCAAGTCTTTGATCTGGAAAAAATGTTCAATTCGAAAACGTTGCTGCAAGTTTTCAAGCGAGAATATGACCTTATATTATGCAATAATGGTTTTCTGATACACTTATATCTGCTAGACCACTCAGGCGTAGTCATAACCCTCGCCTTTCAGGTTTGGGTTTCAATATCAATCTGCTGTTCTAGCAGGTGGTAATGCATAGAAAATCACGTTTGATCCCAATATTGAAGTTATTAAACGAGCTGTAAAAGGATATGAAATGCGAGGCTTGCCAAGAATTTTGTCACTTATTCGTGACAAGCTTAATAAATTTAATAATACAGGAGCACGACTGATAGGTTCTATTTATTGTATGGCCATAAAACTACTTTTAAATCGCGTTAAGAAATTACGTGCATTTCATCTCTTTTGGTTACATCAAAGCATATATAATTATATGAGAAACCATAACGGACGACATTACATAGCGATACCAAAAATGTAAACCACTAGTGGTACATGTCGTTATGTCACTCCCATGATAAACACAAACGAACAAACAAGGAGCAGTCTGATCTGGGTCCACAATGTTTGCCCCTATGCTTATGTTAAATAGACATTTTCAGAGGCAGTTATTTTGCTGGCGTTTTAAGGACTAAAAAATGTGTTTTGCGTCTATACTGAGATAATGGCCCAAGATGATACAGTAACTTTTGAATAAAACCGCGCCTCACTTTCAGCTTTTACCTAAGCATAAGGTTGACCAGTCCTAATAACGCATTCATGAGGCGCCGCCTTTACAGCAAGCAAAAAGTCAAAGAATAATACTCGGAATGCATTGAGGGGTGAAACTGGACCAGACGGTCAAAATATATTTGGTCATACAGATGTGTTGATAAATGATATTTTTGTGAACGCCAATACTTGTACGTTTTAAGAAAATAAATAAAGATAACTCTTGTTGTTTTTTAAAACACTCGGTTATCGTTTGACATGGGTCCCGTACCACCTTAATGAATTCAATAATACATAAGCACGGATGTTAGGTTATATTTATTATATGAAGTTAAGATTTCTTTGTAATCCCATTTATACCATAAAAGCGCTATATTTCTGCCAGTAATTACGCAACATTGTTATGGACATCATAACGTTTCCTGAAAAACTGTAAACCACTAATGGTTTATCGATTTTATTACTGGCGTTATTTCACTCCCAGACGCGACGTCATATGATATGAGAAAAGAATGAATTCCTGGAAAAAAATAACTGACATATATTTCTACAAGGGACACAATATCGTTTATAATATGATCAGATACAACGACAAAGATGCAATATATGTGTCTGCGAATAACAGAGATGACTATCTCAGAGTAGAGAATGTTAATATATTATGTAAATTTATTAACTGAAGTAATCACTATGTATCCAAGACGTTTTCAGCACAATAGGGCTAGTAAATCGACACTGATCTTTGACATTACATAATTATGCTCATATTATGTATCTCAGCGCTGGAAATCCGGACCCTGATGCATTTATACAACAAAGGCACGGACCATCCTGAGCTTGCACACAAACGGATTGGCACACTATTTCATTATTCACTCTCTTAAAACATACCAGCTTAATTGAATGTATTCAATGTAAGTAAGAAGGCAAAAATCAGGAATCGATAAAATCAAGTACCACGCCTAACTCAGTACACCACATGGGAAAGTAACAAAAAACACTAGAAAATATTGCACCATCTTTGAGCAGAGTATAAAAGAAATTGACTGGAGGGCTTAAACTAGTTTTATGGTACCAACCTCGTCCTTATTTTTGATGTACATCTAGACAAATATATGTTTGGTTCTCATGAAAGATCACTTACTTGCCGAAGTATCAGCTCCAAGTTTATTTAATAGTTAGTATAATAATAAGCACGTCTCAGTAGCTGGCAGACTGTTTTGAGTCTTATCTAGTCATACATCACAAGAACCGTATTTGTTGTGACCAGGACTCTACCATAAGACAGTCCGTATGACAATACTACTAATAGGAATTCAGTGCTATTTGGAGAAGCCTTAGCTAAGTACGGTCTCGCCAAAGTCATTATGGAACACACTTAATAAGAAATGGAGCCTAAAACAGTACAGACTAAACACCTAACTTTATATATATACCAAACAAAAATGATAACGCTACACTACAATTATCTATACGTATTTTGTGAGAAAGTATTGGATAGAAGTATTTACTAAAGCTTAATAATGTTACCCAGACATCAAGCAAACCATTCGTTGAAACTCCACCAATTTCTCTCGTTTGATGTCTGAGTTATGCTCCTTTAATTGTTTAAAGCTTTATTCACTGAGTTTTGCAAATGCGCATGCGCAAATTAGAATTGTATTGGTCATAATATTGTGTTGCATAAAAACACAAGAAAACTGATTAATCACTTGAAAAAAACAAGCTCGGAAATCAATTTCGAATTTATCAAATTTGTACAAAATTGAAAATTGTCTCCCTTTGACAAAAACAAATAGGGAATATTAAATGTTTGGTAATTTTCGATTTATCAAGATTTTCGATAAATTTCTTTTGCCCAATCAGATAGACCTCTCAGCACATTGTTTCTACCATTTCTCGCTTAGTAATGTCCTCATACTAAGATGCAACAACACATTGATTTTCCTATGGAGATTTCAGTGTTAAAATTTCAAACTTGGCAATTTGATGGAAAACTCGCTTTTTAAGATCATTTTTCTAAACAATCAAAGCACACTTGAGATAAGTCCTTCGCATTTCTGGTTGTCACATTTCTAGACTACTATTTCGTGCAGTCGGTCCTCGTAGGTAGTATATTTCTCAAGGCCTGAACTGTGTGAGATTTCTGTTCAAATTTGCAACTTGAAAAATTGGACCCCTGTCACATTTAAAAGGCTTTCATGTGTTTCCTCGTGACAACATCCGTATAACTTTTACTGTTATGCATTACCCAGTATTTGAACATTAAAATTCACTTTCATTTGCATTCTTGGTTTGCATAATTTTGTATATAGATGGCAAACTATTCAGGTGTAGCGTTTTCACTTTTGTTCAGTATATCAACGCTTGCCTTTGCTTCGATGCTTTAACCATTTACCCCAAAGAGACTCCTTTAAACACTTCTGCAAACAGAGTAGACCAAAAACATAAAGCTTTCGTAAGAACGGCCTGATCAGGGTCTACTATGTTAGCGTATGGATATATGATCAAACGTTAGTGGACTGACAAGTAATTTCTTTGTTCTATGTTAAAACGTGAAACTTTATTTATGTAATTGTTCATAGCGGGTAGAGCAAGGCATGAATATGAATGTAGGAGAGGGTTAAGTTGGAGTGATATAGTTTTGGCTTCGTCCGTACATCCGTCGGTCCATCCGTCAATTCCGTCAGCCGTCCACACTTTTTGCCTATCCAGAACCATATGTCAGTATATATTGGTCGGATTTTATAAATGATTAGTTCTATGAACTCTCGATATTCTCTAAGTTACGTCAATATTAACCACTTATCACTTGAGATATTGCCCTTGTCTTAGTTTAGGCAATTATAATGCAAAACCTTTATGAGCCCTCCAGTAAAATATTTTACTGACCGTTCGAAGGCTGCACTCTTTTGTGGATCTTTTATGTTTTTGTTCTGTCTTGTGTTTGCTATGTCTTTGTGCGCGTCTGTTTGTATGTGCGTTGTGGTCACCTGCTGGAATAGGGCTGACTTCTTGGCTCTCGTTTGTGGTGTCTAACTGTGAGTTTGACACTTTCCCTTTAGTATCCTGGGTCAGGTGTGGTACTTGATTGTATCGATTCCTGATCTTTGCACCTTCCCTTACTTTTATGTAATGATTTTCACATTACCTTAAAGCTATATAATAATTGTAAATAATAATTGTATTTAACAACTTCTCACTACAGATCATGATTGCCCAGTACCAGAAGATAAGCATGGCAGTGTCAAAATTTTACCCCACCCCTTTATGCACCAAATATCAAAGAGTTAAAGGCGCTCTAGCGATGAGGCGTATATTTTCCTAGTAGACATGATTATAAACACCCAATATTCAAATTGCCCTAGTGTTTTTAAAATCGGTGTGGTTCGACTGCATAGTATCAATCAAAATACGTTACGAAGCGATTCATCATTTACAAAGCTGTGAAATCTTGTGCTTTCTACTCCTATCCCTTATTTTACGTCTTTATACTCAGTGCCGTTTAGATCTGACTTGGAGGAAATGCATTGGTTGCTTTCAAAAAGTAAAAGTGCTGGAATATTTAGGATAGAACCGTTCTTTATTTTTCCAAAACTTAATGGTATACATTCTACGCATGCGTTAGAAATATACTAATATATGATTGTGACGTATGTCATTGGAAAGATGAAATTGGTGTCTTTCAGTTTGTTTGTAGATGATTCCCCCCCCCCCCCCAGATCCATGATGCCCTTTTGACAATATGTCGCCATAAACATATACAACATATGTAAAGGTCGTCTTGGGTCTTGGGGGAAGGGGTTTGGCACCAAGCTCTATAGACAAGTAGTTGGGATTCCTATGGGCACTAATTGTGCTCCCCTGGTTGCAGATTTTGCTCCCCTGGTTGCAGATTTTTTCCTGTTTTGTTATGAGAGGGACATTATGATGTCACTTTCTGATGATAAGCAGGCTGATGTTATTGATGCGTTTAACACTACTTCCAGATATTTGGACGATATTTTAAATATAAATAATGTTTATTTTGACAATATGGTTAGTCAAATATACCCTTCAGAGCTCCTACTGAATAAAGCCAATGCCTCTGATACCGAAGCCGCATTTTTAGACTTGCATTTGTCAATTTCTAATGATATTGTTTCTACCAAAATTTATGATAAACGTGACGACTTTGATTTTAAAATTGTCAATTTCCCATTTTTAGATGGTGATGTTCCTCGTTCTACATCCTATGGAGTCTATATCTCTCAACTCATTCGTTTTGCTAGAGCATCTAGCTATGTTGCTGACTTCAACACTCGCAATAAATTGTTAACTCAGAAACTTCTTAAACAAGGCTATCAGTGTCATAAACTTCGCAAAACATTTTCAAAATTTTATAGACGATACTATGATTTGATTTCTAAATTCCAAGTTGGACTTAAATCTCTCTTGCGCCAAGGACTTTCGGAACCTGATTTCTATGGTGACTTGGTGTATAAATTGAAGAAGATTGTTGGCTCTAATAATTTTTCAGCGCAGTTCATTAAAATAATTTCGCATTATAAAAAGATTGGCTATAACATTAATGTATTGCAACAGACTGCATGCTTGGTAGTCAACCCAATCACTATTGGCAACTTTGCTTACCTCTTTAATTGCACGCCGGTGGGTCGGACTTCAGATTCTATGATGGTTCCAACTTAAAGACTTATCTATTGATGCGATGGTAGGGGCCTGATGCTTTGGCTGTTTGTCGGGCCCACCGGGGTTTTCCTGTTGGATTTCTTTTGCTCTGGTATTCAGTTTAATTTACTGTTGAGTCCTTATCCTTGCTTTATCTCCTTGTTATATCTTGATTTATATGTTTTAGAAGATGATGCATTGATAAGTTAAGGGTCTTTCATGCAAACCAAAAATATCTATATGTCTTGATCCACATCTGAATTAAGGGTGAAGTTGGCGCCGTTAAACCGGTTTAAGCCCTCCAGTAAAATATTTTACTGACCGTTCCAAGGCGGTACTTCTTTTGTGGATCTTTTATGTTTTTGTTCTGTCTTGTGTTTGCTATGTCTTTGTGCGCGTCTGTTTATATGTGCTTTGTGGTCACCTGCTGGGAAAGGGCTGACCTCTTGGCTCTCGTTTGTGGTGTCTACTGTGAGTCTGTCACTTTCCCATTGGTATCCTGGGTCAGGTGTGGTACTTGATTGTATCGATTCCTGATCTTTGCACCCTTACTTACTTTACAAGCCAAAGAAGACATCAATCATCTATCAAAAATTGACAACTTCGCAAGACGTTCGTTTTTATTGTACATCAACTGTATAAATATACTCTATTGCTATATGGCGTTTGTTTACCCTAGTTTAATGGTATATTTCCCATACATATTACTGGAATATCAACCACAGCTGTTGATTAAAATAAATTCTGATTCAAAACGAAGTATGATTATTTTATGCATAAAGAAAACAAAACTGCTTAAATATACAGACTTGGGTGCACAGGTGCAAGGACGGCCGGTTTATAGATATTATTTGAATGAGCCTAGTGTGTTCAATCTTTTTTTCAACAAAACAAAACTAACGTCTCAGTTAGGAAAATCGCCCACCTTGTCGCTAAAAATCATTTCGCAATAACTAAGATTTTAGCTGAAATTGTGCATGCAGGCAGACGAGCAATAGACATGAAACATTTCAAATGGGGTTTAAGTTTGAAGGCATAGGTCTGATCCCCATGGATGGACTAAGGGGCTGGGACGGAGACAAAAATTAAACTTTTTCAGAATATGGTCATGTTACAGACCAAATTAAAGCTTTCAACGCATGCACCAACATGACAGCAAATATTTTGCCCGCAGGCACACCATTGACTAGTCACGTTGCACAACAAATTAAATGGAATTGAGCATAGAAGCAAATATGCTGGCTTACACACAACTTCGACCCCTTGGGTGGGAGTAAAGGGTGATTTTTTTCTAAAAGTGGTGATGCTGCATATCAAATTAAAACAAAGAAGTGTAGACCAACGTGCAAGGTGACACTTTGAATTTAAAGACTCCCTCAGGCTGTGTGTTGGGTTGAAAGGTCAGTTATTGAAAATGTGCCGATGTAACTATATTTTTTACTAAACCAGCCACTAAATCATACTTGACAGTCGCTTGTTATGATCTGAATGATACCGAAGTTGAAATAAGGGTTAAAATAGATGGGATTTATGTTTTGTGATTTACACGTTTCTCTAACATAACCCTTCGACGAATTTGTCTTGTATTTTATATGAGTTGATACATACAGTCACTGGTGTTTGAATAAAGCACGTCACAATCGGTCCATCCTCGAAACGTCATTTGAATGGCTTATTGCTGATGGATTGATAGTAACCTGCTATTGCTTGCTGGCTAGAAATAATCCCTTGAACTAATCAGTAAACAAGATACAATCCCAATATTTACAAGATATCATGCCTGTTATAACTTTTTTGGCTTAGCTTTTCTGTAATATGGCGAAACGTTAACATGTTTTGATTAATAAAATGAATTGTTGGACCAGGTATGTGTTCTTCTTGTTTTTAGCATATGCGTGTGATTTTTTATAACAAATGAAGCGGTGTTAGGTGATGCTGTAAGATAACAGAATTCTGTCTGTGGCATATCTGACTTGGTCCCCATGTCAGATATTAGGGCAGGGTCAGGCCATTGCATCGAATCTATCAAGCATCTGAGAACATTCAAGGTAGGTATTGTCAATGTAAACACCCTGAAAGGGAGGGTTTGCGAGCTGGTGGTAACACTATCTCGTAGAAAAGTAGACCATTGTTGGGTTCAAGATACCCGATACTATGATGGTCATTGTTGTATAATTAAGGACAAATACTCCATTAACTATACTAGTCTTTAACAATTAACTACACTGTATTGATACAAGGTCAATCAATATTGACTTGAGGTCAACAGTATTAGTCTGGGGGTATGTAGTTTTAAACTGAGGTCAAATTGAATGCAAAACGTGCTATAACAAATAAGCTAATGAATAAAAAATGTTGTTAAACTAATATTTCGTATTGTCCCATTTACAGGTGAAAAATCCATGCGTCAAGCATAACCATCATACTTTTCAGAAAGTGATAATCAGACTGTGCGGATTGATGTGCATGCTGGTGTATGACTTTGTTGCTTGCATGCACCAAACTAAGGTTTTCTCGCGACGAAGCCAAAGTAATGCTGCTGATTTTAATGAAAGAAGCCATGTTGAGAACTGCGAATTACGAATAAAGGAGATACATTTTACCTTAGATTGGTTGTCATCATGCGAATGATACTTTTAAAACTTTTGGACCAGCACATAAACATATGATACGTATAACATGTGTGCAAAGTATTCCTTTACAGAGGCATGCCTAGTTAATGGTCTTACCTTCATCTGCTTCTGAACATTGATGGCTCAGGTGTGGTTTCAGACATAAGCAGACTAGATTAATGATTTTGGTCGCCAATGCGATGAACAATGTAATTGTATGGAGTGGTTTGTTTGCAAACATGTAAACTATTTGATTCAAATAAACATGAAACGGGGCTACTATTCTATAAAAGACTTCTTAAAAGAAAACTACAGTATATAAAATGTCAAAGACCACTTAAAAGTAAGACACTCGAAAACATTTAGAAGAATATTTATTCGTGACAATGTATGAGTTCAACAGTACTATTATATACAACCATCGTTATAATACTTAAAAAGAGAAAGTAAACATTATGAAACGAAATGCACTATCATGCAAAGGAGTTAAAAGGTGCAATATCATTGTTGATTCGGGACTTTTAAATTCAAGAATCTTTAGAAAACGCTGTTTTATCAAATACGCAATATATCGTTGCCAAAGCACTCGTTTTAGTTTATATATAGCTTTGTGCTCTAAAATCACATTTCTAGTATAGAACGTGAAGCTAGCTGCAAGGAAAAATATAGCGATGTTGCTGTGTAACTTAATTACATTACTAGCCTTTGTTTGTGCAGTGCCTTATTTGACAGTAGGTAGGTAGGCGGCATGTCATATGATGTGCCTTCTTTTTTTATATTTTATTTCTTTTTCAAGTTGAGGCTTGATATATGGAGGCTGACACTTTAAGCAGGTTAAAGTTTTACTATCTGAACTTATCTCTTCTTACAGAATAGCAAATACATTTTTAATTTACAAATGGTTTTCGAAATTAATAGAAAGGTGCCAGTTTAGGTAACTGTCTTCCAGGATAAAGCTAGAGAATGTGGTGAAGTAAGAAAGAAAAATGAAAAAAAAATGAAAAATCACCTAGTGATCGCTTTTTATCAAATATTTAACGTACCATGGCCCCTGCCCCAGTAAAACATGTAACCCCGGGGCGGGACATTTTGGGCCCCATTGACATAATTTGTATAAACATGGTAGAGATCTACTTGGTGATGTTGCTTACCAAAAGTTAAGGTTCTCGGCATTGTGGTTTCAGACAAGAAGATTTCTTATGTTTTTCCAATATTAGCCTTTGTTTAACAATGTGACCCACAGCAAAACGAATCAGCTAGAAATATCCTGAATTTTGACACAAATTGCATCGCCTACACTTGAATTTCAACGTTCAGATGGTATGTTAAGTTTGACGTTAACGTCTTCAACAACATCAAAACGAATGTCACCATTTTACAGTAAAATACAGATATTGCTTACACTATGCAAACAATAAACGTGTATAGTATTATCCATTTATCCCTCGCCATTTTGAGGTATACAAGCTTCACTTTCGGGAAGTTTTGAAATTGTGGTAGATACACTTAACAACACTTATAAGTGTGCACACATATATGGACCCATATCTTGATAAATAAAAGTCAGATCATTTTGAAATTTTCACCATATATAGATGACATTCATGACATGATATTCCATAAATTTTAATTTTCATAAAACTTAAACTTTTAAAATGCGAAATCAAAATTCAAATATATCGTAAAATAAAAGTTCACTGTTTTTTTTGTTTTAAAATGTATCTTTCTATGACATTTCATTCATGCATATTATGTAATTGTTGAGCAGTTTTTTATAAAATTAGGTGGGTTGAACTTTGACCCAGTTCCAAGGAATATTGCGTGTGAATTCTTACTGATAAAACGTGCTCTTCATAAATGGGAACTTAACTGCAGCTCACTATCAACAGGAAGTGCTGGATACGGAGGTCACACCATTGTTGAGAAACCATGGAGGAATGCAGTTGCTGCACGATGGCGCTCCAGCCCATCGGACAAGGGCCACCACTGCATATCTGAATGCAAACAACGTAAATGTCGTCGACTTTCCCCCCAAATCACCAGACTTAAAAATAATTGAAAACATTTGCGATGAACTAAACCGCCGTATAAGGCGAACAGGGGCTATTCCGACCATACTGAGAGCAAAATATCTCTACGAGTGGAACAACCTCCCTCAGAATTACGTTCAGCGTTATGTGACGTCATTGAGACGCCGAACTGTCTTGCCGTAGTGAACAGTGCGGGGGACATACCCGCTACTAAGTTTACATAGACATGGACGCCGCTACAGGATTTAACTTAAGAATATTGTGATATTTACTTTGTTTTGTGATATATTCGATCCAGTTTGGTAACTTCTAAAGTATTTGAAAAATGTGAACTTTGATTTTACCATAAATTTGAGTTTTGCGTTCGCATTTTTTAACTTTTTATTTTATTCGAAATAAAATAAATGCAATTTTATAACACATGTCGTTTATATTTGTTAAAAATTTGAAAATGAACTTACCTGTATTAACGGAGATATAAGCCCATTTATATGTGCATACTTATAAGTGTTGTTCAGTGTATGAGTTGGCAGAATTCCAAGTAATGATACGGTATTTTACTTAAACTTTGCGTCAATAAGCCGACACCAACTTTTTACCATCGTTATGGTTATTTGTTATTTGGTGTTGCTATAAAGCCACTTTTTCGCAAATGACATCGTGACTTCAAATGTCAGGCATAAACTGCAATAAAAACAACACTAATCGCTACCTGTACTCTAGACTGCAAACTTCAATTATAAATAAAGCGTGTTCCTAGCTTTTCAGAAGTGCTACAAAATCAGGAAGTATGTAGCGTTTCTTTTGTCAGTCAGTATATATAATGTTTACTCACAGTAGATCAGTTTCAGTATCTCAAGTCTATGTACTAAACTATCTATTGACAGGCCAAGTTCGTATCACATGCGTCGAACAACTTATCAGGTTGACTAGTAGATTCAAGTTTCTTGTAGTTGATTACATTATAGGTATAGAATTTGCTTTGAAATAGATCTAGTTAGTGTCTAAACTGGTTTTCTAAATGACTAAATGTTCCAGTTATCAATCAGAGGGAAACTATACAATTGAGTTTAGATCTAATATCCAAAGAGGTGTTTCCCTTGGTGCACAAAAGTGAAAGTATGATGATCTGTCAATCTGAGTTGTTGTTTGAAACTCATGATGGACTCTTATTTATAGTCTCAGCCCAAATTCAGCCAGCCAATCAACTGCCAGAAAGAGGTATATACATATTGATCAGCCAATCGCTGCACGGGTAGCATGACAGAAATATTTATCTAAATGCTATAACAAGGGCGGACATCAATCTACTTCATATTTGTGATACCAATTTCCAGATTTTATCTGAGGAACAGCCGATCTGTCCCGGTGGATAGATTAACTTTGGACCTTCCGGCAGCAGGATAGGAAGCTTAAGCTTTATGAAACGGATTAACTAATGGACAATTTAAAGTAAGAGAAATATATCGCCATATAGAATTTTCTACACATTTCAAAACATGGCGCCTTCAACCTCATAATTATCCTACACAAGAGTATTTCAAATCTATCCTTAGTATTGACAGAAAGCCCCTGGATATTATATTCTTACGTAAGGATCGGTTGTTAGCGTATGCGAGCAGCAAAGGCTATGTCGACTAGCGTGTCTCTACATATGCACAGATTCGTCTGAGCCTTCGATGCTCACAGAGATAATGTGAAATAAAAGCTCCTGTACAGGTCTATATACACTCCAGGTTGTTCGGTTGAGTATTGCAGCAGTACTTACAGGGACTGTGGTGACTATTGGTTCCTTAATCACAGGACTTCTGGTGTGTACCGCGTGATACCTAAGGGCATGACGAGAGGCTTCGATGTGTATTGTGAGATGACGACGGAAGGTGGCTGGCTGGTAGGTAAAACTTCATTAGCCACTATTACTACCATTAATTGCTAATAAATCTAGGCATCAACATTGGCCTGAGGTGGTATTACAAACAGAGATTTTAATTTGTTCATATATACATCAAAGTAACGGTATCAAAAGAATGATATTTAGGTGGGTGTTCACACTATTTGGTGCCATTTTGGCCAATTCAAATTTGTACAAAAAGACCATTTCTGAAGAAATATCAACCAAAGCTATATATCAATATGAAGAGTGTTTGTTTTGCAATACACCCAAGCTATTATTAAACAGAAACATCAATTCCATTTTAAAATATTCCACCCGAAAAAGATGGTATTGCTAAGCTGGAAAATAAAATTGTTTTCAAAAAGGGAAACAGGTATACATGTAATATTACTTGCAAAAGCTTGTTTATGAGCATGCTGAGTACATCTGCTAATTTTTAATTGATTCCAATGCATTGATAAAGCATTTAAACCAAAAGCCAATTTACAAATATTGTTAGAAAAATGGAGGAAAAGTTTATCAAAAAAGTAGTTCCGCTTTACAATTTTATGTGTATGGTTGACAAAGCATGTCATATCACTTCTACAAAGTACATGTAGATTTCAAAATAAAGAAATATGTTAGCTAAATTCAAATAGATGAAAATACTTGTATGTTCAAAATGTATTGTGAGTATTAAATGCCATAAAAGGTACTTAACAACAGCCAATTTTGTATTTAAACTTAAAAGTTGCTGCTTATTATAATTCTGACACACATCGTCCATATAGCCAATGGTTAATCCCAGTGAATTATTGGTTGATAAATCAGCGCACGGACTGGGCATGGACTGGCGTGACTCAAATCGGTAGCCACTTTGATTTTAATGATGTCACCTATCACATAGAAATTGTAACGTTGACACTAGACGTTGTAACGTCGTTTTTACAACTTTGTACGTTCAAAACGTGTTTCAGCTCATGATGCATTGTTATAGACTCTTAAGGATTCGTTCATATTTTTATAGCACTTCAAACTTTGTAGTTGAATAGGTCACATGATATAGAGGTTAGTGGGCGACATTTCGTGTGACCTTGATCCCAAGGTCAATGTTAAAAATCGATTAATGTATTTTCTTGTAAATGTATCTCCTCCTAAACGGTTAGCCGTAGCAACTTCAAACTTTGTAGCTAAATAGGTCACATAATGTAGAGGGTACTGGGCAACATTTCATGTGACCTTGACCCCAAGTTCTAAGGTCAAATATTGAATTTTCTTGTAACTGTATATCCTCCTAAACGGTTAGACATAGCAACTTCAAACTTTGTAGCTGCATAAGTCACATGATGTAAAGGGTATTGGGCAAAATTTTGTGTGACCTTGACCCCCAAGGTCAAGGTCAAAGGTCAAATATTGATTTATTGAAGTTCTTCCTCCTCCTAAACCTTTTGACGTAGTAACTTCAAACTCTGTATGTGCATAGGGCACATGATGTAGAGGGCACTGGGCAACATTTCGTGTGACTTTGACCCAAAGGTCAAGGCCATACAATGTATTTTCTTGTAAATACATCTTCTCCTTAACCATAGGATGTAGTAACATCAAATTTTGCTGCTGCATAGGTCACAAGAAGTCGAGGGTACTGGGCAACATTTTGTGTGATCTTGACCCCCTTGACCTTGGGGTCAAGGTCAAATAATGTTTTCCTTGGTAATGCATCTCCTTAACCATTTGCCGTAGCAACTTCAAACTTTGCAGGTGACCTTTCCATGTGACCTTGACATTGGGTCAAGGTTAAACCAAATATTTCTTGTAAATGCGTTTCCTCCTAAACCCTTGGACATAGCAGCTTCAAACTTTGCAGGTGCATAGGTCTATGATGAAGAGGATACTGGTCAACGTTTCCTGTTTGTCCATGACAGGTCAAGGTCAAAAGTGAAATAATGTACTTTCTTGTAAATGCATCTCCTCCTAAACGGTTGGACGTAGCAACTTCAAACTTTGAAGATGCATTGGTTAGCTCAAAAGCGGGTATTTGCGATGTTGTACCATCGAATGAAGTCTAGTTCTAATCTTTTTTTGTGTTAGAATCAAAATAAATTCGCACTGGCAGTGAGTTGTTGCTTAATATATCACAGGCTGTTTCTTTGGCACGAAATTGTGTACGCCACTATCTCACCTGCGCCTCCATTGTGCCGGCAATTGCTGTGCTTACTTTGTGGTACGAACCATTAAGAGGCAAAACAGGCCTCGCCGCTTCCAGACTTGGTCGAAATTCGGCAAGCTAGTGCTCCGATTTGGGAGCCGTTGACGCGAGAATTTCCAATAAAACGTAACCGCCGTTTCACCGCATTGAGACAATTGAACCTTTTTTTCAGCTCAAATATAAGAAACCCAATACAGCTGCTAAAATTGATAGATAAGAATATTTTATTGAGTTAAGCTTCAAATATATGTTTATTTGATTGATTGATTGATTGAGTTAAGGCTTAAAGTCCTAGTAACCAAAGTTTCAGTCATGTTGGGACTCCTTCCAGAGAAAGGAGAGAGAAAAGAATAAGATCACACTAACCCCCCCCCCCCCCCCCCCACACACACACACACCAAATTTGCCTCAAGAAAGTGAAATTCCATCCTGTCAACAAATAAAAAGACAGGGCCACATCCATAAAAGCTGCAGCAAATAGTGCACACCCTAATGCTTTATCTGGACTTATGTGAAAGGCAAGTATAGGAAGTGATGTTAAAATGCCAAAATTACATAACGTTATTGTAAATCGCCAACATGACTTTTACGTTATTGTACACAGTAGCTAGGGTCTGGTGCTAAAATGCCATGCATATTTGGCTTTTCGACAGTAAAAATAACTCTTTGGATTCTGGGATTAATTGTTCATACTTTTCTGAATGATTTGTATTTTATACTTTATCTTTCTTTTAATCAGACTAGCATCAGTGTCAAACAATTTAGATCCATATGAGGTCCATCGGGCCTAATCTATGTTCAAAACTGTTTGCAAAAGGATAAAAATCTAATAGGAATACAGAGTGTCAAACACAGTTTGGATCGAGATCATGCTGGACACTATGTCGGGCTTGATCTGGGTTTAAACTTTTTGCTAAAAAACGTTTTGACAAATTCACCAAGATATACCGTAAATGTTAAAAAAAATTGAACACTGAAATTTTTAACACCTAAAATTATGGCCGAAAATAATTTTTAAACATTCTGAAATATAGAACACTGCCCTTTTTAGAGAAAGTGAATATCTAAAATTGTGAAACCCGGAAAATCGATGCCAGTTTATATGTTTGTCCCATCCGTGTTCGGTATAATTCTACCGTACAGCCCGTGAACGGTTGTGCCATAGGCAGGCGACATTTGGAAGGTTACATTCTGCGTAGATGGCTAATCTTTTTCGTGTGCAGAGCGCGCGAGAAAACGCCCGTCTAAGCTTGCGTTCATCATGTAGGACCTAGGTCATACACTGCCTGGTCATAACTTCTTGTCGTAGACGTAATTAAGCCATATAAACCACAGCGTTAAACAACAGTCCTGATATGCTTGTAAATGCTATATATATACAAAAGGGCCTTTTCCCACGTTGTGGTTTGAGTCGTGAACCATTCAACACACTGTGATGCTTGAGCCATCATCTACTCCCCAGCGTTATGTGCGGCACAGTGAGCAATGAATGGTATTTTAGGAGTGCACATTTGCGCAGGCTCGTCTAAGTACCAAAATATGATAAACAGTTTAATTTAGATTGAGCAGGTTGACACATGGATGAAACAGCGCACTGCATGCATCTTGAAGAAAAGGTAGATTTTTGGTACTTGTCTGAAAATTTCTTTTCTTTGATTTATATGAGTATACCCAGCGTATCGTGCGCATCCGACGCAAATAGGTCGGACATGCGCTTACTAGATTAACTGTTTTATTTCTTCGAATCTCGAAGCACGATTTTGGGGTCAGCCTATTAATGTTGATACAACTGCTTCCGATGAGGATCCAAGGTATATACTGTAAACCCATCTTATCGTACCATCAGTGTCAAAGAATTTTGATCCAGATCAAACACGACACTGTTTGCATGTGCGGATCCAGAAAAAAATGTCAGAGGCAATCAAACTTTTACACGTTTTTTTTTAATTTGATGAGGGGAGAGAGGATCCGAATACCTCTATAAGCGGGCCATCATCGGCCCGCCAGCGAAACGCCATTTAAATGACGTTTCGCTAGAGTGCCGATATTTGCCATACATAGAAATGTGGCTTGGTAGCTTTGTGATTTTTCAGGGGTCCGGACCAATTGCTAAAGAAACTATGTGATATTTTAGAAGGGGTCCTCTGGACCCCTCTCTCCCCCCCCCCCCCCCCATTTGGATCCGCGCATGGCGTGGATGCAGAGTGAGGCCGGACATTGTAATGTCTTGCTTGATCTGGTTCAAACTGTTTACATAAAAAAAATGGAAAAATTCTCCCAGGAACATCATCAATGGATCAACATCAGACCTGACGCTGTTCGCAGCAGATCAAGCCTGACCTTTTTATGTCGGGCCAGATTTAAGTCCAAGCTGTTTGCAAAAGTAATAATCGACTTTTAAGGGAGAGGCCCAAGAGCCTGTAAAGGGGAGACAGTTAATGATACGTCATCAAGACATGTAACCATTTCCATACAAGATTGTAAGATACAAAAATTATAAAATACAACTCATCAGGCTAAAAATCAGTATTAGGATATCAACCAGTGGATCCAGATCAGGCTTGATCAAGTTTTGGCATTGTATAAATGCTACTAAATTCAGTGGCAGGTGGATTAGTCAATAAATACGATCACAGGTTATTAAATAGTTATATGAAATAAGCAAAACCAAAAGTATCCTCCGTACATATTACCTTTATTGTGTTTACAAATCAGGTCATGGCACCGTTTATTAAACGAATCTTTTGCTGCCTTTATTCTGGTAATCGAAAAATAAATCAGTCTCGACATTAAAGCAAACTGGTTTATAAAATAGTTATGAATACCTTGACATTCCTCTCCTGTCCATCGGAATCAAAAGATCGCTGCAAATCCGTTAGTTTTTGCGTGGAGAAAAATACCGCTATGTTGTTGTTGTATAAAGATAAATTTCGTGCATGACCTCGCTAATGGACAGACACGACTATACATAAAGTAAAATAGTTCTTGAAACGGATTTAAAAAGTGTGAAAATAATCGCAATCAATTCAACATGCATAATTGTTTAGCAAATTTGAGTGTTGTTATGAATAGATATAAACTCAAATACCTGGAAATTCGTCCAACATGATAATACAGTTTCATGTATAAATACGCTATGATCGCATAACATTATTCCATCGAAATTTGACATGCCGGTGTGTCAATATAATTGCGCCCCCATGTTAAAAAAATAAAGTTGACGGTAGTTTAGACAGTTCCGAGTGAAATCGAATGGTCATATACTGATAAATTGTTTTGAAATTAGTGAAATAAATCATTTTGACGAATAAAGTCTGTAAAACTGTTGAGAAAAGCGGATGGCAGGACGTCACTGTTCGTGAATTTTATCCGGCACTGTACGAAAACAAAATGTCACTGAATCGCAAATTCAACTTCGAATGTCATGACATTATCGTAATTAGGAAGGATATTAAATATAGTAGATAAGCACATACACCAGACCAGGTGGTGGTCTTTCGGATAGCATCGTTAAGTAACTCTGAAAATCATTTTATTTCAAAAACATTTTGAAGTTCAAAGTCATGTATAATCATGTACTTTTTCTGACAAATTTACAAAATACAACAAGATAAAAAAAATAGAAGCTGTTTTTTGATCATTGCGATCGTTTGGAGTAGCTTTCTGTAGATTGATGCATGTCTTGGGAATGGGAGTCCCTTTCGTAACGGAGTTTTGCTAACAGTAGATTTTTATCGAAAAAGTCTGAAGTGGTACGTTAATGAAAAGTATTTACATTGTACCACATTGGTGGTCATTTTATCCCCCGACCCGATAAGGATCGGGGAATACAGGGATCAGCCTGGCTTCCGTCTGTTCATCCGTCTGTAGACCAAAGTTTGCTCATTCCATAACTTTAATACCCTTTGAGATATTTTGATAATATATAGCAGGCATGTATATCAGGCCAAGATGGCGTGTCACGTGTAAAATTGAGAACTCTCCTTTGCTTATTCCTTTAGTTATCTCCATTGAACGAATTTTAAAGAGGAACCTTGTTCGCTCCATAAATTTTATACCATTTGAGATAGCTTGATTATATTTGTTAGGCATATATAGCAGGTGAAGACGGTGTGTCGCGTGAAGAATATGTGCTCTCGCTTGCTGCTTTTCTCAGTTATCTTCCATGAACGAACTTTAAAAGGTTAATCTTGTTCGCTCCATAACACGATACCCTTCGAGATAATTATGTTAATAATATTTGGTAGGTGAATACATTAATTAAGTCTAGACGGTGTCTCTCTCTTGCTTCGTGTTTCAGTTATCTGCATTGGATGAATTTTTAAGGGGACACACTGTTCTCTCCATAACTTTTTTTTAATTGTAATCACCCAGGCCGTGTTACAGGATCTTGTCCAGGATGGTCGAGCGCTTAAACTCACAAATCTATGATAAGTTAAACACAAGAGCACTTTAAGGTTTTCTCAATTTAATTATATGAGAAATATATATATCTTAAAAATCAACGATTACACAAAGAACCGCAAGTCACTGGAAACGTGAGCACATGCCGAATATATGGCACCTTTCATAAAGCATCCTAGCTATTAAGAGTGACTGGGGAAACGTAAACACGGGCCGTGCACTTGCACATAAACCCAAAACTTGCCCTTACTTAATAATAATTCTAGAAGATGCTTGTTATTATATTTAAGGGACGCCTAGGGTCAGTTGGCACGTCCCTTCTATACACACCAAACTTGGTTACGGTGAACCGGAGTGTCCGTACGCTGAGCTGAGGTTGGTGCTGACTTCTGCTGCTGAGGCTGGAGCGCGCTCGTATTTATAGAGTTTTCATGTGCCCACGTGATGCCTTTTGACCAATGACTCATCGCCCGGATGGCCGGAAAGCCTAGCTGACCAATGAGGCATCGCCCGTCTAGGCGCGTGCCAACAATCGCCAGCTTGGCTGCCAGGCCTTCTCTGATGCGAAAACCAGCTTAAACGTCAATATATAAGATAAAGGAAGGACCTCGGACAGTCTTAATGAAGGATTGCCCATAAATATAACCAGAGAAAAGTTTCAAAGAAAATGATATTTTTTCAATGAAAAAGATAGTAGGTTCAACCCTCGACTTATCCACAAAAGCCGTTTTCTCATTGGACAAGTGCCAATTGAAAAATATGGGTTGAAAACTCCGTTTTTGATATTCAACATATAGAAAATAGAAAAAAGTTTTACTGAGGTGCTTTCCCCCCCGTGACCAAACTAATCCTTATGCATACAGTTGTAGTTTTACATTTCACACATCATATAAAAACGGCATGTTTGGTCGCGGGGGGGGGGGGACGCTGTCAAAATGCTCAAAAACACTTTATTATAAAAACTTATTAGAAACTTATTTTGTACAAACCTGTAGGTAAATATCAATTTGCAATGGCATGTATCAGGGCTTTAGTTATGAGTGCTTCCAGAGAAATTAATTGTCTAATTCTTCAACCAAAACATTATGCTGTGGGTACTCAAAAGAACCGTCGCAATGAGACAGTTCTTTTAAGCAACAAAATTGAAGGTTAAATCCGATGTGTAAGAAAATATTACGATTTTACGCTAATAACTGTGTTTATCTAGACTATGATTTATACAGTATACAGATATGATACACCTCAGTGCACAACTGGTTGAACTCAAAACATTACAGGTAATAGTCAAAAGTAATTGACAGCACACTTCTTTAGACGAAACAATGAAATCTTCTCAACCCGAATTTTATGCAAACGCATCACTTTCGTCTCAAGTTTTATGCCGCAAACACTATATTAACATGTATTTAGGTGAATACTCGACGAAACTTTGACTTGCTGTGAAATAAAATTTGGTCACAAAAAATACCCCCACCCCCTAAACCCTAAAGTCCTGGAAAAATAATGCAATATTTTCAAAATGTTTTTATTTTGTTAGATGCACTAAATGTAAGGGTTTGATTTAAGCACAACACTATAGTTGTCAGTTATGTATTATGCTAGCCAAAGGCTGTCAAAATTTGGGCAGGTTGAATAGGAAACTGTCCGAGGTCCTTTGAATTGTGCGGTATCCTTTAAGAACTAGCTTCCTAGTGAAATATCCTGCATTTTGATACCAAGACCGAGACCTGACATGCATTTTTAAGCCCAGACAGCCATCGGCCCGGCTGACCGGGTAGGCCGGCTGCCAAGAGTGCAGACGAAAAGTATGACGACACAGTGACCAATGAATAAGCGAGTTTGCAGCGCTTTCAGGCTGTAAACACCTTTATTCATTAGACCTTGATGTAGTATATTATGCAGGGTGTGATAAACCCAGGTAAAACAATACAGGATCGTTTCACAGAGGAAAAATCTACTCATTCCCATGCACCGGAATGTAAACAATATGGACGGCATCGAGGAAAAGTTGCACTTTCAGTATCGAAAGACAGTAAATAATTGTGTCAATGCCACAAGGGGCATTACTTAGAGTACATTCTAAATAAATATAGATAACTATTGAGTGAATTAGAGTGTTCCTATTGAGTTCTGCTTCAAATTGGATGTATGGGGGCCTAAATAGAGTTCATCAGCTTGCAGGCTGAATGTCAACCTTTTCAGTGTGTAAAGGTAAGAATCACAGTTTATCTATTCTTTCAAGAATAATAGGTCAGGGGAGGATTTCTAGTCCATGTAGTTTCCTGGGTTATATGTCCTATGAACACATGGTGTGTATCCTATATCCCACAAATAGTTTAATGTTCCATGGTAGCGTATCTTGGGTCAAAATATCGACATCAGATTCTGTACTGTAGAATATGTTGAACGTCCCATCAACATGCCGTGGTGAATTTAGGGGATTTATAGAGATACGGGATAGTAACAGTCCCAACTGTTACAATATTTTATTAATATTTGGTAGGCATACGTATTGGAATTGTCGGTGCTTCACGTACAAGAATGATTACTCCCCCATTGTTCCTGTTTTAGATATTTCCCTTGAGTGAAATAAATAGCTTCTATCTCCGTTGAGTTATTTTGATAATACTTGGTAGGTATATACATGTATACATCAGATCAAAACAGTATGCCACTTGCAAGAATGGTAACCCTCCCTTGCTTCGTATCTGCATTGCCTCGCTAGAATGAACTTATGAAGGGAAAAGTATGTAAGCTCCATATTTTCTATACCCTATGAGACAAATTAATAATATTTCATAGGACTATACATTTCATGTCAAGATGATGTGTGATGTTCATGAATGGCTGCCTCCCTTACTTTATTTTAGAGCTATCGCTAAAGGAACCCTCTATAACTTTTAACCCCTTAAGACTTTTTATATATGTTTGGTAGTAGTATATTTCAGTTTCTCTCTCTCCCTCTCTCTCTCTCTCTCTCTTGCTTCCTGTTTTGAAGTATTTCCCTTGTATGAGTCTATAAGACAAACCTTACACTCAAAAACTTTGATACTTTGATAACATTTGGTAGCCTGTCTCCATATGACCATAGCTGTTGGTGGTAAGTTAAACACAACTCTTGCGTTTCTATTACAGATTGAAGTGGACGCTAATGATCTTGTCTGACATTATATACCGGTATACTTGGTTGTCAATTTGTACTGCTTATCATTAACTTTAGCTCAGGAAATTTGCCATCTCCTCTGATGGATATTTTTTTATAATTATGGTTTACCTTACCTCACTTATACTAAGTCACATTGAATTATCTTTGTCACTTCATTACGCAGGTAATATATTGTGTAGTCAGGTTAAAACCTCTACGTAGACACTTTACATTCTTAGAAGGTTGACACAACACCGGCGTAGCCTGGTGACAAAATAATTTATATGCTTAATAGAGGTAGGATGCTCATGTTTTATTGTATTTATTAAACGAGTTGAGGAAAAGAGATAAAATGCGAGGCTTGCAGAGCATTTTATCTCTTTTTCGCACCGTGTTTAATAAATTCAATAATACAGGAGAACAAATGATAGATTCTATTTATCATATGACATTAAGATTACTTTGAAATCTCATTTCAGGCGTAAAAAATGTTATAACTTTAACATTATGTATGCAACGTTGTTATTGACATCATAACGTGTCCTGAACATCTGTAAACCACTTGTGGTTTGTCGATTTTATTGCATGGCGTTATTACACTCCCAGACGCAACGTATTTTGTTAAATTCTGATACAGCACGCTGTAAGCCTCGTCTACTATATCTACAGATATGTAATTCTTGCACACCCGATAAGGATATCTGAGATTTTACCCTGGGTTAGAAAATCTTATCTTACCTCTGCTATCTTACCCAGGACGTCAAATAACGCCATCATGTAAAATTGCATCTAAGCGTATTCAGGGACTTCTGGGAGCCTATTTTAAAATAAAAAGATAAATAAATAAATAAAAACAGTGGTGAGCAAGAAATAGAATCCATTATGATAGAAAATTCCGTCCCTCTTGATGCCAAACGGCGACCATCGGGACGGATTTTCTATCCTACACTCACACTAATGACAAAAAACAACAAAATGACATATGCGTCCAGCAATAATGAATCAGGCTGAGTATCCATCCAGTCTTCAAGTGACATACCGAATGATTCAATTAGCCACTGTACGGAAATACCAATATTTCTTATATGCTATAAGACCCAATACAGAGATGGCACATACAGAGATGGCACATCGAATTTTGCCTGTGGCTTTTCTGCCTTGATGTACGTACTGTAGAAGTAAATAAGGTTCTGAAAACCCAATATATTGAGCTGCAGTGGATAGTTGAGCATCAATTTTCACTTTTATTTGGACTAACTTAAATAACAAGTACCAGAGATATAGCTGAAGGCAGCAAGATAATGATTGGCCGTTGACATATAAGAATCTATCATAAGAGTGAGAGTGCGAAAGAAAATGCCATCCTGTGAATCACCGTTTTGCATCATGAAGCTTGCAAAGTGAAGTAAAAAGATGATCCTAAAAATGACGGAGTTTTATATTCCAATTCATCAGACGAATTATGGATTGTTTTGCTAACTTAGTTCTTCTTTAGTATTTCAAAATAAACTAGATGTTCATGAATACTTTAGAAATGGAGTTATATGATGACGTCACTTTTACACAACAATTACAGATGTACGTCGCTTGGCGACTGTGTATGGGACATTCCACACAAATATGCCATGTTAAAATAGCATGGGTAATATAATAATTTCTATCAGATGGTTAAATCTCAGATGCTCGTAATCATATACGTCGTAGAAGAAAACGAAAAACACAGGAAACTATCTAAAACCCGTACTACGAGGGCTGTTCAAATATGAATGCAAGTAGCTTCATAACTTTCTTCACATATATGCTACGACAAAATGTCGTACCCTTGTGGAAAGAACTATTTGTCGCCTTTAAAATGGCACTAAAAATAAAGAAACACTCACTATAATTCTCGAGCTATAGACCCTTATATAAAGGCCATTCCTGTATACTGAAGTTTTTCTGAAGTAAATTGCATTGTACGTTTGGTACATGTGCGGATATATTGTCATATCTTTGTAAGTTTTAGACAAAATGGCACCAAATTTTAGATGCAAGTTTAAGTAACAATCCAAAAGTTGCTTGCAGGAAAATTTTTATATAATCCTGTTTCAATCTCGATAAAAAGGCACGTTTGTGACGTCATAAATTTTATGATAAACGTCATTTTGAGTTATCTACTGGTGATGTAATAATGAACACCGCTGTGGAGTTTTCTTTGCGTTTTGCTGAAAACATGCTAAATATGTCATAAGGGAGTTTTCAAAATGCGTCGTTCTCTATTTACAGGGTAATCATATTTTATATCTTTTTCAAGTATTTTTCTGCTTCTTAATGACTGGTTTACATTAATTAATATGTGTTCAATCTGTCTAGTCCTCAAGACCAAGTGAGTAGCTTTATTGTAAATAATGCCTATACTGGTCAAATTTAAAGATTACGTTCTAATTTAGAACAATGTCACAATATTATGACAAAAATATTTAGCATAAATTCTATAACCCCTTCACTTAAGGCATTTTTGACTTAATAAAAATGCTTTTCACCGTTTAAAAATACCCACTATCCATCAATAATTTGTAGCAACAACTCAGTATGAGCGATCAACATATTGTCTTTGAGTTAAAACTAGTTTAAATGTTGCTTCGTGCATTTTGTTAGAGATAAATTTAACTGAAAACTGAAAGGTGGTGTTTTATTTACCATTTATTGGCAAACATATGGAGACTTTAGTGGAAATGATTCGTTGTAATTTAACAAAGCATGTCAGATTTTTGCAATTTTCACAGAATCATTATATAAGAATATAGGGATGTTTCCTTAAAAAATTCAAGAAATTTCACCTGTTTATCGAATAACTATACGCTCGTCTATACCACTGGTATATGTTCGAAGCATTGTTTGTTAGTATACCAACATGGTTCTCATTCAAATGGCTATAGCTTTATAAGTATACTGTATTTTTCTTTAGGTCTGGTGCCAGTATAAAGGTGACATATAGTCCTTTATAGAAACGTTTACCATTTTGTCGTAGCATACATGCGAAGAAAGTTATGAAGCTACTTGCATTCATATTTGAACAGCCCTCGTATTGCATTGCGTATTTACACTCGCAGATGCGAAGTCATATGAAAATTACCTAAATATGCAGTTTATATGTGCCATCACAACGTTTTGTGTCGAATGAATGCGTATGATCCTGGTATTATTTAAGAAATGTATTCAATTTTTGGAATGCTCGTGGAATCATGAATACTTCGGGTCTCTTGAAAACTTTGCAAGAGACCCAAAGTATTCATGATTCAATGAACATTCCAAAAACTGAATTTATTGCTTCTATTTACATTTTATTATACATATCTAAAATATATTTTTTAATTAAGTATTTCAAACAGTTTTGTATTTATATTATAATCGTATTAACGGTTTAGGCGGAGTGTAAAATGGACAAGCAGAACAGCCAGCTTGAACACGGACAACCAATGAAGCAAATAAGGGGCTTGTTTTGCATGTGTCACTCAGGTGTGGCTCGCTGTCAATCACAACACCAGTATCACATCTGGCGAATGAGTTCGATGTTCGAAGCGTATTGCACGAGAGAGTAAGCCTGGCAGATGTCAATCAGATGTCAATCAGATTTGTGTAACTCATGAGGCTATGAACGGTTGCAAAAATCTAAAGATTCATTAAAAATATAAAGCAGTTAAAAATTCAGCTTCTCGAACAATAATCTAGACAACCATTTTTGCAGGTTTTCCAGCGACGAGTAGATGGGAGTGTGAATTTCTACAGGAATTTGACAAATTATGAAGTTGGCTTTGGTAATATTGAGCAGGAATTCTGGCTTGGTGGTCAACCCAATCACGGTTGGCAACTTTGCTTTCCTCTTTAATTGCACGCCGGTGGGTCGGACTTCAGACTCTATGATGGTTCCGACTTAAAGACTTATCTATTGATGAGATGGTAGGGGCCTGATGCTTTGGCTGTTTGTCGGGCCCACCGGGGTTTACCTGTTGGATTTCTTTTGCTCTGGTATTCAGTTTAATTTACTGTTGAGTCCTTATCCTTGCTTTATCTCCTTGCTAAATCTTGATTTATATGTTTTAGGAGATGATGCATTGATAAGTTAGGGGTCTTTCATGCAAACCAAATATCTATGTGTCTTGATCCACATCTGAATTAAGGGTGAGGTTGGCGCCGTTAAACCGGTTTAAGCCCTCCAGTAAAATATTTTACTGACCGTTCCAAGGCGGTACTTCTTTTGTGGATCTTTTATGTTTTTGTTCTGACTTGTGTTTGCTATGTCTGTGCGCGTCTGTTTATATGTGCTTTGTGGTCACCTGCTGGGAAAGGGCTGACCTCTTGGCTCTCGTTTGTGGTGTCTTCTGTGAGTTTGTCACTTTCCCATTGGTATCCTGGGTCAGGTGTGGTACTTGATTGTATCGATTCCTTATCTTTGCACCTTTACTTACTTTGGTAGGTATTGCACTACATGATAAATAATTGCCACGGCGTTGGCTAGCAATCTCGTTGTACTATAGTATACCTTGGCCAATATATTGGAGAAGAAAGCACAGTTTTTAAGTGATTTGATTTATTCAACTTTAAACTTTTGGCTCCAGTCCTTGCAAATGTCTATATTTCGTTTCAATATTTACCAAGTTCACTTCAGTTACCATCAACGTATTGATACATTGTTCTTGTAAATATACATATACAACTCAAAATGTATCCAAGTTAGTTGACAGGTGGCATAACTTGTTTTGCTGGATATAGATTTTAAAGATATGGAAAAACGACAACGATATGGTATAATTTACAGTATCCTCAAAATATATATATGAAGTTGTTATAAATCGATACAGTTTTGCTTGGCTGTTTAAAATATATTCACAAAGTATGTAAAGTTGTACGTGGTATGACACAAGGGAAATGTTGAAGGAAAATAGATAACACTATTGGAATTATTGTTCTAAAACCTCTGCCTGAGACTTAAAATGATATAAGCAGCTAACGTAAAACTTAAAAGTTGTCATATGGATTAAATTTCTTCTTTAGTAAGCTTAGTCTTCTTAGAGCCATCACAGATAATAGTTATTAGTGACATATGTTATGATTATAGGACTCATCCCATTAAGGAGAATTATTTCAAATGCACCTGGGAACTATGAACTACGTATTGATCTTGAAGATTGGGATGGAGAGACAAGATACGCACAATTCAGTCTATTTGACATCGGTGGACCAGAAGATAATTATAAACTTGCTGTATATGGTTACACAGGAAATGCAGGTGATGTTTTAATACACTACGCAGTAATAAAAACTAGCTCTGAGGTATTATATGTAAGTTGATTTTATGCTCAACTTAAATGAGTATCAACTTCGTTCTGTTCATATATATATTAAAATGCCAACAAGTTCGACATTTTCCTTTGATTATCAGCAACATATACAACATCTACTAAGAAATACTATCGCAAAAAATAGCTTTATCCTACAAGTCTTTCATCCAGCCCAATATTGACTTTTATAGCTTCATTAAATAAGTTGATCCTCTTATTCAGAGCTAAGGTCTTGTGTCTTCAAGATACAATAAAGACATAGGATTCTAACTAGTAAGGATCAACTTAGGACTTATAAATATCATTTTTCATCGGATACTTGAAACTGATGAGCGATGATTTACGGGGTTACTTATCTCTATGATTGTTGACTTATGTTTTGACTTATATTGTTAGTTATTGCATTGGCAAAAGTGTTTGTGTTTGAATCTGGTAATTTCTCTGTTTTTCTAATAAAATCGATAGCAGAATATATAATTGTATTCATGAAGCTTTTGCATTCCGTTTTGTATGGCATTTTGCAAGCGAATAGTATTATTGCTATGCATTGATAAGTTAATCATTTGGCTTCAGGAACGTAGATAATATCGGTCAATATAGACTTCAAATAAAGATATGATTACACGAATATTCTCAAAATGGCTATTTGCATATATCCACCGAGGGCCTCATTGAAGATTCAATACATCTGTTTTTACCGTACATACTTACTTACCTAATTACTTACTTACTTACGTACTTACTTATTACTTACTTACTTACGTATGTACGTACTTACTTACTTACTTATTTACTTACTTACTTACTCACTCACTCACTCACTCACTTAATTACTTACTTACTTACTTACTTGCTCACTCACTCACTCACTCACTCACTTACTTACTTACTTACTTACTTACTTACTTACTCACTCACTCACTCACTCACTCACTCACTCACTGACCTACTGACTTACTTACTTACTTACTTACTTACTTACTTACTTACTTACTTACTTACTTACTTACTTACAATCAATTCTTTTTTATTATTTAGTATTTAGCTTTATGATCAAATATCAGTGTAATTGAAGCATGGACATTATTATTACCTATGTTCCCGGATTTGATGTGTACAAACAATTAAGCCAAACACGTATGCGCCTTATCATCGCTTCTGTAATTAGTTTTCTGGGAAGAATAACAATTTGTATACTTAATGCATATAAAATATTTAGAGGCATATGCATTATTAAAATATGTGTAAATAAACAGAGTTGAATAGCTGGTGTAAAGTTATACCTAAATCCCATTAAACTTGAGCCCAACACTTCTCAAGCGAGAAACTTACTAACTGACAATGTGGACCTGTAAAATAGACCAGAAAATAGTTTTTAAATTAGATTAAAGGCTACACCAAGTCAATGGAAGTTCAACTTACACCAAATTATGTGTTCGTTACACATATATTTACATTATATCCTCTGAAACTAAGCCCCAAACTACCCCCACCCCACAACTCCACAGTGGCTTTAACTCCTGTCTATCTAAGATGGTGGTTCTTTTGTTGTTTTTGTTGTAGTTGTTGTTTGTGAATCCATTGTTTATTGTTGCTCCCACTGCTGTTGTTTTGTCATTGTTGTTTTTTTGTTTTTTTTGTTGTATGTTTTAGGGGTGTGTGCTTGGTTCTTATTTTGACTGCACTTAATTTTGTTTCTAGTTTTGCATATCTTGCTTTGCAAGGACGAGCTAGTAAATCTACTTTAATTGCCTTCTGATGTCATGTGAGTCATAGAGTTATGTCTCTCTTCCTCGCTATGCCAGGGTTTCGCATGCAGAGTGTGATGGTGGCATACCTGGCCATTCTCATTTCTTTCTTTTAGTTTTATAATGTCTGAATCTCAGTAGATAGGCTTTCCTGTGCCAAACAAAAAGAAGTACAATGCATCTCTTTACATGCGTTTGCATCAATCTGGGAGACAATGGCATCAGAACTCATATGTTTCATCTTTAGGCTTTCTTACATTACTTTTTAAAAGATCGTCGGAAACATTCTAAACACATGGTTTACATGCTAGATTTTATCAAGCAAACATCGTTATAAGTGCTTCCTGATGAATTTGAAAGTCCTCATTATTTCTTCTTTACTTGTCTACTTTACTCACTTGATAGGGTTAAATATCAGTCCAACAATATATGCAATCTTACTACAGATACCTAATTGTTCAGAAGTGCTAACCCAAAATCACACTTGTTGCTATGTTTAAACTTCCCTTATACCATTTAATATATTCAACTGTATCAAGCTGAGGATATAATAAAATTAAGCCATATCTTTACCATCAGATTCTATTACTATAATATTTTATAAACTTAATGTATTTTCTCTGAATGAAATATTTTAAATCAAATCCAATAGGGTAAAAAGCGTCAATACACATGAAGAAGTGTTCACATGAATCACCAACATATTTATATCAGAGTCATACATTATTATTGATACACTATGTTTGTATTATTCTAGCTGTATTTTTATCCGTAGGTGATGACATGGCACGGCATTCAGGCAAAATGTTCACAACCAAAGACAAAGATAATGATAATTCTGTTGACAACTGCGAGGAACTCGCCAAAGGAGCCTGGTGGTATGACGGGTGTAAAGATTCAAACTTGAACCGATTTCATCACACAGGATTTCTTGAACGGATTTCATCACACAGAAAACCCACTGGAATTTCCTGGTATCGATGGAAAGGCCATAAACATTCGCTGAAATCAACAACAATGAAAATAAGACGTGCCTAGGCTAGTTCTAATTGATTTTTGTGTCGTCAGTTGTACATGCAAATATGCCAACAAAGTGTCAACCATTTTAAATCTAGAATTAATATTGCGCCTGATGTTGGTCCATACGGTTCGAATATTTTCAGCAGGCGATACATGTACAAGAAAAGAATGAATGAATGTCAAAAAGTAACTGACAAACTCGTTCATATACAAAGGACATGATATCATTTATAATACGATAAGATACAACGACAAAGATACGTAATGGTAATACAAAAAACTGGCAAAAAGTCGCTTATTTAAGTCGGAACCCCTCCCCATCTGTAAAATGGAAAATGATTGAAGTTTCTTGGATCGCCGGGATTACTTTTTCAAAGAGGGGCAATGGTGTTAAAATTTGGCAAAAGCTTTATTTTTAGAAGTGAAATTGCGAATTTCTGAAATTCATTTGCAGCAACAGATACACGACACCGGAAAGAAAAGACTGAAAAGTGATCATTGAGTTTTATTTAATCCTGACCTGACTTTATTTTGAAGTCAAAGTCAGAAATGAAATGTCTTTATTTTTGGGTGAAAATCAGTATTTTTATAAAAAATAATCATTTTTTTTGTAATCTGACATGTAAAGTTTTTAAAATTTATGATTTTTATTTATCTTGTTTTAAATTTGATGCTGCATTATTCACCTTACATATATCCTGGCGCATTTACTTATAAAACCTACCAAAATATTTTCTTTTTTTTTGCCTCTAAAACTGGCATTTTTATATTCAGGTATATTTGGAAAATGCATGTTTTTGCTATTTCGTAGATAACAGGGCATTGTCATATTATGAAAATGACGTACATATGGTAAACATACCAAATGGAAACATCATTTATCATGTTCTGTGATATCATATCAAGAATTGACACACACTAAAAGAGGGCCAAATGACCCTGGATCGCTCACCTGAGTTTGTGTTTAGAAAATCTAATTTTTATGTATCTATCAAAAACTGACCATTCTCCCTTGGTGGTGCCATTTTGTCCCCAGAGCTCTATTTGGAGCAGATCTAAATATGGTCCATCCACTGGGTGATATCAGGGATCAAGACCTAGTAGTTTCAAACCAGGAGATTTCGTACGTTTTAATTGATAAATCAATGTAAACTCTGTGACATCCAGGATGAGGCCATTTTGGCCACATAACCACAATATGAGCAAACTCGGTAGAGTACCACTAGGTGATGTTACATACCAAATATCAAAACTTTGGGGCATTTTGTTTTCTGCAAGAATATTTTTATGGTTTTCTCTAAATAACCTATTGATGGAGGAAAAATCTGGCAAATTATAAGTCGGTCAGTTGAAGTTGAACCTCTCCCTACTTGTAAAATAAGATTGTGTTATATCAATGGAAAGTTTTAAAACTGTACATTATGGAACCACTGGAATAACTTTTCAAAAACAGGGGCAGTGACTTTTTATAAGGCTTCGAAGAAGGGCACCCTTATTCAAAGAATCATAGATAGCATCTAAAATAAGCAAAAGTTGGCTGTGTGAAAAGAAATGCAAAAATGCAAATAATTTCAAATTTTTAAAGCATTAGGGGTGTATATTTACCAAATTACCTATGCATTTAATCAGTTAGGCCTATTTTAATGTAATGCATAAGAACGCGGATCTGACAAAAAGGGCCTTAAGGAATCCATGTTATTATTACGTAAGAGACATTAGAAAATTGCTTCAAATAACATAAAATTACATACCGTTTTATCTCCATGAAAATGCTTTTAAACTTTGATACCATCAAAATAACAAAAGTTTCTGATTATACTTTTTTAAAGTTTTCTATAAAGGTTGTTGCCATGCAAACATTTAGATCACAACAACTACAAGTGGGTCATTTTGAATGTCTATACTACGATCTAGAAGATATAAATTCATGTAACTTTATCTGCATTTTCAATATCACATGTATTAGACACGAGAAAACTTTATACATGTATTTGCTAGATTCTTATGCTGAGCATGCAACAATCAAACAAACGAATATAGACCAACACTCTGACGTCATCATACGGTTCAGACCATTAATGATGTCACATTCCAAACCTGATTACATATGTTGTTTCTAACATCCATATAATCATCAGTTTCGAAGATAATCACTTCAAATTTTCAGGAAATGCTCTAAACATGTAATACTTTGCAGATGTAACCTTAGCCTGATTTTGATAATCGCGACCATATGGTACCTTTCAGCATATCCTGGCCCATATATATGCAGAATGGAAGTGCCTGATTTATCATTTTGACATCAGTATTTAGTACCATGATTACATTTATTTTAATCTATTGACTTTATTTTACACATATTGTCAGTGCGTACCATTCCAAATCAAGTATGGTCTTTTATTCATCATCTTATTAAAATAAAAGTTTTGCCTTTGGATATTAGTAGCAGCATGGAGTTTGTGCATCACTAATTGTCCTCCTAAATTTGTTTTTAAGAGTATGTTAGTGCTATAACAAGAACTTGCCATTCAACTTTATGCCTCGATGTTCATATTTGCCTATGGTGTGTATTTCCAATTATCAATATAATCTTAGAGTTAAAGATCAAGGTAAAATTAAGACAAAAGCTGTAATACGACTCATAACATGAACTCCTCTTTCATTTCTACGACCGAGAGTGTTCATACATGACACAATGATTGTCTATTGGGATTAGATTACAACAGAGGTTTCTTATCACCGCTTTGCCATTGGTGTCAAAAGACAAGGTCAAATATACTTACAATCAGTTTATGGATCGTTTCGCGAACTCCTCCTTCATTTTTGACCAATGGTGTTCATACATATCACAATCATTGCTTATGGTGTGTAAATTACCAAGTACATTACATATCACCGCTATGGCCCTGGAGTCAAAGGTTAATTAGAATCTGTCTACCAGTGGTATGTTTTAGACAGAAGTGCTTCATATTTTGTAGAATAATTGCTAATATGACATTTGAGCCTTAATTTTCAAAATAGTTTGAAGCCGGTTGTGTGGATTGTCAAGCAATATCTCTCACATGTTTTGTCGTAGATGGTTTATATTTTGCACACTGATTGTCTAAGGTGTTCATTTGTCAATAATAGCTTCTGACTGTTTTGCATCAAAGTTCAAGGTCAAACTGCTTAAAAACCTACACTTTAAACCCTCAAAGTGGTACTAATCATAAATATGTTTATGACTCTCCTAGGTTCTATGCGAGGCAGACCAAACAGTGGATTATGAATTCCCTGCATGGGGTAATAAAAAGGTCCTTAAATGTTTTAGCCATTTTCTGATAAAATATTTATAATAATCTTAGTGAACCTATATATGTGTAAGTCCCCTCTTGGAGCCCCATTAGTCCTGGGAGATATTAAAATACATTTAGACATGAAATAATCTTTCCCTTAGCAGTTAATCTGCTGATGACCACTCATAAACCAAAATGCAGACCTTTAAACTCTGCATATACGACATGTTAAGCATTCTGATTTGGAAGAGATGTATAAATGATCATATTTGGGCCACTGGCTGTCTATGGTTTTATGATGGCACATTCTCCCCCTAAGTAACTAGCTAGATTTTAACCAAACTTTGCTGCAATTATTTTTATATGACCCTCTTAAATAATTGTTCAAATAGTTAAGTCCATTGCATATCTAGGTCACATGGGCTATAATAGATTTTCAAAATGAAAATCTTCTTGTTTGAAACCACAATGCCTAGAGTCTTAATATTTGGTATGTAGCATAACCTAGTAGACCTCCACCAAGTTTGTTCAAATTATAGACCTGTGGTTTGCATGGCACATTCCTGGAGGTGTCATATTTTACATAGTCATGTGATCACATGCTAGGAAATGGCTGGTCTCTTGGCTCTCTTGTGTGTGGTGTTTTCTTGTATTTTGTCACTTTCCCATATGGTGTCTCGGGTCAGTTGTGGTACTTGATTGCATTGATTTCTGTGGGTTGCCCTCTGCAATACTTTTATATTGGAAAAACAAACCAAATCTTCTTATCTGAAACGACAATGCCTAATACCTTGATATTTGGTATACAACATCACCTAGTACGCCTCTACCAATTTTATTCAATTTGGAGCACAGGGACTATTAATTGGACCCGCCTGCGAGCTTGCACGTTCACTATAAGAATATATTGGGAAAATCTTCTGGTCTTACACCACAAGGCACATAACATTGATATTTGTTATGTAGCATCACCTTGTATACCTCTACTAAGTTTGTTCATATTATGGCCCTTGTGCCAAAACTGGCCCTTCCCTGGGGTCACATCTTTTACATAGGCTTATATAAGGAACACTTACAATAGTCTAGTCTGAAACCACAGAACATAGAGTCTACATTTGGCATGTAGCACCATCTAGTAGACTTACTAAGTTTGTTGAAAATTATGGCCCTGTGGTCGAAAATGAGGCCGCCTAACGGATCAGGGTTTTATATATAGCTTATATAGAGAATATATTAAAACACATTCTTGTCAGATACTAAAAGCCTTGATATTTGATATGTGGTACTCTACCAAGTTTGTTCAAATTATGGTTCTGTGGTCAAAATGGCATCGTCAGGGAGGTCACAGAGTTTATAGGGCTGTTATTGTTATCGGTGCCGTGGGTTTGTATGCATTTTTGCGTGTGGCATTTCCTGGTCATACATTCTTTTTTACATTGTCTTACATATAGTGAAAACATAAAAAAAATCCCCTTGTCTAAAACCACCTGGCCTAGAGCTCTGATATTTGGTAAGTAGCATCAGCTGGTATAGCATTTAAATAAGTTCCAATTATGACTCTGGGACCGGACATGGGCCACAAAACAGGTCATCAGGAGCGTGGCAAGTTTCCAATAGATGCATATAGATAAGACGTTTAAAACAAAACTCAGGTGAGCGATCCAGGGTCACTTGGTTCTCTTTTTATTATGTCATTACCTGATAGGATATCATAGTACATGATAAATGCTGTTTCCTTTTGAATTGTTTGCTATTTGTACGTCATTTTCTTAATATGGCAATGTCCAGATATACAAGTAATAGCAGTAAAGGCATTTCACAAAATATACCTGAATATCAAAATGCCGGATTTAGAGTTAAAAACGAAAATGTTTTGGTGTGTTTTTAAGTACACACGACAGAGATATATGTACGTTGAATAATTCAGCATCAAATTTGAAACAAGTTAAATAACAACTCTAAATTTTAAAACTTTATCAGCCAGATTACAAAAAATAAAAACACCGATTTTCACCAAAAAATCAAGGCATTAAAATTCCAGTTTTGACACCATAATAAAATCAGAGTGAACTTATATAAGACTCAATAATCATTTTTCAGCCATTCTTTGCTGGTTTTATGTTTCTGTTGCTGCAAACGGATTTCAGAAATTCGCAATTTCACTTCTAAAAACGAAGATTATGCCAAATTTTAACACCACTGCCCCTCTTTGCAAAAGCAATTCCGGCGATCCAAGAAACTTCAACATCTTGCCAAATCATTCATACAATCATTTTCCATTTTACTGATGGGGAGGGGTTATCGGTCATTTTACGCTAGTTTTTGCTCTACCATAATTTATGCGTCCGCGAATAATAGAGATGAATATCTCGTAGTAGAGAATGTCTATACATGTATTATGTATAAAAGTAATTACCAATAGTAATCATAAATGTCCAAGCAGTTTACAGGACTAAAGGGCCAGGAAATGACACTGAATTTTTGACATTGCAAATGCACAATTATGTATATTTGGTCTCAGCGCAAGTAATCCTGACCCTGTTGTATTTAAACTGCAAAGAAACGGACCCCCCTGAGCTTTATATGTAGATTACATTTACCTTTTTGTTTAGTGCGTTGTGATTAATATGGAAGCAAGTTTCATTACAGAACATATATACTTAAGGAATTAAGCAACGCAACTTTACTCTCACTTTAATCCATTGTAAACATAAAATTTAATGCAAGTCGGTTGTGTAAATGATGTTATTTTATAAAAGCAGCAAGTATCCGTCACATTGCAATACTATCACACAGAAAACCCAACAACTGATAAAACTGGAATTTCCTGGGGTCGATGGAAAGGCCATAATCACTCACTGAAATCAACAACAATGAAAATTAGGCGTGCCTAGATCAGTTCTGATTGATTTTGTGCCGTCAGTTTTTTTAATATATATTTTGTAAATATATTAACAGTAATTTAGAACTAGTATTTGGCCTGATATTACTCCTAATGGTTTGAATATTTGAAGTAGATAATGCAGTTATTCATTAGTGAGCATTGGCGTAGCTCCCAGTACGCAATTACGCACGTGCGTAATAAAAATAGTAACATTCATGGGAGTTCACCTTATGTGGTAAAGTGATTTTCCTTGCCATAAGGAACTGCTCTTAAAAGAAAAGTATTCGCTCTCTCTGTGAGCAAATTCTTTCCTTAGCAAACCACCGTCAACGGGCCAGAGTGCGCACTAAAATAAATTCTGATTGCGACCAGTTTCAAATATAAAAACCAATTCTCTTCTATCTAAATCAAGATTAGAGATGTTTTGTGGATTCTAGAGAAATGAAACAGTAAATTGATGTTACATAAGAGAGCCAATAGCATAGAAATCTTCTCGGACCCCTCTTTTTTGAGGACAATTTTTACGACAAAATGTACCAAGTCTGATGCTCCTGCTGGACAGTGTGCACGAGCAAGCCACTCAAATCTTACTAATCATGCAGGAATCCCCATGAACATTTACAACATCTCAAGCTGAATACATGCCACCAACCTTGTTTCTTCCAGAATCAGCTTCAAGTTTGTGTATATGAAAATGAAAGTAGAATTCTGATGCACTTCCAGTCCGAGCCACACATTCGTATTTTGGCGGGATAGCCACATTTAGTATTTTCAGTTGCCAAAAATGATTTTTATTCCCAGGCACACAGAAACAGCACTTTACAGTATAAAATACAACAAAGTGTATTTAGAGCCAAGAGTTGAAGGGTACCCCCTTATATTATCAAATTTGCCCAGGTCCAGCTGATCCGATCAGTGGTTTGCTACCTTAAGAGATGTTCCCATTATGAAATAGGAAGCAATCAAAGAGAATCACTGCTTGATTCGGTAGTCTCCCTTTGGTATGCGTTACTTTTTCAGCGTTCTGGCTACGCCATTGGTGAGGAAGGAATCGAGACTTGCAAAACTGTAACTGGCAGATTTCTTACATAAACAAGGACATAATTTAGGCGTGACAAATCCTGTCTTTGGAGTTTCTGACATCGCAAGACTCAAACAAGCCTCCTCAGCTACAGAGACTAGCAAGAAAATTCCACATGTAGCAAGTTTTGATATGATACTTTCCATAAAGCGAATATCAAAGGCACTGATCAGACTGAGCGGATGGGCAGGTTGGTAAAGCATGTTCGTTGTTCTCTAACACAGAAGACCCGGTTTCTTGCGTCGAGGCCCATATTATACTTAGCCTGATATGATTGAACGACAAAGATGCAAAATATGAGTCTGCAAATAACATGGCTATTTTCTGCTTGAGATTAAGGCATATAAAATGGAGTTTACTCTTGTATAGCTATTAATTATACACGCGTGTCTAATGCGACCTCTGGGGGGTAACTACCTATATATGACATAGTACGGATGTGCGTGCCGAATAGCACCCTTTTTCAGCCTTGCCATGTATACGATTAGTCATTTTTTTATTAGAAAAAATATAAATTGATGATATAGTGCGACCAGGTAACGGACGTTGGGCGTGTCAGACAGAACACTGCCATTCACTGTCAATTTAGACCGATCTACAGTAAATTGGGTAAAACAGCATAGGTACGCTTTAACCCTTAAAACGGCTGAAAAAAATCATCCTAAAATTCCGTCTGCATTTGTCGTCTGCTACAAATTTTTGCTATATTATTTTACAAAGCTAAGTATAGAGACAAACAATGTGGACCTAGATCAGACTGCTCCTATAGGAGCAGTCTGATATGAGTCTACACTGTTTGTTGTAAAGGCTTCTAATACATTTCAGCAGACGACAAAAGCAGTCGAATTTTATTGTGATTGGCGCTTTAAGGGTTAATCGTGCAAAACAACTGAACCGCAGACGACAAAGGCGACCAGCTTAATACGGTTAGTATGCCCGGTAAACGTTCGTAAAGTCTTACTTGTTTACAGACACATTGGTAAATATTATTGCTCACTGGTCAGGGCCTCCTAGAACCTACGTGGATTTTAGTCAAGATCAGCAAGGCAGACTGGTCTACGTTAGAACGGCTGCTGCTGCTACATGTATAAAGATTTTGAGTCACGTTGCACAGCGTAATGAAGATCTGATTGCGTGAAGCGAGCTCTGATATAGGGATCACACATGTTTTTTCATGCATAACATTTGCCAGGTCCCGAGGATGTTGTTTGAACACGAGGCCGATAGGCCGAGTGTTCAACATCATCCAAGGGACCCGGCAAGTGTTAATGCAATGAAACAAACATGTGTGATCGTTATTTTTGCATATTTTACCTTATTCCAGCTCAATTCGCACTGAAAACGCTGCTAAAACATTAATTTGTCCATTTTCTTACACTGGATTTCTCTAAACAAAATGGCGTCGGCTATGTACTTTCGAACGCTATTACGTCATAACCGTACGCAACGTTTTTGCGAACAAAAACATCGGCGAAATGATCAGTCTGGTCCGCATTGCGTTCCATATATAACGTCATGCAAATAATGCAGGGCTCATTTTAAGTATTTTCAAGTTCAGACCCATGTTCAAACAGCACGTGAATCTCCTGATTTGAACATGGATTTGCGTTCATTTGACAACGGGTGTAAACAGCTATACGAAAAGATATTTATGCAAGAATCTGTAATTTCCTTTGGTAGTGTTTTTACTATACAGCTATGTCTCAAGTAACCATCTAAAACGCAAAGCTGCATACACTGGTACGGAGGTCGAAATGTTTTACACATGATATACGGATATAAACGGCATACATGTTATATAGTTTTAGTGATTACACATTATTGAACTAGCCCAACAAACAGGCTGGCATGAATGACGTCTTCAAAAACTGTAGTTATTAATCAGATTTGGGGTCACTGTCTAGCCATGCCCACAGCTGGTCCCTATCTCCGTTGGCTTTAAATGAGACTGGGACATCGCATACCACGTGGCGATACAGTGACCGAATAGCTGTATAATACCTGTAGAGTGAACCAGTGGAAGAGTGCGTGACTTGAGATAAAGGGGCCGTTGGTTTGAGTCTCTCTGGAGGCACCATATTGTTTCCTTGTGCAAGACATGTTATACTCTATTTAGTACTGGTTCAACCCAGGAAACGTCCAAACATGACTGAAAATTTCTTGACTTGCATGGGCGGATCCAGAGGAGGGGATAGGGGGACCCCCCTAAAAGATCATAAAAAAATAGGTTTTCTTAGCAATACTGGTCCGGATCCCCTGAAAATCGCAAAGCTACTAGGCCAGAATTCAATGCTAGGCCATCATCAGGACGCCAGTGAAGGGCCATTTAAATGGCGTTTTGCTGGCAGGCCGATGATGGCTCGCTTTTAGTGCGGATATTTTGATCATCTCTCCTCTCATCAACTAAAACAAAAACAAAATAAAAAACGTTGTCAAAGTTGGACCCACTCTGACACAAGTTTCTGGATCCGCGCATGACTAGGATGTAAAGTATCAACTAAAATAATCGAGGTCCACAGTTGCTCAGTGCTAGTGTGTTAGACCTGTGATTAAAGAATCGCTATTTTGAGAAGGTTCAATGAAAGCACTTCAAAATGTCCTAAGCGAGACACTTTATTCTCTGCTAAGTACTGGTTCAACCTAGGTGGACAGAAAACGTCGCGACATGGCTGCAAAAATGTTGTTAGCGATGCAAAACATCAATACAAACAAACAAAATCAACTCAAAATAACTAAAGAGACACTCATCTCTATTTTTTGCTGCAGTTGTGTGCGTTTACTGGTACACATGTTTACCTTTAGTATGCTATATGAAAATATTCGCGTTAAAATGTTTTCGATGAAAATATTCTTCCGAATTCTGTTTGTTTGGCAAGAAACTGGTCTGGTGTTTAACTCTGAATTCGAAAAAAATAGTATTATATAAAACAACAACATAAAAAGCCTCCTGCCCCCCTCCCCTCCCCCCACACACACACGTATTAAAATTCAGCATGCTAAGGGTTCAATAAAAGGATAACAGGGAAAGGGTATAAATATCTTTTATAAAACAATAAAACTTGTGTGATTGTAGATTTCATTGTCGAAGATTGATGTTTTGGTTGTATAGATTTAGATACACTTACGTGTTAAAGATACATGTATGTACATATTTCCAACAAGGTATCTGGGCTGATCAGATTGATCTTCAATAATTCGAAACGCTTATTTTCCACGATACGGCAACTATAAGACTACAGGTATATACTTTTGGTGTGAAGAGTTTCACAGATGGGTGAATACGCGAACAATGCAACCTGACAAGCCGATTTCCAAATGTATTTGTCCAGGGGTTGAACTTAGCTAAGAACCGCCCAACGTCTCTTATCTGGCCGGACTATAAATATGGTTGACCCAGTTTTTCATCATTGTTATATGAATGTTCCCGTTTTCTGACATCCCTGTTTGAAAATACTCAAAATTTTTGCTCAGATATTCAGCTCATAAACTTAAATTATTATATTTATTTGAAAACTTTGTTTACAGACAGCAAAAAGGGTAATATAAAAATCAAAGAACAGTATATGAAATTGTAAACTTTTTTTTCAATCAAGCATATGAATAGGTCGTTTTTTTCGAAAAGACCAAGTATATGATTGTCTACACCCCACTCATTACTTAAATTGATAACTTCTTACATGTACAAGAAAAAATTTATCTCATGACGAGTGTGAGTGGTATAACGTCGTGCATTTCAATTGATAAATCACTTGTGGTTTACAGATGTAGAAACCTTAACTTATGTAACGACGTCCATTATAACACTGCGTCAATGATGGCAAAATCTTGACGATTTCACGCCAAAAATGCAATTTTAAGGAATTGTTATATAATGTCACTGTAAAAATAGAATCTAGAATTCGTGCTCCTGTAATTAATTTGTTGAGTTTATTAAACTCGTTGCAAAAAGAGATAAAATACTCGACAAGCCTCGCATCTTATCTCTTTTCCTCAACCCGTTTAAAAGTCAGATAAAACATGAGCACTGTTAGAACCTCTACTTAAAATATGTTAAAATATAACAACAAAGATGCATAATTTGCACGTCTGCAAATAACAGGGATGGAGACCTATAATATACAATTATTGAATATTGGGCATTGGACAATATTGACCAAGGCGAGGCTGAGGTCAATATTGGTATTCTAAGGTTGACATCAAAAAATGACCAATGCCTCGATAGTCAACAATTGTTTTATTTTTTCTAAACAAAAAGCAACAACAATCACGAAACCTTGGCCATGATGTCTAACTGATTTCATTCAGTTAAAAGAGGAATGAACGCATAATTTATTTGTAATTAAAAACAGTAAATGAGTATGATCAGGAAATACCACAATCACAAACTGCAGAGAAGACCCAGATTAAATGCCGCATAATGTAGCATTTCATCAGGATCTACACTGTTTGCTGAGACAAAAATGATCATCAGAGAAAAAAACTACAATGGTATTTAGAAATTGTAACTGTGACCACTTGAATTATACAATGTACCATTCCAAGTTTTTTGCATCAATCTAGAAGGAAGAATTGATTAGTGCATTAAGGGTTCTGCTTACTACTATACTTCCACAAACAGCTTATGCCAGTGACGCAAGATAAATAACTTTCAATAACTGTATACTATCTGCTGATAGCTTTATTTTAGTACAACACATATAATCTCCTCACTGTTGGAATCTTCTTGTTTATTAGTATAATCAACAGCAAAGTCTTGAGTACCATGTATATGATGAAACACCAAATCTTGTAAATCTGTTGCTTATGTCACTCACTGAATTGAATTTACAGCAAATTATGCAAGTTTCATGCTGAAATCACACATGTTATGAAAAGTTTCCATTAAGTCCATTTTAGTAACTAATACTGAATGGGAGAAATCCAAGACCATGCAACGTGTAGTTATATTGACTCGAGTGGATATGCATCTGCGTCATTCAGAAGATGTTTATTTATTGATTATATATTTGTATTTGTTATGTGACTGGAGAGATAACCATATCTCCTGATTGGCCCAATTTGTCATCATAAATCTCTATGCCTAGCTGAAAACAGGTCTAAACTGTCCTACAAGGTGATATCATGTAGGATGAAAGCCAGCTCAAACTAGTTTCCAGAAGTAAATATTTTTAACGCTTTTCTAATATCAACATGTAGAGGGTTTAGATAGCATTATGAGGATGAAACTAGCATGTGCTACATGAAATTGATATGATTTGCTATTTCGCCCAACAATAGGTAAATATAATACCGTATTGAATTCTAACAACAGTTTGTTTCGTTTGTTCGCTTTTCTTTGTTCGAATAAAGAAAATGTTTTCTGATTAAATTTTTCATTCCGCATTCAGAGAATATATATATACATCAGTCGTCATCAATATCAGCGCTTCTTGAACATCCTTTTTTGGGGATGACTCAGTGGCGCAGTTGGTAGCGTTGATGTCTGGTGTAGTGCTAGGCGGTGTTGCCGAGGTCGTGGGTTCGAATCTCGCTAGAGGCAAAATATTTACAGCATCTATCGGCTCAGTTGATTCACTATATCCCTCTGTATTTGTCTACTGTCTGAATCTGCATCAGTTTCTGATCCTGTGTAGCTCGAAAGCAATGATGTTTGTGAAATTATATTTCCGCACTTCTGATATTTATCTAATTTCACTTGTATCCTTGGATCCATCAGGCTTTCACTTGCGAACGAAATAGATGCCATCCATTCAAAAGGAACCAATATACGACGTGTACTGCATCAGTCGTCATCAATATCAGCGCTTCCTGAACATCCTTTTTTGGGGATGACTCAGTGGCGCAGTTGGTAGCGTTGATGTCTGGTGTAGTGCTAGGCGGTGTTGCCGAGGTCGTGGGTTCGAATCTCGCTAGAGGCAAAATATTTACAGCATCTATCGGCTCAGTTGATTCACTATATCCCTCTGTATTTGTCTACTGTCTGAATCTGCATCAGTTTCTGCTCCTGTGTAGCTCGAAAGCAATGATGTTTGTGAAATTATATTTCCGCACTTCTGATATTTATCTAATTTCACTTGTATCCTTGGATCCATCAGGCTTTCACTTGCGAACGAAATAGATGCCATCCATTCAAAAGGAACTAATATACGACGTGTACTGCATCAGTCGTCATCAATATCAGCGCTTCCTGAACATCCTTTTTTTGGGGATGACTCAGTGGCGCAGTTGGTAGCGTTGATGTCTGGTGTAGTGCTAGGCGGTGTTGCCGAGGTCGTGGGTTCGAATCTCGCTAGAGGCAAAATATTTACAGCATCTATCGGCTCAGTTGATTCACTATATCCCTCTGTATATATATATATATATATATATATATATATAAGAAAAAATTAAACAACATAAGCACATGGATGATTTTTTTACTATTTTATTAATTTTTAATAGTAAAAAAATCATCCATGTGCTTATGTTGTTTAATTTTTTCTTATAATTTACTTGGCAATAATAAAATAGTAAAAAAATCATCCATTACAAAATACTACATTAAATATTTTAATAACAGTTGCTAAAACTTGAAAGAAAGTCCTTGTTCTGAACAGGACTTCTCCAACAAAAGTGAAACGGTTTTATTCATAGTTGAAACGTTATATAACAAAACAGTTATTGACTTCACTTTCGGTAGGCATAAGGATTTATCTACCCTTAAAAGTGATATTCACCTCGGCCTTGCTGCCTCTGTGAACATCACTTTTTCGAGTTGATAAATCATCATGTCAACCTCATTGAAGTCAATAATTGCATGATATGATGAAAACGTAATTACCATTATCATAATTATGACATCGCGTCTGTGAGTGAAATAACGTCATGCATTAAAATCGATAAAACAATAGTAGTTTACATATTTACGGGAAGCGTTATGACGTCCATAACAACGTTGCGTACATAACGACAACATTATTACGGTTTACGCCACAAATGAGATTTCAAATATTCTTAATGTCATATGATAGAAAGAATCTAACATTCGTGCTAAAGTATTATTGAATTTATTAAACTCGTTGCGAAAAAGAGATGAAATGCTCAGCAAGCCCCGCATGTTATCTGTTATCCCCTACTCGTTTAACAAAATAAATTAAACATGATCACTCATGTAAGATCCTCAATATAGTAATCATTATTATCCAAGCAGGTTATATCACCACAGGGCTGGGAAATAGACACTGATCTTTGACATTGACATATCCAGACAAATGTACATTTGACACATGAAGTACTAACCCTGTTCAAACTGCAAAGAAGCAGACAAACCTGAGCGGGTACACAGTCTGTTTAGTGCCTTTGTAATTCGATGTGTCGAAGCATAGTATCTTAACAAAACGCATTCAAAAGTTTAATATTTTGGCAAGAAACAGTAGATAAGCAGACTAATTCGAGTCTAACCTGTTCAAAAATCATAAAAACTTACTTTCTTATGACTAGTACTTCATCATAAGAAATCCATACAGAAAAAAATAGGGGTTCAGTGCTATTTCTAGGCGCCTGTGTATCAGCAAAGCATCACCAATGCCAATAATAAGTTCATACAGTTGTAAACCACAATACGACAATGTGTCATACAAAAGAACCATAGTGCTACTTCGATTTTTTTAGTTAATTCCCTTTGATCATTTGCATTGATATTTTGTCACAAAATCGTGTTCGCTCTATAACTTGATAACCGTTAAAGATATTTTGATGAAACTTCATACATTTGTGAAGCACAATGAGACAACGTGAAGTTTACTAATGTTCCAAGTGGAATAATTTGAAAAATATAAAAGCTAGAGTTATAGTTCTTGTGCATGACAATTGAAACTGTGAAGATAGTATCTGTATTTTGACAAATGATATACATGATACTTTGGATTAGTTATACTTGTTGTGTAATGTGTTGATTTTAACAAGTTTTTTCATGACAGCTATTTTAGTGACTACGCGTTGTGCCTAAACAGAGAAAAGCCATGACAGTGGTGAAAATGGTAACTTATGTCTAAACAAGGTTAGCTTTTAAAAGCTTAGAAAGATCGCATAGCGTATACAAGTTACTAGACTAGGGAACATTTTAGTGTTTTAATTTTGCATTTGCTGAGATCACTCTTTTTTATTTTTTCGTGCATTTCAAACTTCTTGAGTATTTTGTTTTAGTTAACTATTTGTATGTACTAAGTACTGAACAGGTTACCCCTTGGAAGCAAAAAAAGGAAATATGCACATTCCAAAAAAACTCTTAATAGTGCAAACACTGAATAGTGGTAGAGTTCAGCACAGCCTCCCCAAGCAGGAGGGAAGCGTACTAACGTATATCACCATCACTGACATGACAAATAGAAATCAGCAAGCCGTAAAGAGCAGATAGATTGAATATTGTCAAATTATTCGGTGTTCCGATTGAGTCACGCGGTTTCATTCAATCAATGAAAGCGTTCAATGCACCAGCAGTAAACAGTTAGATATTATCTGAATGACAAGAAGCTTGTAGACTCATAAAATGTGGAGTCATGGATATTGAACAAAAATTCTGAATGAGATCCCAGGCATTGCGGTAGGTTTATAGCCAGAGGTCAAATAAAGGTGTGGTTTTACAACAGGTGAATTGCGTCCACTAGACACTTCTTAAATTCAGCTTTCCTCTCTAGAACGAAGAGGAACGAGTTTTCACAGATTAGATCTTGACATAATGGAAAGCGAAAATATGCATGCAAGCCCAGACATATATACTTCAATCAGAAATAATATATATCCATTTTATATTGCCTCCAACTATTCATCGGCCAGCATTTTCGCAAATGCCTCTAATAAACGCCCATGCTGATGTATCCAGTGGGGCTGAAATCTAATCTAGTTTTTAGGGGTTTTACTTGTAGCTGTTCTGCCCATTGGCGTAGCTCCCGTTACGTAGTTACGCACGTGCGTAATAAAAATAGTTACATTGACGGGAGGTCACCTAATGTGGTAAAACCATAAGGAACTGTTCTAAAAGGAACGAATTCGCTCCCTCTTCTTTTCTTTAAGAGAAGTTCCCATTTTGAAAAGGAACGCAATTGAAAAGAATCACTGCTTGTCCAGCGGTCTCCCCTTGATTTGCGTAACTTTTTCAGCGTTCTGGCTACGCCATTGCTGCCGATCGCCTATTGGTCTTCGTCTACATTCAGATGATGTGTATGAGACAGCGAAGGTTCTAGTGAATCTGATCATATATTTCTTGACTTTTTGGTTACTGTAAAGGTGGCACCTCATGAATGCGTAATTAGGACTGGTCAACCTAGACATAGGTAAAAGCTGAATTATTCAAAAGTAACTCTATCATCTTGCGCCATTACCTCAGTATAGACGCGAAACACGTTATTTAGTCTTTAAACGCAAGCAACATAACTGCATCTGACAATGTCTATTTAACATAAGCATAGAGGCAAACATTGTGGACCCAGAACAGACTGCTCCTACATGAGCAGTCTGATCTGGGTCCACACTGTTTGTCAGTGAGGCTTCAAACATTTTAGTTGACGACAAAACATACATTTTTTTATTATGCGCCCTAAGGGTTAATAAATGTGAGTTAAATGTGTATACGGTTAGGGTTTTCATGAAATGCACGCACGTTTGCGCGGCCCAAAGAGCTGATTAATTCTTTACCAAATTATAAATAAAACCTGAGTTCCCTTGCTTAGCAGAGGAAATAGCCGAACCACGCCCAGATATGAATATTAAAGTTGCCGCCTTTACAGTAAGCGAAAAGTCAAGTGATACGCACACTCGCCGAGCGTTCGTTGCTCGATAATGCGTTAAGTATCAAAAGTTCATATGCTGGCCCATATAATCTGTGCCTTGTCGCGGGGAAACCTGGCTTCGGGGTTTGCGAACAACGCAGGCGCAGACTAGCCTGCAAATCCATGCAGTCTGAATAGCTTCTTTGCTATTCTCATTTCGGAAAGTATTATATGTAAACTTTCATCAGGTGAAATTTCAATTTCTAGCCAGTCTGTGTAGCTGAGGAGACCGGTTTGAAAGTCGCTTTTTCGAAAACCCCAAAGACTGGTTTTTCTCGCGACGAGGCCCATAACTATACACTCTAACAAACAGTTTAGACTGATCATAATGCTAAAATGGAATCTATACTACAAAAACTTGGCATGCATCTAATGTGACGAGAAGATTGATATACTTGTATTTTACTTCATCAAACTACTTGGCAGTTGATATTACGCTTTTCTACTGTTTCATTTCCCTACGTAAGCCATGCCATGATAGAATCAACAAACTTAGTGTTTGTCCAGTGTGGACTCATTCAGCCTGATCATCCGCCTAGTCTGCTCCGAGTCTTCTTTGTGCATGCGCTCTGAGACTAACTAAGGACCCAAACTTTCTTCATGCTGACAGTGAAGGCTCTGATCAGAATGAGCAGGCATCTAGTCTTTTCCTAGTCTTCTCGTGGTGCACAGCCACATTAATGGTTTTCTTATGTAACGGCCAAAATATTATTTTACGTTATTATATTGTGCACCTAAAAACCTAACATCAGATAAGGATGCAATTATGATACAGTATTGCTCTTTTGAAATGCTAATATTTGCTTTATTTCTGCTTTATAATTTATTTTCTGTAACATGCAATCATTGGCGCCAGGTACATGTATGAATTGTGTGAAAGTACCAGAATACTAAAAGACACTTGATATAATTAAAGGCTTTGTAATAGTTTTCATGCATTATATAATTGCCCTCCGCCCCTCAATGTAAGTTTTCACCTCTGGCCACCAGTGTTCAGTCTTTACTAGTTAACCCTATCGTTGGAAGATAGTTTAGAATAAAGTCAGGCAATTTCAGGAAACCAATAACATTTCACATTTTATCTTCATTGCAAAACAAATGGAAGCCAGCATTTGGACACCAGAATGTGTTTTTATATAACTGGAGAGAGTCCTGTCTCCTCTCCTGATTAATCCAATTTGTCTTCGTAAATCTATATGTCTACCTGAAAACTGGTCTAAACTGGCCTACAGGTTGATATAAGATAAAAAAAATAGCTGAAACTAGGTACAAGGGGTTAATATTTTTGACACTTTTCTTATATCATCCTCTAGTGAGCTTAAATAGTATGAGCATCCAATCAGCATGAACTGCATGAAATTGACATGATTTGCTGTTTCACCTTCCAACAGTAAAAAATTAAAGATGTTTAACGAATTTTAACAACAGTTTTGTTTGTCCTTTTTCCTTTGTTTGTCTTCTTTGTTTGAATGAACAGAATGTAAAACAAAGTGTTATATGAATTACACTCTTCATTCAGAGAATGTATATACATTTCAAAATGCAAAATACTACCTTAAGATATTTTAAAAACAGCTGCCCGCAACTTGTATTAAACATGAATCTAGTTAGAAAAGTGAAAGTCAGTTATTTCCATTCACAGTTGACAATCATATAACAAAACATTTATTGAATTTAATTTCGGTAGACATAATGATTTATCGACCCTTGCGGCCTCCGTGAATATTACTTTTTCGGGCAGATAAATCCCAATGTATAAATCCTTACTGAAATAAATAATTATATATTATTAATAAACAAACCCAAACCTTATACTATAGGTACACATATGTATTAAAATCGTCTTTAAAATCATCAAACTGAACATCTTCTTAGGGTAACTGCTTTAGTTTCTTCTCAGTTGACAAGCTACGGTTTCAGACGAAACCATCTCATAAAAAAGTTTGAGCTTTAAAACGCAAATGCAAATTCAATCAAAGAAACTGCAAATAAAAGAAGGCCATGGATTGTCAAACCAAGAACTCATTGGCTTTCTTAATATAATCAAAGTACGAAAGCCTTTGAACATATTTTACCAGATAATTCCAATCAAATCATCTGAAGTGAACACCGTTTTCTGTATTTGAGCCATGACATAACAAAACCAAAAATGAGTGTGCGCTGAGCGAAGACTCTGATCAGTTTGGGCATCCGCCTAGTCTGACTTGACTGTGCGTAAGCACATGATCGTCGCGAGTAGCTCACATGAACAATTACGTCCGAACCCTCGCTATTCGCTTATGCTTATACGTGTAGTAATAATGCAATCAGTCGAATCATCCTTACAGACTAATAAAACTTGCAAGACTTAGTGCAATGTATTATATGGCTTTTTGGTTACTGTAAAGGCGGCATCTCATTAATGCGTAATTAGGACTGGTCAACCTTAAAGAAAGGTAAAAGCTTAAGATGAGGCGTGGTTTACAGTGGTTGTATTCAAAAGTAACTGTATCATTTTGCGCCATTGCCTCAGTATAGACGCAAAACACATGTAGGTCCTTAAAACGCCATCAAAAATAAATGTCTTTTTAACATAAGCATAGAGGCATACATTGAGGACCCAGATTAGACTGCTCCTGTAGGAGCAGTCTGATCTGGGTCCACACTGTTTGTTTGTGAGGCTTCAAATATTTTAGTCGATGACAAAAACATACATTTTGTGATTATGTGCTTAATGGGTTAATTAATGTGAGTTCAGAGTGTGTACGGTTAGGATTTTCATGAAATGCACGCACATTTGCGCGGCCCAAACAAGTTATTAATTCTTCACAAAGTTAAAAATAGAACCTGATTTTCCTTGTTAGCAGATGAAATAGCCAAACCACACCCAGATATGAATATTAAAGTTACCGCCTTTACAGTAAGCAAAAAGTCTATTAATATACCGCCTGTATTTTCATATGAGCTGGGTGCGAATGGTCGGGTTGATCAGCTGTTTTAGCTGGTTGCATACAATTGCATAGCATAAACCTTTTCTGTTGTACCTTTTAAGCAAATGTTGCAATATGTTAGGGCGTTATGGTAAACATGACCAATGGATCCACTTTTAAATTTTCAATTAACTTAGATAGACGATTGGATTTTAATATAGTCTTAGCGTGCCCTTATTTCTTAGATGGTATTTTCCACAGAGCCGTCAGAAACTGTTCAACATTTGGCGCTGTTGGGTGACAATGAAAATGTGGACGTTATTATTTTTACTATTCGCAGCTGGAGTTTTTACAATTAAAGGTGAGATGAAATTTAAAAATAATACTTCCACCGACTTGAATCTAAATCTTGAAATCGTTGTATAACATAACATAACATAATGTAACGTTTATTCTCTCAGATTTCATTATACAACATATGATTGAAAAAAAATCTAATCGGCTAAATAAATGACTTTTCTACAATTTGTTCTACAAGGTGCGCGCTTAGTTGTCAGGGACTAAACTTACTGAGCACTATAGAAATAAAACTACTAAGTTGTTGTAATAGTTCAAACATCATTTCGGACATCTTTTTTTTTTTAAATTCTAATGTACAAAGATACCTTGAGTTCTAATATATGTAGTTTTAGGTACTCACTTCTGTCAAAGTGATACATCGGAATCAGATTAATAGGCTTATTCTTAAACTGTTTCTTAAATTTTTGCATATTTGGAAATTTTTATAGTGTGTCATCTGTTGATGGTTTTTTTATCAAAATTAACACTTTCAAACCCTTAACTAAACATTCTTTTAGGAGTACCATCAGAGTTTCAAACTATTTGGATCCAGAGTTTGTGTTTTTGCTGGGTCAAATCTGTTTGTAAAGGTTATCAGCAGACAACACCACAAGACAAAACGTTTAGTGACATGCATAGGTATTTCAGCAGAGGACAGAAAATATCTCATAATTTGGGATTTATCTTTACACTAAAAACACAATAACTTTATTTAATATCATCTTTGATGTTACACCCTATGTGGACATACTTACCTGTATGTCATTACGAAACTAGCATATTTGTGAATTCTAAATTGTTTAAATAGTATCAACACTTTACTTTTATTCATTGATGTTAAGACGTTTTGTTAAACTTCAAATTCTAAACGACGATCAGCAGTGCGTCATTGAGCAAGGCAGTTTATATATATATATTGTTTAGTACTGTTTCATCCAAGAGGAAAGTTATGGTCTGCACTATTTCGAGCTACAACCCATAAGACGCTATGCATATATTTGTTTTGGTTTTGGTAATCAAATCTCTTTTATTTCCTCATATACACAGGTTGTTCGGTTGAGTTTTCCAGCAGTATTAACAGGGATTGTGATGACTACTGGTTCCTTAATCACAGGACTTCTGGTGTGTACCGTGTGATACCGAAAGACATGACGAGGGGCTACGATGTATACTGTGAAATGACTGCGGACAGTGCTTGGCTGGTAGGGTAGATTTCATTGGCTACAAGTACGAGGGTTTGTCAATAATAACTGAGCCCTACCTCATAACATTTGAATCAAGTAAAATGGACATATATTTAGATGATTTTTCATTGCAGCTATATGTCATCTAATCAATCACCTAATGTATTCCTGTTGGTAGGCTTTTTGTAACGGTTGCAAAAGTATATGACCCGTCAAAGGGGTGCTTTCACGTTGTGATAGATCTAAATCTAAGCGTTGCTATGGAAACAGTAATGTAAAAGCAAGGTTTTTTCACTCTCATTTGATATCTATAACTTGTACCTATTCAGTGTCACAATATGGAAACAGGCTGGCCCCAAATTATAGATGATGTGGTAGTTTGATTTCAGAATACCACAGACACTCGGAGTTAATTGTTAAATACAACGTTGGGTTAAAAACTTCTGCAACAAGGCATATCAGAACCTATGTTTTATAAAGATTTAGTCTATAAATTCAAATGAATTGTTGGAAAACCTAATTTTAGTGATCAATTCAAAAAGATAGTAAAACGTTATATAAGGGTTGGATATAATTTGGATATCATGCGACAGTCTGCATGCCTAGTTTTAAACCCAATCACAGTTTATAGCTTTGGTTTCCTCTTTAATTGCACGACGGTGGGTCAGGCCTCAGACTCTATGACGGCTCTGACGTAAAGCTTTAATCGGTGGGTTGGTGCCTGATGCTTATCTGTAGCTGGACCCACCGTGGCTCAACTTGAGGTTTTCTTTAGCTCTGACTATCTGTGAGTCATGAGCCATTTTCTTTGTTTCATCATGGAGTGTTAATTTGATTAGAGTGTTTTCCATGTTGATACATTGCATTAGTTAGATGGCCTCCATGCGAGCTGAACATTTCTTGTACTTCAACAACAGCAGAATCTAGGGCGAAGATTTGGTACCAGTAAAATGCATTTAAGCCCCCTGGTGGCTTAGGCTGCTGTCCGTTCTAAGGCGGTGGTTCTGTTGTTGTTGACTTTTTGTTTATTGTACGTTACTTTATGTCCATTCTAGAATTGCAATCATCTTGATGGGGAAGAGAGAGCTGATTGCTTTGCTTAATTTGTCTTCCTGGTGTCTCGTGATGGTTGAGCGGCTCTTCCTCGCGGTGCCACGGGGTTGTCTGCAGTTTGTGATTGTGGTATTTCCTGATCATACTCACTTACTATTTATCAAATTTTAACATACCTGAAGTCCTATAATTTACCCCACCCACATTTATATTTACACTATTTTAACAGAAAACATAAAATATTAGCCAACTAATATCTTAACAGTACTGCATACACAAACCAACCCTCTGACATATTAAGTTCCTTGATTTAAAGGCATATTTTTTTTCCATGGCAACACAATCCTCAAGTATTTGAAAAGATGTGGATTTTTGGCGTATTTTGGTGCTAGGCAACGCATGCAATGAATGTTCACCTAAGCATTAACGAACCAAGTGCAATCAAAAGACAATATGATATATGTTATTTAAATTAATGTCAAATGTGTCTTTCACAAAATCTATCAAGTACACAAGCTTTTTAAAGACATACTGTATATTTTTGGTGGCTAAGATTATAATAGAAGATTCACTAGTGCAATTCTTCAGGGTCAAAACATCTATGACATACAATACTTATAAAACATAATTACATTTGTTGTCTACAATACCAAACTATAATGTTAGGAGGTAGGGCTCAGTTTTCTTGACTGACACTCGTACCACCCTAAATTACTTGTATAGGTCGCCCAAGCTCTCTTGGCTAAGTTTACATTCGCTTATTTACAAACATTGTAAACAAAACATTTAAACTGTTCACTTGAAACGGTTAGATGCACACAATGTGCTTTTTTAAATAAGATTGTTCTTATATTTTATTTTATCTCGTGCATAACTTTACATCTTTTCATTCGTATTGAGCTATTTTAGGACTTTTTGGTTACTGTAAAGGCGGCACCTCATGAATGCGTAATTAGGACTGGTCTACCTTAGACATAGGTAAAGGCTGAAAATGAGGCGTGGCTTTATACAAAAGTAACTGTACAATCTTGCGCCATTACCTCAGTATAGACGCAACACATAATTAAGCCCTTAAAACGCTAGGAAAATAACTGCATCAAAAATGGTTATTTAACATAAGCATAGAGGCAAACACTGTGGACCCAGATCAGACTGCTACTACATGACAGTCTGATCTGGTTCCACACTGTTTGTCTATAAGGCTTCAAAAAATTTAGCGGACGACAAAAAAAACATACATTTTGTGATTATGCGCTTTAAGGGTTAATAAATGTGAGTCAGTGTGTTTACGGTTAGGATTTTCATGAAATGCACGCAGGTCTGCGCGGCCCAACAACTTATTAATTCTTCACCAAATTATAAATAGAACCTGATTTCTCTTGTTTAGCAGATGAAATAGTCGAACCACGCCCAGATATCAATATTCTATTATACTTGTGTATTAATTATTCCCTAGGTTTCCTCATGAGTGTTAATTAGCTAGGCTCATTGATGACACTGAGCAACATGTACGTATGCATTTGATTCATACACGTATATACATGCAGATAGCAAACAGAGTTATCCATTTATGTACAAAACTTAGAATAACAAAACAAAATAATAAAATGATAAAAATCAAATTTTTGAATGGTCTGGATTTCGAACTGTCAAAAGCTTACTTGTTACGATAATTCCTGACGATTGCGAGAAATGGCATATAATATTCATATTTCTCAGGTCAATCTTTTCAGGTGAACCTGACAACAATTATTCTTCGCCCAACACATTTCTTTTGTTTTCTCAAAGTACTCTGACCTGGTCATGCTTTTACTAATCTTCATTTATCTATGTAAATGCTCTGATGATTGATTGGTCACTTCATCTGGTACTACACTGGCGGGCCTTAACACGCTGAAATAGGATAGCAGCTTCAATGTATGTCTCAAAAACGAATGCAAAGCAATCAATTTAATTGTGTATTAAAGATTGTGCATTTTTGAGTAACACATGAAAAAAATTTCAACTTCAAATTAATTTAAAGCATTTAAAATGTAAATTCTTTGAGAGAGGGGTCAACTCTTTCTTTTGACAAAAATCTATCAGTGAAATATCCCTGTTTTATTAAATCAAGAAACACCAGAAGCATCAAATAGGGGTCATGAACTTTGTAAGTCATCGAGGAGTGGCTTTCATTCTGAACCACAAGTACCTTTCTATTTCACATTAGGAAACCGATATCTATCAGTATTACATGCTCGAATTAGAAACAATTGTAGCAATCTGAATAAAGATTTATTTAACAATCATCTTCGTGACAAGCCTCTATGTAATTGGTGCAATAATAAAGAGAATGGTGAACACAACTTCTTTTATTGCAACAATTACAGAAATTAGCGTTGTCTATTTTTCTGCAAGAGTCTTTCCACCACTTAACATAAACTTACTGTTTTATGAAAATAATATGGTTTACAATACACTTAATTCAGCATTATTTAGAGTAGTACATGGTTATATAAACAGTACTAAACGTTTTTACAATACATGAAAATAGTTTCTCTATTTGATAATTTAGATATGAACGCGGATCTGACAAAAGGGTCCTTCGGGCATTTTAGCAGTTTTTCAGTAATCAAAATTAAAATAAAAACTATGAATTTTCAAGATTTTGCATGTTCTTACAATATAGTCAAATTGCTTCTTACATGTAATACAATCAAATGCGCGAATAGTTCTGATAAAATTAAGTGATACGTATAATGAATGTTGCCATGGCAACAGCTGTGCATATGGACTATACATTACCTTTTAAATAGGGTACGCCATTTCAAATGTTTTTGTCAACACGGGATGTGTGCAATCTATGCAATTGCATACACATCAAATTTACAGAAACATGAAGTATTCTTGTAATGTTGCTCCTAGCGTCTTTGTTTTAGCGTTTATATGTTAACACAATGGTGTTGACGTCAGAACGTCATTAACAGCGTCACGTGACGTCATGTTTAAACGCATCATATATACGAATTTAAACGCTCATATCTTTGTTATTTGTAAAGATAACCTCTTCAAATGTTCTGTATTTGTTCTAACAGCTAGGTCTTACTTTCTCTGTGAATATCTCAATTTTGATTTTTATTTCCAGAAGGTCCCTTCTGTCAGATCTTGGCTCATATATTTATCGATCTTTATGCTATACCCAATTTCCCTTTGTTGGAGGACCTAGGCTGCTCCTTGGGACAGGTAGGCCCAATGACTGGTAGAACATTGACTTGGAGTATTCGATCATTGTAATAAATTTTATGAGTGTAAGCCAACTTAAAACGGATGCTATAGCAAATCTTACAATACATTTAATTTGGTCAAAGTCAATTTACGTTTGATACCTAAAACAAGCAACATATTGAATATCATAACGTCATTTATATTTACCGGTGGGCTTAGACATATGGAGATGTAGCTCAAAACATAAATCCAGATATTTGTTTTCTAGACAAACTTAAGGTCAAGAGGCCTAAACTTTGGAACAGAGTAAAGATAGTGTTAAGTATGAATAAACTCCCTTCGGAATTGGGATAATCAGTAATTAAATTAACACCAGATTAGTGTCCATTTGAAGACTGACTGCTTCAGTTAACCCTTAGCATGCTTGTTATTATATGTATACAACTCCTTCCAAGTTTTTTTTATCTGGTTTACCTGTGTCATTCCATTTATGAGAATGTATTTTCTATCAGAGTGCAAAACATTGTTGATTCAGATCAGACATGTTGACCAGAGGCCAACTATATGTATAAACAAGTTAATAATGGCACAGCAGTAAAATTCAGAGCTGGAGTTGAATAATCTGGTAATGAAATATTTCATCAGTATAACCCGAAAAGCTCAAAAGCTTTTGATTAGAGACAGGTTCAACTTTTTATAAAATCTGGAAACTTCTGCATTCATTATTAAACATGATTGCGCTATTGCGTATATTATTTATATGATAAACATCATAATATGCAGCTGAACTCTCGCAACGGATTTATCAAATGTAGATGTATGATTCGGTTTAAACTAAAATGGTTACCTAAAATCACATGTTGTTACATAGTTGGCCGATATTACAGGTCTTTCAACGACGTATAGATGGAAGTGAAGACTTCTACAAGGAATGGACAGATTATGAAGATGGTTTTGGTAATATTACGCAGGAGTTCTGGCTCGGTAAGTAGTGCATAACATTGTAAATTATTGGCACAGCGTTAGAAATTAACATGGCTTTAATTTGGAATATAAATTATTTGTTTGTAAGACTCTCTGAGGGGATTATGATAATCATGTTGTTTTTGTGGGTTTTTTGCTGCGTTTGTGCATAAAATGTAATCTGAAAGGAGATGAGCACATTATATCAGCTACAGATATTAGCTAGAAAATTGAAATTTTGCTAGTTGCAAGTTTAGAGATTAAACTTTTTTGAGCAAATAACAATGACAATGGTCACCTTGCGCAGATGCTCAGGCTGGTCTGCGCCTTTGTTGTCCGCCAACCCCGAAGACAGGTTTACTCGCCTCGAGGCCCAATAATAATTATATTGACAGTCGATAGAAAAACAGGGTGATGTTGTAGATTGTAATTTTGTTGATGCCTTTGTGTGAGGAGGATTTAATGTATTATAAATAGTTTGGTTAACATTTACCACAAAAAGCAAATTGAATGTTCATTTATGCTCATTTTGTCTTGAAATATAAGTATGCTCAAAATTTTGAATCAAGTAGAAATATATTTGCGTTAAGATGTGTATAAGGAAACGCTAACAAGAACAAGCAGCCTTGTCACTAGGCACGTTCCCAGCATGGATGGGTCCTGGCTAAGATTGGTTCTGTTTGCTATCGTGAACATCTATATTGAGGGGCATTAATCACAAAATGATATACATACCCCTTGTTACAAATATTATACTATTATTTTGGTACACATAAGTATTGAAAGCTTATATAAGAAGCTGCATAACATAATAAACTGTCATGCAACCCTATCAATGTCTGTTTTTCCCAATAGATATGAAAACAATATTGGAAAGCTGTGTGTAATCAAGCACTATCGAATGAACATGCACATTCCATCTATAGACCACTACCAATCTGTTATTTTACTCCCGCAAAGTGTTTGTCCTTCTTTGTTTTGTCTTTGATTTAAATAGAGGATCTGACATGAGTGCTCCCCTTGTTGAAGATATAGAGGATATTATTTCACTCCCAGACGAGACGTCATATGATATAATAATATTGAGTACTTATTTTCCTTCTAGATATGCAATCATGTTGATGGAAAGAAGAGAGCTACATTAAATGCTTTATTTCATTGGTTTTTTTTCTGATGTCTTATGACTGCTGGTGTTCTATGGCTCTCCCTCTTAGTCTGCAGTGTGTGATTATGGTATTTCCTGATCAAACTTTTTTTATTTTATCTTTTTTATTTGCTATTAAGCACACACCTTTATTTTGTAAGTAAACATTAAGAAAAACAGACAGATATTCCACTTCATGTCATATCAAACATATCGAAAAGGGTTGGTTATAAGCGGTCAGGTGTTTATAATGATATCCAGAATATAAACCGTTTTCGAGTTGCTAGATGCCATTTATTTGCTATTAAAGGCATTGACTATATATTTCTGTTTTTGTTTGTTCTTTTGTTTTAATTTGTTTGTTTGGTTTGTGGTTTAACGTCCAAGTCAGTAGCTTTGTCCAGTCAAGGCGGTCAGTTAACCTAACCACACTTTTCCCTGGGCAATATTGACCAAGCGGTTAACTAGTACTCTGTGCCCATATTTCATTTGTAATTGACACCAACCCTTCTTGAATCAGCTGAAGCAGGAGAATGACCTTAGAAAATATTGCATGATCAATCCCAACAAAAGTAGTGGTACCAGCCAGGATTGAACTAGCAACCCCTGGATCGATAATTTGCCAAGCTACCCATTGGGCTATACAGCCTGCATTCTGGTTTTATGATGTAGTACTTTGTACATTTACTCTTGTTTGGCAATCATGTCACTTGGCTGCTTTTCCAATGATTTTATTTGTGAGAAGCTTTATTTTTCATACTTTGTGAATCAAGCCACTATGGCTCTGATAAGTCTGTATACATTTCAAATAAGAATAAAAATCAGTCCCATCTGTTAAATAGACTAGCTAAGACATTGACACCGAATTGACACTGCATTTACATGAGGCCAGATTAGCTAAAATAATGTTTGTTTTGGAGCGCTGATCAGAACTTCATATGCGTATGCTGGCCTGTGCCTTTTTGTCAGATTGCAACAGTCAGAATTTTACGCGTTGTGACAAAACTAGATGCCATCAATATTGTTTAGATTTCTTGAATGGGATCGGAGCCTTTAACATGAAATGACATAATTTATTAGTAACACATGTTTGATTTTAGGTATTAATTGTGTATCATATGTATATAGGATTCATCACATTGAGGAGAATTCTTGCCAATGCACCTGGGAACTATGAACTACGTATTGATCTAGAAGATTGGGATGGAGAGACAAGATACGCACAATACAGTCTTTTTGACATCGGGAGACCAGAGGATAACTATAAACTTACTGTAAAAAGTTACACGGGAAATGCAGGTGATATTTCAGAAAAACTAATCCAAAGGTTTTAAGATCTTTCTTCATCCATAATTCAAATGAACATGCAAATAATTCAGCCAATAAATGTTAATAAAACATAAGGACTTTAAAAATCGCAACAATCGAAATTCATAAAATTTACTTACTTTTAATGTATCAATTTTATTGAGATGTGGCAAAAAAGAAACATCAATATGTCATCGAAACATGATTTTAAGTTTATATCAAAATATAAATAATGTAAGAGGAACAGTCTATCAAAAAGAAATACCCTTAGATACTAAAGTTACGATTTAAAATTTGTCTAGAAATTGGACATGATTTAAAGTTATTGGGATAACATATTTTATTAAAAATCTAAAACAAATTACCCTTGGAGCCCTACTATTCGTCTGGCACTAAGAGTAACCAGCCGGAATATCTTTGATGCAAATATCCTCCATATAACCGACGTAAGATGCCATCTTAACGTCGGTCGCCATTCTGGTCTACCATACCTGCCTCAATCTTTAACTGTCTCGGTAGTCTGGAAGCAATCTTTGAAGCGTTGTTTATTTGAATGATTGCAATTATAACATCTGACAGGGAGCACAGTGGCTCAGTCGCAGAGTGCCTGACTCGAGACCGAGGGGGTGAAGGTTCGAGCCTCACCAGCGTCACTCCGTTGTGTCCTTGAGCAAGACACGTTAATCCTAGCTTAGTTCTGGTTCAACCCAGGAAGACCGTCCCTACATATCTGAAAGATTGTTGATGGGACGTAAAGAATCAAATAAAAAAATATAACATCTGACGACGTCAGAAATATGCACCCCAGCTTTAAAATTCCATTTGCGCCAGATCGTTCATGTTCAGACAAACGTGGCATTAATAATAAAGCTATAATAAAGCTATAAAACTAAAGCTACTGTGTTTTTATACATGTATACTGGCAAGCTACATGTGAAATGACAAAATTTTTTGCTCTATTTATTCGCTGGGACGCAGCGTGAAAAACATAGTAAACCAGCGATGCGTAGCTGGTGGTGGCCAGTGTCTATAAAAATCCGGTATTAGGTATAAATAGAGGCAGAATGTCGTTCCCAGCCGATTTAACTTGTTAAAGCTGCATAGTCTGTAACTTTTGATCTTTTAATTTTAGAAATAGTGTTTCTATTTTTCAAGAACACAGCAAAAAAACTAAAATTCGGGTATACATTTTACCAATTTCGTCAATCTTAACAAATTATCAGTATCAAAACAACAGCATTTATGTTAAAAATTAACTGTCTATAATTATTGGAGGGACGCAAATAATTACCAACAATAGAAAACACACACCTATTTTATATGATAATTCACTTTTCCGTGCAGTTTCAGCTATAGTTAACAGATTTATTGTGAAAACATAACTTAATTCTACTTTTACAAATGATTTGAAGAGAATTTTTTTTTCCAAAAAATGTTCATAGTTGCAGACTTAGCCTCTTTAAAGCTGCATAGTCTGTAACTTTTGATCTTCTAATTTTAGAAATAACATTTCTATTTTTTAAGAATACAGTAAAAATCCCAAAATTCAGGTAAACTTTTTACCATTTTTGAAAATCTTAACAAATTATCAATATTGAAACCACAGCATTTATGTTAAAAATCAACTGTCTAGAATTATTGGAGGGACGTAAATAAGTACCAACATGAGAAAAAACACCTGTTTTTATAAGATAATTCACTTTTACATGCAGTTTTCAGCTGGACTGAACATATTTATTGTGAAAACATAACTTTATTCTGTTTTTACTAATGATTAAAAAAGAAAATATTTTTTCGAAAAATGTTCATAGTTACAGATCTAGTCTCTTTAAAGAAGACTTAAAATGCCCTGGGTGCAAAAAAATAATAATTTTCATGTTTTGCGTTTTTAAAGTCCTTCAGTGTATGATAAAGGTCGTGCAACAAGTTAAATATTTAGAGAGCAATATTTCAACAGTTGTAGGAATTTATAAAATTGAATGAGTTGCGGATAAACTAGCTGTGAAAAAGAGATAAAATGCTCGACAAACCTCACATTTCATCTCTTTTCCTCAACTTTTTTACAAATAAATTCAATAAAACATGAGCATCTATGTATGATACTATATTTATTATTCTTTCTGGTAGCTACAGTTATGTAAATAGCATTTGGGCAAAAACATGCTCAAGGGTTTTCCTCATGCTAAGTTATACATTTAGAGTAAGAAGGAAATGTTTTGAAAAATATTAGCATTGCAAAACTTATACTTGACCTTGGACAGGAGTCACACCAACACCATAACAATGAGCACAAACGTGCTACATTACATTCATATTCGAAACGCTTAAAAACTTTAGAATTATTTAGTGCTCACTAATCTGTTCTCTTACTGCTTCTACCCTTTTCCATTTTTATTTAAAATGCATGCTTTATCATCGATGCACTGTGTTTGTACCATTCTTATTGTTTTATTTGTAGGTGATTCCATGGCAAGACATTCAGGACAGATGTTCTCAACGAAAGACAAAGACAATGATAATGCTAATGCCAACTGTGCGGAATTTAAACAGGGAGCCTGGTGGTATGATAATTGTAATGATTCAAACTTAAACGGATTTTATTACACAGAAAATCCAACAACTAATAAAACTGGAATATCCTGGAACGGATGGAAGGGTGCTTACTACTCACTGAAATCAACAACAATGAAAATAAGACGTGCCTAGATAGGTTCTCCATGGCTTTTTGTGTCGTCAGTTGTTCTTTCTTTAATCCTTTACTCCATATGCTATTTTTAGATTATGATACCATTTTCTTTTTTAGACAACATTCAAAAAATTCATGAACAGTTTAAGTTATGTTTTGAATACCTTTGAAAATATCATAAAAATTGAGCATTTGCCCCAAAAGAGCAGATGCTTAATTTTCCATAATATTTTCAAAAAAATGATATTTCAAATACGTCAAAAGTCAATACTATGGAGCTGATGGTTAAACATTTTGCGAATATACCATCAAAATGTTAACCATTTTGATTTGAGAACTAAGTATTGGGCCTGATGTTGGCCCAAACAGTTCGATACATGAGTGCTACCCTTGTTACAGGTATAGAGGATCTTACATGAGTGCTCATGTTTTATTGAATTTATTAAACAAGTTGGGGAATATAGATAAAATGCGATGCTTGTCGAGCAGTTTATCACTTTTTTGCAACGAGTTTAATAAATTCAATAATGCATAAGCACGAATGTTATGCTTTATTTATAATAAGACGTTAAGTTTACTTTGAAATCCCATTTCTACCAAAAACCGCTTTATTTTTGCCAGTGATTACGCAACGTTGTTATGGACATCATAACGTTTCCAGAAAATCTGTAAGCCACTAGTGGTTTATCAGTTTATTGCATGGCGTTATTTCGCTCCCAGACGCAACGTCATGAATTCCTGGGAAAAAAAAATAACTGGCATATATTTGTACAAGGGACATGGTATCATTTACAGAATGATAAGATACAACGACAAAGATGCAATATATGCGTCTGCATAAAAAGATGATTATCTCAGACTGAATTTATTATTAATGATTTAAACTAATTAACAAAAGTAATCACTATGTATCCAAGCACTTAACAGCACAATAGGGCTAGGAAATCAACACTGATCTTTGACAATACATATGCATATATATGTTTATTTGTTCTCAGCGCTGGAAATCTGGACCCTGATGCATTATATACAGCAAAGGCACAGACCATCCTGAGCTTGCACACAAACGGATTGGCACACTATTTCATTGTTCACTCTCTTAAAAACATAACGGCTTAACTGAATGTGTAAAGTAAGTAAGAAGGCAAAGATCAGGAATCGATAAGATCAAGTACCACGCCTTAACCAGAACACCACATGGGAAAGTAACAAAAACACAAGAAAACATCGCACATACATAATAAGAATGGTCCACAAAAGAAGCACCACCTTAGAACGGTCAGTTTTAAATATTTTGACTAGAGGGCCTAAACTTGTTTTATGGTACCAACCGCACCCTAATTTGTAATGTGGATCAATACAAATATATGTTTGGTTTGCATGAAAGATCCCCAGCTTATCGAAGTATCAGCTCCTAGTAAATTCAATATCTATTATATTTTGACAGTGTTTGTTATGACCAGGACTCCATTATAAGACAGCCCGTATGACGATAATACAAATAGGAATCCAGTGCTATTTAAAGAAGCCAGCGCTTCAATACAGTCTCGCCAAAGTCGTTATGAAACACAAAATAAGAAATGGCGCCAAAAACAGTACAGACTAAACACCTAAATTTGAAATATCAACGCATGCTTTTGTTTCCATGATTTTACCATTTACCTCATAGAGACACCTTTTAACACTTCTGCAAACAGAACAGACCCAAAACAGAAAGCTTAGCTTTTGTAAGAATAGGTCAGGGTCTACTATGTAAGCTTATGGATATATGATCATACGTTAGTGGACCAGGCAACTAATTTCTTTGATCTATGTACATTTATGTATGAATATAAATGTAGGAGAGGGTTAAGTCGGAGGGATATAGTTTTGGTGTCGTCCGTCTGTCCATCCATTCTGTCCGTCCTTCAACACTTTATGTCTGTCTGGAACAATATTTCAGTATCTAATGGTCAGATTTGATGCATTCTAATACTATGAACTCTCAATATTCTCTAAGTTTTGTCAAAATCAACCAATTAACACTTGAGATATTGCCATTGTCTTAGTATAGGCAGTTATAATATAAAACCTGTGTGAGCTTTTGTGTAATGATTTTTACATTTCCTTAAAGCTATATTGTATTTAACAACTTCTCACTATAGATTATGATTGCCAGTACAAGTAGATAAGCATGGCAGTGTCAAAATTTTACCCCACTACTTTATACCCTTAAGGTCAAATATTGATAAGGCTATATTTTCCCTAGTTGACATGATTATAAACACCAAACTTTCAAATGGTCCTCAGTGGCTAGTGTTTTTAAAATCAGTGTGGTTCGACAGTAAAATATACATAGTTAGCATCAAAATACGTTTCAAAGCGATTCATCATTTACAAAGCCGTGAAATCTTGTGTTTTCTACTCCCATCCCTCATTTAACGTCTTAATACTGGATGCGGTTTAGATCGGACTTGGAGGAAATGCATAGCTTGTTTTCAAAAAGTAAAAGTGCTATATTTAGGATAGAAGCGCTCTTTATTTCCAAATCTTAACGGTATACATTCTGCGCATTTGTCGCTATAAACATATACTCAATATGTTAAGGGCGTCTTGAGTCTAGGGGGAAGGGGTTTTACAAGCCAAAGAAGACATCAATCATCAGACAAAAATTGACCACTTCGCATGACGGTCGTTTTTATTGTACATCAACTGTATAAATGTATATTCTCTATCGCGATAAGGCGTTTCTTTACCTTAGTTTAATGGTCTATTTCCCATACATATTACTGGAATATCAAGCACAGTTTTGGATGAAAATAAATTCTCATTCAAAACGCAGTATAGTTATTTTATGCATCAAGAAAAAAACGATATATACAGACTTGGGTGAAAAGGTGTATGGACCGCTGGTCTATTTAATTATTTGAATATGCCTAGTGTCTCCAATCTTTTTTTTCACAAAATGAATCTCATTTAGGGAAATCGCCCACCTTATAGAAATCCTTTCGCAATAACTAAGGCAGTTGTCAAAATATTTTGCTGAAATTTTACATGCAGGCAGAGGTGCAATAGATATGAACCATTTCAAATAGTGATTAAGTTTGAAGGCATGGGTCTGGTCCCCAGGGATAGACTTAGGGGTGGAGCTGAGGCCAAAATTAAACTTTTTTCAGAACATGGTTATGTTGCAGATCAAATTAAAGCTTTCGACGCATGCAGCAACATGGCAACAAATATGTTGCCCACAGACACACCATTGACTAGTCATGCTGCACAACATATTACGGGGAATCGAGCATAGATCACAATAAATGCAAATATGCTGACTTACACACAACTTCGACCCCTTGGGTGGAGTGGGAGCAAAAGGTGATTTTTTCTAAAAGTGGTCATGTTGCACATCAAATTAAAAGTAACGAATGTAGACCAATATGCAAGGTAACACTTTAAATTTACACACTCAGTTGGCCTTTGGGATGGGTTGAAAGGTCAGTTATTGAAAATGAGCAGATGTAAGTATATTTCTTTTATTAAAATAACCACTAAATCTTACTTGACAGACGTTTGTTATGACCTGAATGATACCAAAGTTGAACTAAGGGTTTAAATAAATGGGATTTATGTTTTAGGATTTACATGTTTCTCTAAAATAACCCTTTGACGAATTTGTTTTATTTTTATATGAGTTGATACATATAATCACATGTTTAAGAATATGGCAGGTCAAAATCGGTCCATTCTCGAAACGTCATTTGAATGGCCTTTTGCTCGTGGATTGATAGTATCCTGCAAATGCCTGCTGGCTGGAAAAATATTTTCCCTTGAACTCCTCAGTAAACAAGATGCAATCCTAATATTTACAAGATATCATGCCTGGTATAACTTTTTTGGCTTAGCTTTTCTGTAATATGGCGAAACTTTAACATGTTTTGATCAATAAAATAGATTGTTCGACAAGGTATGTGTTCTTTTTGTTTTTAGCCTACACGTGTTACATTTTTAACAAATGAAGCGTTGTTAGGTGATGCTGTAAGATAACAGAGTTCTGTCTGTGGCGATCTGACTTGGTCCCCTGTCAGATATTAGGGCAGGGTTGGGCCATTGCCTCGAATCTAGAAAGCATCTGAGAACATTCAAGGTTTGTATTGTCAATGTAAACACTCTGAAAGGGAGGGTCTGCGATGTGGTCAGGGAGAGAAGGTTGCTCTGCTGTATCAGTTCCTGGTAAGCGACATGATGATTGATATTGTGTGCTGCCCCTAATCAAATTAAAATTCACTCCTACTCTCTGTCTAAAAGTAGGGATGGCAAGGACCTAACTGACTGGAAGCAAAGATTCATTGTCTGGAATTATAAGGGAAAGGGTAATGCTCTAGACAGAGACAACTACTGAGACATCGAGAACTATGCTCTGCACAAAGGTAACAGTAAGGTTTAAAGCTGACTATACAGCCATGAAGATCCTAGAGATGATTGGTTTGAACATATTGTATTTTACTTTGGTAAGATACACATACAAATATATACAATTGCGAAAACAGCTTCATTTAAGTGTCTAGTACACACCTTTAATGTGTTGTGGGCCAGTCTGTTCTCGCCCGTTTATGTAAAATAGTTAAAGGGACGCCAACGTATGGGTGACGTCAGTGTAGCTGCGCACCACTCAGTTGTTCTTGAACTCTTTTGTCTCAAATCCGGGTACCATGGCATGTCTTACCAAGTCAGGTAATCTTGTGCTGCTTAACACTGATTACATCTGGATGACGTCACATTGCCAATGTCGTCTTTCATGGTGGGATAACATGGTTTGACAGTATGATGATGCCAGCTGTAAGCATTCCGATCACAATGTTACGCTGATATAACGTCGAGTCAGGGCGGCGCCCTTACATGAAAAATGTTTACTTTTTACTCCAGTTTATTTGTTTTGGTACATGTACGAATCAAACAAAGAAAACTTAGATGACATAGGCTGTACGTGCAATGCTGGACATGTAATTGGCATGCTTTCCTAAATGTCGCGTGGCAAACATTAGACGTAAGAAAAGCGCACAAAATGGCATGAAAAATGAAATTATGAACAACATGTCGACATATAAAATGCATATCAAAAACTTTCACATATTTGATCATGAAAAATGAAAAAAATGGATTGCTAAGATTAAGTCTCATAGTATATTAACATGCATGAAAACTTAAAAAAACTGTCCCAAAAACAAGTAAATTATTAGAAAAAACACGACATAAGCAAATGAAATTATGTTTCATTATTTTTATTAATGTCAACCGGTTTCCAATCGTAAGAAAATTATTGCCAAGCGGTTTCCAATCTTCTGAATATTTGAAACTGGCTCGGTTTATTCTGACTTATTAAAAGCTTATTTTGCTGACAAACTGTAGCTACCTGTATATAATTTTGGCGCTCATCGCAAAAGAAATTTTACGCAGTTATGCCTCCTCATGAGAAAACTTGTCTTCAGAGTTGGCAACATTTACGCACAGCCTGATTTATCTATTCAGCAGCATGGGAATGTCAGATTTGAAACTATTCATATACATGTAGCAAGTGTTGCTATCAAACTTTTCAGAAAGCACTTTTAGTCAAGGAGCTAAGCTTTTGAAAATTGACTTGGCACAATTGTCCAGCCAGAAAAGTTTTGACTTCAGAAATAATTAGAATTACCCTTCTACAACATTTCTAGGCACGTCGTTCAGTCAAATTGTGGTAGCAGTTTTCCAGGAGGAGTCGTTTTGTACACCCACCCCATTTTTACTATAAAAAAGAAAATGGCCACATTTGAATAAGAAATGGTACCCAGGTTGTATCCAGATGGTGCATACGGTCGTTATTTACTGCCAAAACCTTGATAAGGACAAAAACAATTATAAAAATAATTTGTTTGCATCCAGAAGCACAACTTTTATGTTATAACTGTCATTTACGTTATATCTTCAATTACCCCTTATAAAATCAATAAATTTTGGTCAAAGTTTAATTTTATAAGTTCTATAATGGGTATATACGTTGTACATACCTTGTTTGGAAATAATAATTACCTGACTGTTTCAAAACTGCAAACATCTTGTTTCTATCATAATTACTTGAAGAATTATAAGCTGTTGAATATGATTACCTCCCAAAAATGGTGAATATGGTTAAAACCATTTCACTTTGCAAGTTAGCATGCGATACCATCTGCTTACTATTTAAACCATTATTGAGCATTCTATCGATACACGATAGTAAAAAGCTATACTTAACTGCGTTTCTGGTGTAAAGTTTCATATTTTAATGGTTGTATAATAATATGTAACGTACATTACAAACTTTAAGACTTCCTATATATATTGCTAAATACCTTATATTATATGTCATAAGGCATTTTATCTAATTTCAATCCTGGTTTGTTTTATATTTATAACAAGACAGCAGTTTGTTCTAGAATATTTATCAGGTATTATTAAGTTACCATATCTATAAACACTTACATTTGCAATAAGGAATTTTTTTAAGTTTTCATCTCCACGAAATATCATTTTGATTTGTACAAAGTTAAAGATTCTAAAACACATAAACAAAGAAATAAACAGCTCTTGAGTAGAAGTTAAATACATTCCATTTCTATCAAATTTATCAAAGTAACATATATAATCATATCAAATATCATAAGTTCCTATGTTTGTCCCAAATGTTATCAAAGACAGTATACGATTTGACCCTGAAGAGCTAAAATATTAAGGATGTAGAATTGTAGTATTTATCGCATAAAAAAAGCAACACAACAAGTTTTATTGAATGAAGTCTCGTCAGTCATTTGAAAATATTTGTATGTACCCAGTTTACTATTGTACACATTATGCAAATAAAGTCAGTAACATAATATTGGTAACATGTAGCTCCTAGTAAATACCTAGGTTAATTTCCCATAGCAAAAAATACAAATTACTAACTGTTTAGAGAGATGGTGATAAAATAATACTATTTTTCTTTGCTGACATTCCAGACAAAATCAACTACCTAAGAGTTTGTAGGATATTTTTTATATTACAATAGAGGCTATGCATTAATCGTGTCTGTAATCAGTTATTTTTTAATGATAATCTCTAAAGATCAAATTGTATACTGCCATTTATATGCGTATGCAGGTGATGACAAATTACTTGTTTCAGCTTTTAAATAGATTTTAGTTTATTTTCAGCATACCTTTTATAGTTTATGTAATGAAACTGTAAGTACCGTTGATCGTTTGCTAAACTTATATCACTTTATAACGAGAGGTTTTATATTGAAGAAACATTTCCCTGAAAATGGGTAAAATCAGTTATAATAGATGACAACGATCTCATGTGATATGATCATATCCAAGGAACACATGTTAATTGCTGCTTAAGAAACTATTTTGAACACATATGACATTATCCGTCTAGAGTTATCTCAGGCTGAATAAGACATTGTAACACTCAGGTATGTAAATAAACTTTAAGATATTAGATGGAAAAATAAATTGTTTAAAAACACGCAGTCATTAGATCTTACTCAGTTTTAGCAATCGATGCTTAATAATTGATGATAATTTTCACTACGCAGAATGTGGCATGGCCAAATTATTACAGGTCCTGGAGTCTTTTAAATTTATTCTTGATAACAAAGCGCTATATGTTAAAAACATAATACTGAATAAGTGATATAAAATTAAAATCAACACTGCTTTTTCTAAAAAAATATCTTGCTTCTTCAGACAGAATACACATGCATCACACGTAAATAGGAAATTATATACAAGCACAAAACATGTTGAGGGTAGTGATTTATAGAGACATACAAAGAGTTAATTGTTCTTACAAACTATTTGTGCAGTAGTCTTTGCCATCAATATAAAGCTTAAATGCAATACCTAGAAAGGGTACATGAGAGTATGTTGGGTCAAAGCAACAATGACCTATATCATTATTATTTATTGTATTGTTATGACAGTGTTGCGTTGACCCCACGATATGCATTTCATATTTGCAATGCTCCCTTCCAATAGAAATTTTACTTATATTACTTTTAAAGGTAATGTAAATCTTAGAGGTTGATAAAGCAGTACATCTATTGTTGTATATGTTATGTGATATAATATACAAGATTTTGAATATCTTATCTTCGATATGATCTTGGACAGTAGCACAAGTGTAAATTTCGTTGCCATAAAATTAAAAAAAATGCTGACATCTCTTATGTAATGTACGCATGCTCAATTGAAGATTTGAACCACCATATGTGATTCCATACCTACCTCACATGGAAAAACGTACCGTTTAATTCCCCTATGCTGATTCAGTGGAGCTAGCGTTTGTCTTCATCTACATATACAAAGTAAGTAAGGGTGCAAAGATCAGGAATCGATACAATCAAGTACCACACCAGACCCAGGATACCAATGGAAATGTGACAAACTCACAGTTAGACACCACAAACGAGAGCCAAGACTCTGAGGTGTCTAATGAAATATTTTTACAGACTCGTATGAGCCTTCATTGTTGAACTAAAATCAAATGTGCTTACTAATTTGATATTTTATTTACGTTACTATTTATCATCAATTTAATTTGATTTGGAACATACAAAGGATTAATGGGATGCCATTCTTGCATCAGTAGTTATGTCCTCATTTGACATGCTGAATATCGTAATGATTTTATATGAACAAAGTCCACGTTTAGACTAAGCCAAATTGATAGAGATAATGCAAAACAAAATTTCCAATAATTTATTTAAGTCTATTCATTTTGCAACAGCTACAATATAATCTTTACAACACAAGAGATTAGTTCTAAGTGATAAGCATTGACCTCTAAAAAGTATAATCAATAAAGAATCTTGGAAAAATCCTGTTTCAATGCTCTATAACAATACAGAACCAGACAAAGCGTATGATAAATGTCACCATCTCCTTAACCCCTTTAAGTCGAATGAAACTTCCCACTTTTATCAAATGGACCAGCCCATTTTCGTCTCCAGGGTTGTTGAGTGTTGTTTTTTCTAATCTTATTCAAATTTTAATAGAACATCCTATAAGCAAACAGTACCAAACCTGATCAGACTTTTCTGTTGTTGTTGACTTTTTGTTTATTGTTACTCCCATTGTGGGAGTCTGTAATGTTTTGTTATACGTTACGTTATGTCCATTCTAGTATTGCAATCATCTTGGTGGGGAAGAGAGGGCTGGTTGCTTTGCTTTATTTGTCTTCATGGTCTTTTATGATGTTGAGTGGCTCTTCCTCGTGGTGCCATGGGGTTGTCTGCGGTTTGTGATTGTGGTATATCCTGATCATATTCACTTATTATTTTTGGAGTCTGTGGCGTCTGATCTTGGCCTGTACTATGTATTTATATGTCCCACAAAAAGAACGCTAGTCTAATATGGGTAAATACTTTTGTTGCATATGTTACTCACAACAGTTGATTGTTTCTTCATCGAACTGGATAATGATTTGATATAGAGCGGTTTTATCCATATGAATAGGTATGGCGTTTGCCATAAGTGGGACAGAAACCGTTACGATTAAAACAGTTTTTGCTATAGCAAGGATTAACGTTTGCTTTAATGTTTCATTTTTCGATTTCAACTAATATTGTAATAAAAAAGGTAATTTTAGGAATTATTTGTAAGTTTTTCCCCAAATCATAGGTATCAATATAGCTATTGTAGTCACTAGCTGAGAAGCTATAATTGCATGTATTTTTGGTGGCTTTCACAATTATGATATGGTGCTGTCATTCATTAAACATTGTATTCAGTAACATATATAACTGTAATAACAGGTGCCAAACTTAGTTTAAATCATATTGCTAGTAATTTTCTTTCAAAACAAAGTTTATATTGATACGTAAGAATAAGAAATAACTAGATATTAACACTATGGGAATTCCTACTATTTTAGGGTAACGTAGTGAATTTGACTACTGCATGGTAATGCCTTATCCGCTGAAAAGCTAACGCATTTCTTGATATGGCTAATATAATTTGGCTTTAGCAATTTACAGTATACAAACCTCATTTTGTGGGGGTCGTTGGGTAGCCCATAATCTAATGATATTACTGCATTAAATAGTAACACATTGGAAGTAAGTAGCGTATATAACTGTAATTTTATGTTGTATAATGGTTAAACGCATACTGGCTGTTTGCTGCATTTCATTTAATGATTTTAAGGATATCGTCATGTCCATATATAAGACTTTAGTATTAGCCACAGATATATTGCAGCAGAGAATGTACACTGTAAATTGTGTAGTACACATATTCCTAAATTGTCATTTCAGGTGGTATGTTCTTTCTTTGATTTGTAACAAATGTAAAGCAATACAAACATACTATAAGAATAATGTTTAAATATGACTATAAATATGCTATTTTACTTGATCAATTAAGATATTTGGAAGTTTTCATTTATTTTTGAATTTTGATACATTATATTCAGGCGTGTGGGGTAAATCACCCCTTCCGTTGGACATTTCCACGTCTAAAATACCATATATAAAGAAAATATATATTGCTTTATTGTCGTATGCCATTGCATACATGTAATGCATAAATTTAAAGAGAAATATGCTGAATAGGAAGCAATGGTTGAGCAATGATGCGTGCTTTCCTCCCAATTTACCTAAGACTCATTTAGCGAAGGGTACGTTCAAAAATGACGCCATACAGCAAAACTGCTACCACAATTTAACTGTCGACGTACCTAGGAGTATTGTAAAAGACCCCCAGGATTGCACTTCTGCAGTCAAACCTTTTCTGGCAGATAATTTGTGCCAAGTCAAAAACTAAGGCCTGTATAGAAATCAGCGCCTGGACTATAACATGTATACATGTAGGTCCCCTTTGCAGTTCGTATGCAACAAAAGCAGCTTTCATCGACACGGGGCCAATGTGATAGTAGTAGAGTTTTGTTAACCATAAATCAGCTTTTGCAACTGACCTAATCAGATACATGAATTCAGTGAATCTAAGGGACCTGAATCAAGCTACGGCTTACATATTATGAAACCTTTGCCAGTCGCTATCAATTGTGAGAAGAACAATAATATATTTTACTTTATAAAATATTATGAGCCAGCTGATAGTACTATTCTTTTTCTCTTCCATTTCAATATGATATACTTAACATAATTATATGGAAATCGAAATATCTAACACTAGATATGGACAAAATTATGAAACTATATTGTTATTTGGAAAATGTTAATATTTGCTTTATTTCTCCTTTATGATTTATCTTCTGAAACGTGCCCGTCATTGGCACAAGGTTTGAAAAGTACTCTCGTACCAGATTCATAGTAATAATTGATGTATGGCCGATGCTTTTTCTTTGATCTTTGCTGATATTTAAATCGGACACCCTAGAATAATGAGGAAGGTGGAGCTTAAAACCGTACTCTACGAGGGATGTTCGAAAAGAATTGCTTATTTCTATCTGGAGACTTCAAATTTCAAGTAAGCTCAAAAGTGCTCATTCCATGCCATCAAAAACTCTCCGTGGCTAGAAATTCAAAGCTTCAACCGATGTATCCTCTTCCTGAAGGCGTCACGGTATGCTGATTTTGGCACAGGAATAAGGTACTGATGAATAGCAGATCCAAGAGCCTGTCAGGACTAGTATTTCCGTCCAGCAAGGAATTATTTCAATTTCGGAAACATAAAGAAATCACATAGGGCAAGATCTAGGGAATACGGGAGGTGAGGCAAAACAGATACTTTTTCTTTCTTCCAAAACGCCGTAACTATTTCGGAGGCAAGAGCAGGGACATTGCCATGTAATAGACGGATATGTTTAAAACCAGTGACAGGGCGTCGTTTCTGATAATATTATATGGCTTCTCCAGTACTATGTCTTTGTAGTGCTTTACGGTGATATTTGTTGCCATTTTCCATTGACACTTTTATTGCGACTCCTTCACCAAAGATGAAAATTGCATACCAAACCTTCCTTGCACTCAAAGACCGTTTGACAATAATTGGGCGTCTGCTATGTTTAGAGGCCCAGATTTTATTGCTAAACTTTCTGACGGGCTCAAAATAATAGATCCAGTTTTCATCACCTGTGACGACATTGGCAAACTGCTTTTTGTCACACGTTTGAAACATTTGAAGCATATTTTTGGCCACTTTATCCCGTTGTCTGTTTTGTTCACCAGTCAACAGATGTGGTGCCCATCTAGCAAAAATCTTTCAGACTTTCAAATGCTTCTTCAAAATAAGGTGAACCATTGATAGTGATATGCCTACATTTCGTGCAATATCACGAACAGTAAATCTGGCATCTCCTTCAATGATTTCCTTTATTTTTGAAACGATTTCTTTACGAGATGCAAATTTTGGCCTTCCTGGCTTTGGTGCATTTTTGATGGAGTCTACACCAGATTCACCTAGATAGGTATATTGTTGCTTTTATCGTGCCTCACGTGAATATCGAGATATAGGACAATAAGCAGATCATTTCGAACATCCCTCGTAGCTTCCAATTTATTTAAACAGCGATGTAGGCGAGAACTTCCTAAACCCGTATGCAAATAAGAAATAATTGACAGCTTTGGCCGGATGTAGGGAGGAGCGAATGTAAATTTCGTCAGGTGACAGTAACACGTGTTAATTTGCGCCTCCACCGTACTACAAGCAAAATAAAGGATTCTTCCTCGGCTTTCTGTTTAAACCGCTCTCACGGTTGAAACGAAAAAGCCTCGGAAGAGTATCCTTTATTTATTACTTATACCTTTGGCTGTCAGCCTGTATGTTGAGATAATCCACGAGCTTTAGCGAGTTGCCCATCTTACGTACATATGGACAAACATGGTTTAACTATTCAATACCACCTACATCAGTTTAGATGTTGCACATAACGAGATATTTCAGCTAAATGTGGTAACAGTGGTGTAAAAGACGTTATCTTAATTGGCCATCGCATAACATTGGCGGATCCAGAAGTAGGGACTGGGGGTCTGGACCGGATGGCGTTTCGCTGGCGTGCTGATGATGGCCCATTTACAGTGATATTTGGATCCTCTAAACGTAATCAAAGTTGGATGCCCTCTGACCCGCGCATGCATAAGATACCGACAGGTACAGGTAACCACTTAACAATCATTTTTGTCACATTAGAAAAATGATAAGTGTTTATTAGGGGGGGGTGTTCAGATTGAAAAAAATGTCGAATTTCATTCCTTGAAAAATAAATGTGTCAAAGCCAAAGGGAAAGTGTGATTATCATTACATTGTCATTGTAACGCCAAGATACCGATGTGTCTTGCATGCGCGGATCCAGAGGGCAGGACATGGGGTCCTGACCCTGCCTGGAAAATCACAAGTGACTATAGGTTTCCTTAAACATACTGGTACGGACCGTTGGTTCCTATTGCTTCTCGAGGAGGCGGTACATATGACCCCCTCTGAAATATGTTGATGACTAAAGAAATGTTGCCTGGACCCCCTTGAAGGACAGTTCTGTATCTGGACTTTTCTGTGTTTACCTACTGAAGTATGATATGTGTTTCTTTTTTCAAGATAAAAGCCAAATTTATCTTGTTAAGTTCAGAAGTTGAATAAGTTGAATAATCAATGCTATTTGATAAAATAAATTCATGTATGAATGATATAGTTTTAAAAAGCAAACTTAAATGTGGTGCCATTGGCTGATCTGTGATCTATGATTCTGACATTTTTGGCCTAATCACTCGTTACATGATTGCTGATCTTTGACCTCTTTCTTACTTTGCCGAGTGATGACAATCGGTGATCCTTGGGGCTGATTTTCCTATCCCATCTTCACACGAATAATGGATTTTTTCTTGCTCACCACTAAATACCTCATTTTTAAATCGAAAAACATGAAGGTACGGGTATGTGAGATAGAATTATATCACATGGGTAAACAAAGGATATCCCGATCTGGTGTGCGAGAAAATATATTCATGATATCTACAAAACGGTTGAGTTTTCGGACTTGGAAACCCGAAGTTATCTAGCCTATATTCTCAGGAGTAAACAACAAAGGTACGGGTCATCCTGCACGTATGCTCAGTTGAAATGCGCCCTGTCGTTTGCATATACATGAAGTTGGGCAACTCACGAATAGACCCATCGATAATGAAGCATCTGTCCTATTTCTTAATATATTTTTTTCTTAAAAAATTCTATTCTCTGTGTCTTCACAAAAACGCTTGCAGCCTGCTGTCACATATTAAACGAAATACAATCCGTACCATCGAGGTAATGACAGGTCTAGTCAAAGCCTGTGACTTAAAACCTCGACTGAAGAGAGAGAAAAAGAAATATAAATAAGAAAGAGGGCGTAGATCAGGAATCGATATAATCAAGCATCGCACTTGACCCTTGGCACCGCCTTAGAAGGATTAGTTAAAATATTTTACTGGCTGGCGTAAACCGGATTAATGGGGCACCAACCTCACCTTTAGTTCAGATGTGGATCAAGACACATAGATGTTTGGTTTGCATGAAAGACCTCTAACGTATCAATGCATCATCTCCTAGAACATATAAATGAAGATATAAAAAGGAGATAAAGCAAAGATAATGACTCAACAGTTAATTAAAATGAATACCGATGCAACAGAAATCCAACAGGTAAACCCAGGTGGGCCTGTCAACAGCCAAAGCATCAGGCCCTAATAGTAGCCCTAATGAGTTATGAGTTTAAATAAAGAAACGACTCAACCCAAACACAATAGATAGAAAATTCACAAAAAAAAACGTCTAATGCATGTACAGAAACTAATAGCTTGATTTTTTTTCAAGTTACAAGTTGCAGTTTTAGATGGCAAAACCTTGATTTTTAACAAAGAATTGTAAACACAGACTGATCTCTAAAGGGCGAAAGCGGAGCCAATCAATTTGCTGCATAGAAAAGGTTCAACGCATTTATCAAACCAACTATTCTTTGCGTACTTTCAATGTGACTAATCTATTAAAGTCATTGTAAATATTTTACCACTTGGTTCCAGTTGAATCATTTCACATGATTTGAGCAATAGTATGACAAAACCAAAAAATCGTGTCCAGTCAGTCTGATCAGAGTCTTCGCTCTGCGGTGAGTGTTTAATATTGACCGAAGTTTCTCCATGCGGACGGAAAAGACTCTGATCAGACTGTGATGATGTCTAGTCTGATCTGAGTCTTCTAATGGCGCACCACCACACTGTTGCTATTCTCATTTGTGTCCTGCGACATTGAAATGTCATTTACAGTATCTACATTTACCTATCGATATGCATTAAGCCATTCTTTGAAACCACCCGCACAGCTATGTAGCTGAGCTTGATGGTGAACTTTGGCCATGGCATGTATCCACACATTCATATTGTGGATACGAGCAGTGATAGCTCTGACAAGCCTGTGCGGCACAGGCTTGTCTGAGCTTCCACTGCTTTCGTATGCGATAAGCCTATTTATGCCAAGGTAAGATTGCAACCAGCCGTCTGGGAGCGCAGTGGCTCAGTTGTAGAATGCTTGACTCGAGACCGAGGGACCGCGGGTTCGAGCCTCACCAGCGTCACTGCGTTGTGGTCCTTGAGCAAGACACATTTATCCTAGCTTAGTACTGGTTCAACCCAGGAAGAACCGTCCCTGTTTAACTGAAAGATTGTTGATGGGACGTAAAGAATCAAATTAAACAAACAAACAAAGCAATCAGCCGTCTCAACTGTACATACTAAAAATCATGCAATTGTGTTATAATAATGGGAATAATTTCATTCACAGTTTCAGGTATAACATCGGTAATCATGTAATGTTATATGGCTCCGCTTGCAGGTTGCTGTAAAACTAAATTTCAGAAGTAAAATCTGACGATTTACCTCCCAAATGGAAATTTTGAGTACAGAATGTATGCTAAGTACTGGTAGACTGCCTTCGAGAGGCTTGCTCAGGAACAGTATGGTAAGGATAACTGACTGAATGTTCTGACATGGCCTCAGCTGTTCACTGAAGACATAAAGCAATAATTCAACCAATAAACCAAATGCATCTTCCCTATACCAACTTGTTTTTGTGGGATATTTATTTGATATTATTTCTGAGAAATTCTTAAAAATGTCAACAAGAATTGTTCCTGCATTCTCCAGTTCTACAGTCCATAAAAAAAATCTCTGCCCGAATGTTCATGATGAAAAAAAAATGTTAAAACTATAAAAGTCAGACGCTTAAAAATTGGTTTTCAGTAACAAGCAAAAGGTTAAGATATGGAGACTCTTTAATCTCCTCTACAGATCTAACCCAAAGCAAACTTTGCAGACCAAATGAAACTGCACTTCAATGAATCAGTTCAATTATTGGCATTTTAGCTTTACATACTCTTTTAACTCCACCTCATCCCAAAGAGACTCTAACACATGCTTATGCTTCAGCAGTCTACCCTAAACAGTAAAACTATAAATGTTCTTTAAAAGGCAATACTATCTAATCCTAGAAGACAAGGTATGGCGGACATGATTTTTGCCCCCCCCCCCGCCTCTTGCCCCACCCCTTTACACACATACACTGCTTACAAATCTCTCAACCTCTTAACTACATAGATTTATTACATAATGCCAAGCAAGCCATAAGGGACAGACAAATGCAGGTCACAGTGTAGCAAGCTCCCAGAGATAATCATTCACAGGTATAAATCTCATAATTATATACACAGATAGAATTTCCATCACAGCTTCCAGGAATAACACTTTGTGGTGGATTTCTGTTTACATTTTTTTTCAGAAAATGCTTATCAATTTTTGTGTGATTTGCTTTCAAGAAAATTGCTAATGTGTTTCATGTAATATTTCAATGTAAAAATACATTTGACATTGTGAGTTGAGGTTTATATACTTGGAATGGAATGTGCAAGAGACAGGCAGATTAACATTTAAACTAAACCAAAAGCACTTATTCCATTACTAGAAATATTCTTAATAAATATGAGGGCTGGATGATGGATATAAAATTAGAATATTATAAAGACATATATTAATAGGCTATATTTGATTATAGCACTTTTAGCAAAAATCTGCATTTTTGTCACAGTTATTAATCGCATAACACTGAAAAATAAGGTCATTAATTACAATCACAGTAAAACAAGTCACACAGTCACTTACTGCTACACTCTGATATGACCCTTATTTTCTTATGATACAGTACAAACTGGTTTTTGTGAAAATTTTGTATGTTCCCTCTATTTAAAAATTGACGAATCAGAAGTTTTTGTGGTCTAGGGGCCAAATCTCAAATTTTAAAATGTGTTGCATCTTCCAGGAAGAAAAGCTTGGTTACTATTGTCAGTCAGGAGCATGTCCTGGGGCCTTAGAAACCCATGTTTTACTAAGTTTTCTATGATCAGTTTTCTGTAAATGGCTTGTAATCAACGTTACCCTTCTAACATTGAAAAGAGCAGTACACAGAATACAAGACTAATAATATATTTAACAATAGTATCAATGAAACTATTTGAACATTAAACGTTTGATCTAGTCATAAACATCAAAAAGACACCAGTGAGATGTATTTCCGCTCGTCAGCGTTACGTATGTTACATTTTATACAAAATTGTAGATAATGCCTTTATAGATTGCATATAAGAATGAACCATGTTCCCTAACCGTAGGAAAATAAACTTTTTTTATTATTTTCAGTCAAAAATATATCTTAGGGCCTTAGAAACCTATGTTTTACAATTGGCCAATGTTCTGTAAATGGCCTGTAATCAATGTTACCCTACTAACATTGAAAAAAGCAATACACAAAATCATTTCCAATAGTATTAATAAAAATGTTTAAGCTTTACATGAATGAGCTAGACATAAACATCACTTGCAGGCATCTGTGACCTCAGAGTTACATATGATACATTTTTTATAAAATTGCAGATAATGACTCTATAGATTGCATATTAGAATAAACCACGTTCCCCAGCCTCAAATGTTTACGTAAGAAAGATCTGTATTTTAGTGCTGAATTTCAATTTCCACATATCTGAAACTATTTATAACTTGAAACTGGTGACAGAGGTAGTAAAATAAATATTTACACGTGCTTATTAGCATGTAACTTCTACTGGCCTAAAGATGTTCTATCCGACCATTTGCATTGCATTGGAATGTACAATGTCTTATTTATCTCTGGCACAATGAAGTTAGATAATTAAAAACTATATTAACAAGTTCAACTACGATTGGTAATTTGTTGCTGTAAATATATAAATAAGGTAACGTTTGTAACAAAATTGTCCCTTGCATAAATGGATGAAAATACAAAAAAAAATGGAAAGGTGACTCAATATTAACCTGAGCCTGACGACACAGCCTGACCACAAGCCAGACTCAGGTTATATTTGAGTGTATTCTCCACTCTTGTTTTAAAAAATAATTTTAATTACAGGCACATTAAGCTAAATAAACACTAAATTCAGAGAGTTTTGTAATTTTTGATTGATTCTGTTACTTTGATATGACAATTCGCAGATTTTTAGGACTTGTTCATAACAATAAACAAAATATCTACTTCAGGATTTAAATATTTGGCTGTATGTTTTACTACGTTTCCCGTTGTCAATTTTCATAATAAGGCAAGCACAGTCGTTGTCACATCGTGGCGAAATCGACGAGTTATTTATCCGTGATGCAGCTATGCTTCTGCTACGTTCTGCGCGACTTTGTAACGCTCTGTACGCTCTCACTAAGGCCTCGCTACGACCAACGTGCTTCCGCAACGACTGTGCTATTTGGGCATAGTCAGCCTTGGCGCTTCTGCCACGCTTCCGCTACGCTCTTTGCGTTCTGGCCAACTTCAGGCCTTGTTCAATTGCTCTCCTAAAGTTGGTATCTCTCTTTTGGTTTCTAGGACCAATTCTGAACAGCTCCAATCTCATGTAATTGAAGAATGAAGAGCCATCTGCAATTCTCATTGCTCTTATTAGTTGGTCATAGTCTTGGACGGACCTAGGACCTTTTGGCCCTCCAATTCCCGATCATCAAACGTACATGTAATTAGTCTGTGGTTCATAATGGCCAGCTGAAGCATAGCGACTTGAGCGCCTCTATCGTTGGCATTCAACTGAACATAAATCAGTTGAACTTCAGATTATAGAAAGGATGCAAAAACGCAACAAAACGCAACGAAAGCGTAACTCTATAGCATATGTTTAGCAAAGTCGTAGCTGCATCGCCATCAGCGTAGACTAATCGTAGCCGGATCTTCGTTGTCGTAGTGGGGTCGTAGCAGAAGCGTAGCGGAAGCGTAGTAGAGGCGTAGTGGAAGCGTACTTCCGCGGCTGTTTAGAATTATTTAAGAGAAATTCTGTGATCGCCATTAGCGTAGCGGAATCGCTGTCCAGTGGAATGGGGGGGGGGGCGGTTAACATGGTATGTTCCGAACTACGTTATGTTCATGATTACTTCAACATTTATATGTGCGCCTGATAAATAGAATCTGATCTCATGTAGTAAATAGTGTACATATATACTAAACAGCAAAAGAGACGCATATTTTTATTAATAAGGTGTTTGTAAAGATATGAAAGCTACAAATGATGTGTGAAACATGTGTATAAACAAATGAATAGTAGACAGTTTGCTCTTTGGAGTAATTTCTAATTTAGGGGGATAATTCTGAGCATTATAACATATTGCATAATTAACATAGACTTCGAGTTGTTGTATACAAAAGCAAAAACACAGATTATATTTTAATGAAAATTACTCTGCGCTTTTATCATGCCATACAGGCTAGTTTTGAAGATTAAATGTCCAGAATTATTCATGGCAAGCTTATGTGTGCGGGCTGCAACAATAAGCCAAACGTGTGTATAAGACAGGTATGTTAGCGTCTAAAAAGGGTTTCGTTGGACAGTACATGCAACTCACTTGATACCATGAATAATGTAAAGGACTGCCTTGCATCTCAGAGTTTCCAGCCATTTTCAAATTCAATGTAAAAATATAAAAAATAAAGATTTTTAGACCTGCAGTATATCTCCTACAACAGTAATTTTAAAAGTATTATACCGTTTTCTAATCTGTTCCGTTTTCCTGTGGCAAGGTGTAGTGTTATTGGATTCAAGACATCGCTCTTACAACTTTTTTACGTTTTTACTTGTGTTAAATATTATTTAATTGTGTAACAAGGAGTAAAGTGGTCCATGACTAGTTTAAGTGTCCTGTCAAACATACGAGGGGGGTTCAATATGTAATGAAAATCCAATCATAACTCCATCCATAGCCGCGTAAGGATTTTATGGCATATGCCAAACGAAAGATCAAAGCTCGGCCGTTATAATGATGTATGAAACATTATTTTATCTTTCCAAATTTAATAAGTTACAGGCTTTTTAAAAAGCACACTTATATACACTGCATATATTTTCCTCTGAATTGTAAAGACTCATTTTTACAAATGTAGAAAGGCATGCTGTATTTTCTGAAACAAACTTTTAACATGCATGAATCACATATCCATAGTTTTCTGACCCATTTCCCTTCTATCAGCTATAACGATACAAACTTTTGACCTCCACAGATTTCTCGTGCAAACGGTTTTATTCATTGCCCCCTCTTACGTTGACGTCGTTTAAAGCAACGGACATAACACTAAAATACGCACGGTTCTTGGACATCAGAAATATGGCTTTGAACAAGAAAAGGACAATTTTGATTGCATCGAAGTTTCAATACACACAGTGCAAAGGCAGCAGACCAGTTAAACTGAAACCAATATCCAGGGGTATCTCATCTGAGTGGTATATCATTTTCGTTTCCTATAATTGTATCGTCTGAAATTAGCCAGCCAGATTATGTACATGTAAATACGTGTATCAATGTCCAAATAATGCATCAGAACGCAAACATCGATGAAACGCGGCATTTTGTGTGATCCATTTCAGTGTAAGCCAGAGGTGGCATTCTTTTAAGTGATTTTCTTATTTCAAATGACGTATTTTGGGGTACTTTATGAGTAAGATTAGATATGGAAATTTCAAAATCGGCTGTATAACTTGCAAATGAACATCAAAGCGACCAAAAGAAATGTTACAAATGATTTTCGTATACATTTTCACTATGTAATCGTTCACGCAAAAACGACTCTGTCATTGGAATGCCAGAGAGTGTAGCATCAAGGAGGATTTTAACCAAATTGGCAGCCTCAGTATTTCATAAAATATTAAGCAATATCAAATATTTTTGCAGTTATAAATCACCAATATATGGATATTTACCACACGAAGAAGCAGACTGAAAAAATTTCTCGTTCATGTAGTTATCTACTTTTGAAAACATTGCTTTATTTCATATCGCAGTGTACTTCAGAACCCTATCTTGAAAGTGGCTTGTGTAAATTAGATAAGAAGCTGGACAACTGCATTTTTACATTTATTTAGCCAAGAAACAGACCTTTTAATAAAAGTAATTATGAAGTGTGTAAATATAAATCTTTGGGATATACTGGGCTGTTTTTATTACATATTGAACGCCCCTCGTATTGATATTATCCGAGTAAAATTATATTATTGTTTCAAATGTTAAATAAGTAATGAAAAATAAGCGTTTCAATTGATGTTAAGTAGTTAATGTTATAAGAAATATCTACCATACATATTACAGCAGTTTGCAGAACTAGAGTTCTACTTAAGTGACACTGACTTTGACATTGCATCCACACTTGTGTATATGTGGTATTGGCGCCATATAATCTGACCTCATTGCATGCAAAATACACAAAAGAGGGCCCTGGCTCGCTGACCCGAGTCCTGGGACACGAGTAGACGATGTATCGGCCTGTGACTACGGAGATATGATTTAAAGATACAATGTATTTCTATTTTTAGCTCTTCTAGCCATGTTGTTCAACCAAGCTGAACGTTCTGATCAAAGTCGGTAGAGGAACATTTCTGTGATGTTTTAAAAATTTGGCCAAGTGGTTCAGGTAATGATGTTTTAAGATATCTAATATCTTGAGCTTTGGAAGCCATTTTGTTTGGTCGAGCAGAAGCAGTTTTGCAATTATTGTACAGGGCATCATCAGAAGCAATTCTGTGAAATAATTGTGAATTTTGGACCAGAAGTTCAGGTGGAGATATGGTTTAAAGGCATTTTTATCTAGAAATCTGGCGGCCCCTTCATTCTGCAGGTAAAACCATTTGATCAATTTAGGTATAATCCATAATAAGAATCAGTAGACCCTCTCACATTGTTACCTCCCTCAGCAATCGCTCTTCAATTGAAAAATCAATAAAGCGGTATTTTGCAAATGAAGGGGCAGGCTGGGTATTAACTGCATTCAATTTGTCAAAATACACACGGACGCTTTACAAGTCGATTCGAGTGTCGTCAACAGCTAGAATGAGATTTTATACATAAAAAGGTATTTTTTTGTTTTCATGTACATGTACATATCATAAGTCTACTGGGTTTTTTTTCACTATAATTAGCGATTAACAACTTCGATTTCGAACAAATTTCAGCACATATAAAAGTCACAATTTATTGAACTCCTCTACTTTTAGCACGAAGTCGCCGAAACCATTTGAAATACATGCCAACTAATAAAACAAACGAATCTGACATCGACAGCGCATGGGAGCTTGAGCAAAAACACAGTCCCACCGCGACTGTCGCTGCTTGCGCACAACATAGAAATGCGGCAGACGGAGGACCAGACATCAAGCCCTACCCCATAGGCTACTCTGATTATGATGCATTCATGCACGGACCCTGGATATATGATCCGTGAGTCATTTTTAAATAGACGTGCATGTATATTCCAAGTGTTTAATTAAGTATGAATTCAAAAGCTGCTTACCTAAGGCATCTTTGACTCAGCGTTTAACGTTATTCATTAGTGAATAACTACTAAAACCAAGTTCTAATTGGTCACTTTTCAAACTCATTATTTCTGACCAAACGCTAATAAAATTGAAATGATTTTTAACCAATATATGTGCATGTTAATGGGCAAATGTTTAGCAGTGTTTTTGAACAGTTTTCTTTTACTTCAAAGTTTTTTGGGTTAAAAATGCAAAAATTGACTTTTGGTAAGAAAAATGGTTTTGAGAGTAGTTTTTTTCTATAAAATTGACGTTTAGGTGGTTACAAACTGGTCTGTCCGACAGGAAAAACACCAAACAATTGAATCTTTGCTCATGGCGGAATATTTTGTTTTACGCATTTCCAAAATGTTGCATTTTTAATTTGAAATTCACCAGTATTTCCTGGTAAAATTGTTAAATGCACTTAATTTTCTTTGAACACTATAGGCCAAACACAGTAGAACTTGATTAGTCCATTTTTGGCGATTATTGCTTTACTACTACTGTACACTTCCGGTTTCAATGTGAGAGTTTAAACATCGATTTGGTTGCATAATATTTTTGCTGTTTTTTTCAATCTTTAAAACAGACGGTGACGTCTGGTGATAATAAATAATCGCTGAAAATTTCAATGTTGTGTCGCTGATAATAAAGCGTACAGAGCAGTGCAAAGTCTATATGTAAATTGCAAGCTTAAAGCTGAATTTTAATTATTAACCTGCTAAAAGTGTTTGTCTTAATATATTGTTGAGTAGCAAAAACGACGAGTCTGATGGAATCAAGACTTTTGAGGTTTATTCTTCTTATATCACGCTAGCCAGTAACATCTTCATACAAACGAAAACGTTAATTTGTGTTATGGTTTATATCGTAGAAAAATTGTGACTTTATGAAATGAGGGTACCTTTTCTCTAGCTTCGTCCCTGCAAGAAGTACACGTCATTTTTAAATGAAATAACTAGCAGAGTCTCGGCAAAGTATTGCTTTTTTATAACCTATGTTTCACTTTTTGAACAAGCGTAAAAATATAAGGTGACCAATTAGCAGTTGGTTTTAGTATAGAATTTCGACAATTGGATGTGTCGCTTGACAAAACAAAAGTCAAAACAAGGCAAATCTAACGAATTTATATCCCCGGCGAGTTATTTTAGAGAAACTTATAAATCTCAAATTATAAATCCGATTTCTCCAACCCCTAAGTTCACCATGGGTATCATACAGATCAAAGTTAAAAGCCATCAACAAGTTTTCAGTGGTTATTTCAATAAAAATACACTAATCTGTACAATTTTAATATCTGACTTCAACCTGATCCAGAGGTCAGAGGTGTGTGTAAGGTCAAAGTAGTTGGTTCTATGTAAGTCTATACTTCTTTCCCCTTAATTTGATGCGCAACATGACCATATTCAGATTATTTTTTATCTTTTAATCCAACCCACAGGTTGTGGGTGTGTGTAAGGACAGCATATGTACTTGCATGGTGCTCTATGCGCAATTCTTAGTAATCTGTTATGCAACATGACCATTGACTTTTGACCCCTAGGGTCAGGGGGGTCTGCGGGCTAAATATTTGCTACCAAGTTGCTGCATTCGTGCTTCCCTTTAATTTGATATGCCAAATGATCATGTTCTGAAAAAATGAATTTTGACCTATTGTACCCATCCCCAGGGTCAGGAGGGATCTGCGGGCAAACATTTGCTACCATGTTGCTATATTTTGTGATTCCCTTTAAAAATAGTAAGTGAGTATGATCAGTAAATATCACAATCACAAACCGCAGACAACCCCGTGGCACCGCGAGGAAGAGCCGCTCAACCATCATGAGACACTGGGAAGACAAATTAATCCAAGCAACATGCTCTCTCTTCCCCATCAAGATGATTGCAATACTAGAATGGACATAAATTAACGTACACCAAAACAAGAACAATTAAAGACTCCCACAATGGGAGTAACAATAAACAAAAAAGTCAACAACAACAGAACCACCGCCTGTAATAGGCAACGTGACCATGTTCTTAAAAAGTTGAACTTTGACCTATTCACTCAATCTCCAGGGAGGGGGGAGGGTCTGCGGGAAAATTTTTGCTTCCATGCTGCCGCATTCGTAATTCCCTTTAATTTGATATGTAACATGACCATGTTCTGAAAAGTTGAATTTTTTACCTTTTGACCCCATAACAGAGAGTCGTGGGGGAGGGGGCCTGTGGGCAAATATTTGCTACCATATTGCTGCATTTTGAGATACCCTTTAATATTATATTGCACCCTTACTTACTTATGTACCATGACCATGTTCTGAAAAAGTGAATGTTGACCTATTGACCCAATCCCCAGGGTTGGGGTGGGGGGTCTGCGGCAAAGTATTTGCTACCATGTTGCTGCATTAATGATTCCCTTTAATTTGATATGCAACATGCCCATGTTCTGAAAAAGTTGAATTTTAACCTTTTGACCCATACGCAAGGGTCAGGGGGCTGTGGTGGGGTCTGCAGGCAAAATATTTTCTTCCATGTTGCTGCATTCGTGATTCTTTTTAAATTTGATATGCAATATGATCTTGTTCTGAAAAAGTTGAATTATGACCTTTTGACCCCAGGGGGTGAGGGAGGAGGTCTGTGGGAAAAATATTTGCTCTCATGTTGCTTCATTTCGTAATTCCATTTACTTTGATATGCAACATGACCATGTTCTGAAAAAATTGCATTTAGACCTATTGACCCTATCCCAAGGTCGGGGGCGGGTGTAGGGGTTCTGTGGGCAAAATAGTTGCTACCATGTTGCTGCATTCGTGTTTCTTTTTAATTTGATGCGCAACATGACCATGTTCTGACAAAGTGGAATTTTGACCATTTGAACCCATCCCCTGGGGTCGTGGTGGGGAGCTGCTGGCAAAATATTTGCTACCATGTCGCTGCATTTCGTGATTCTCTTTAATTTGATATGCAACCTGACCGTGTATTGAAAAAAATGAATTTTGACTTATTGACCCCATCCCCAGGGACGTGGAGGGTGTCTGCGGGCAAAATATTTGCTACCATGTTACTGCATTCTTGTTTCCCTTTAATTTGATATGCAACATGACCATGTTCTGAAAAGTTGATTGTAGACCTTTTGACCCCAACCTTTTTGTCCCCAACCGCAGGGTTAGGGGTGGGTGGGTGAGGGGTCTGCAGGCAAAATATTTGCTACCATGTTCTGCATTTGTGGTTCTCTTTAATTTGATATGCTATATGACCGTGTTCTGAAAAAGTTGATTTTTGACTTTTTAACCCCAACGCCAGGGTCAGGGGGTCGTGTGGGGTAGGGTAGGGGTCTGCGGGAAAATATTTGCTACCATGCTGCTGTAATCGTTATTCCCTTTAATTTGATATGCATCACTTGTTGTACGTTACTTTGTGTCCATTGTAGTTTGGCAATCATATTGATGGGGAAGAGGTAGCTGGATTCTTTGCGTAGTTTGTCTTCCAGGTGTCTCATGATGGTTGTCAGTGTTACGATGTTGAATGAAGGAAACATCAGAATCAGTGATGGTTGCATATACGCATAAGTACGCAAAGTTTTAGTTGTGCACCCAGTCACCTATATGAACTGAGATATGGTACCTTTTCTAACATTAGTCCAATATAAGGGCGGTTTGTCTGAGATTGAGTTCACTGTTTGTATACTTAGTAACGTGAGTATTTAGTGACACAAAGTTTTCACATTTTTCTCGCAAACCTTACGCATATTTTCCTATACAAGGGATGGAATTGTCCATTTGTGTTTAAGGGGACATAGAAAGATACCGTAGCTGATACATCGTAGGACACAGTTCTTTACACGAGGCAGGTACGTGAAGATCTTTATTTGACCGAGTTTAAATTGTACATGTGTGGGCTATGGCAATTTAGTGCTTTTGCATTGAGTCGCGACGTCTCTAGCAGGTCACTTTTACTGTAAATAATAAGTGATCCTTTTCTATTTTATCATATGTTGAGGCGGCTAGCTTTCCGTGTACGGGTTCTATAGGGCGTTACAAATTATGTCCCGCTTTTTTTCGACAAAAATAGCTAATGTTATGATCTTACATATCAACGCACGTACTTGCGTAGTGCCAAAAAATCCTTTGAGACCATTCTTGTGGCTAAAGTGGAGCTGTCAGTATAGACTTGGAGGATTATTTTGGCCAAAAGTGGTCACAAACTATGTCGGGCCTGCACATTAACCATAATTGCATGCCGTGGATTTACTGGACACCAATAGCAGAATAGACATTTTGCACCTAGGTTTTAAGTTGTTGTGACTTATATTGCGTGGTTTGGAAAGACCGTCTGACTTTCAAAGAGAGTTGGCTTCCTGCAGTGACCTGTGTGTGTGTCAAATTGAGTTATATCTAACGCATGTGCATGTTAAGGGTTAGGTGCATACTCTAAAAACACTCACATAAATAAGGTAATAGATAACGCATGTCTGTGTCATGGTCAGGTATATAGACCGACATACATATGTAATTGTGGTTATAGCTGACACATGTATATTTAAAGATTTGGTGTTTTTACCAAACCCATGTAAAAATATTGTGCATAATTCATGCTTAAAACAGCAGAAAAAAATACGCAATATTGATGTAAATATTATATTTGACAATAGGTCATATTTATATGTTTACTGCTGATACCGTGTGCAAGTACAAAATTAGCACGTAGACAAGGTGGTGGCCAACGTGACGTTAAGACGTTACGTTGACACCGCGTTGTTAGACGTTTTCCTGGAATTTTCAAAAGAAAATAGGTATCAGTATTTGTAAACCTAGAAACTATCTAGATTGCGTGACCACAAAGGGAAAAGGGCCACGGATTCTCGATGTTTGGCTACGTTAGCGTCGCAAACCAGGGTGACGTTATGATAGCGCACTGTATATTTTGGTAGTGCTTGGTTTGTTCGGACCACTAAAAACTTTTTTATTTTGTGAACATGAAAACGAACAACTCCACTAGACACAACAGAGAGATTTTGAGTAACCAATATTCTATTAGTAGATTATTTTTTACAGAATCGTTTCTCAGTGTCCCCTCCTACGTTAAAACTGAGGGTACAGAAAGTAGCTGATCCGCTTAGACCACTGACAGAGTGGGATTCGGTTTTCGTCTTACCAACGGGAAAAGAATACAATCTCCAATGTGGTTTGGGTTCAACAATACAATAGAATTTCCCCTCTTTCGTCCTGACCGGCTTTATGTTGAAACAGTCAGGCTCTTCCTCGCGGTGCCATGGGTTGCCTGCGGTTTGTGGTTGTGGTATTTCCTGATCATACTCACTTACTATTTATGAATGTGCACTGAAAGAGTTTAATTTTGACCGTTTGACGCCACCCCCTAAGTCCTATCAGGGGGTAGAACACAGGCCTTCGATCGAAAATCACGTTTGATATCTTTTTATATTTATTGTACTTCTGTCTGCATGCGAAATTTTAGTAAAAAATATTGACAACTGACTCAGTTATTAAGAAATTTAAATATTTGACCTTTGACCCCACCTAAGGGGTCAGGGATGAGGTTAAACTTAAACCACTGTTATGCCTATCTACAGGCATAGGGTAATCATGGCCTATAGTGAGAAGTTGATAGATATTATAGTTTTGGAGAAATGTGAAGTTTTTTCCACAAAACAATATAGCTTTAGCATTAGCCTAAACCTAAGTTAAAACAGGCCATAACTCAGTCAAAAGTTTGTAAATGACTTCCAAATACGAACTTGACCTGTATTTTATGATGCTCTACCCTTCTGTAAAATTTCAATGAATTTGTTGCATCCCTTCATAAGGAATTGATCGGAAAACACAATTTTTATTATCTTACGATAGGTAGCAATTAAAAATACCGACCTATCTGATTTGACGATTGTGGGTGTATGCGACGTACTTGTTTACCGAATGCGTCACCAAATTATGTGATCCGCCAGATTGGTTGATTCAAACTTGTCATCAATCTGCGTCAACACCAAGAACTAACAACCCAATCAATGGGTAGTTAATGTATTAATAAAAATGAACATACCAGCATGACATGATGTGAATAGTAGACACTACCTCTGTCCCAATTTATACTGTGTCCGAGACACTACTATATATATAGCAAATTATAAACAACATGTTCTATTTATTTTATTAATTAATCAATAAAAGTTTTTGCGATTCGCCGGTGCATCCATCAATATTTCCCTATTATTCTGTGTTTTTTTTCTGGTATTATGGCTGTCTTTCTGGTTATTAGAGTCTTTCCTGTAAATATAGGTACCGGGCATCACGCGTCACTGAAACTGTTTATTTATTGCCATTCATTGCTTGCTACTTTTTCAATATAGTGTTTTGGGAAATTCATACCGCGTGTTGACAAAAACCCGACTTTTCAGTCGTGATGTGCCTTAGTAGATAGATCGATTCTTTGAGTATCGTGCCTGCGCAAGACAATGCCATAATTTAGCAAAAATCTGAGTAAAAAAGGGCCATAACACAGTCAAAATTGTGCAAATTACTCCCCTTTCGAACTTGACCCGTATTTAATGACGATTGACCCTTCTTCAAAGTTTAAATGGAATTGATGCATCCCTTCAAGAGTTAACGATCGGAAACCAAAAGTGTGACAATGTGGAAAACGACGACGTCGGCAGGAGTCATGATCCCTATGTGTGACAGACAGGCTTAAAGCCTGTCTCACACAGAACACGGTTGGGCACAAGGTTCCAGTACGGTATACTCGGTTATGCACGGGTTGACCGGTACGAGTATTGAGCTCCAACCGGGATGAGTTGGTACAATTTAGACTCAAATGTAGCACGAGTATGTACGAACAAAGCACGGATATACTCGATCAAGCAAGGTTTGTCACATTTTGAACACGATTTGCAAAACGATTTTCATACGATTGTTGTACGGTTCCAAGTACAGTCTAGTACGGTCTGTTACAGCCTAGTACGATTAAACACGACTTTTACTCGATTAACTGGACATTTACAGGGTTTACATACGGTCCTACCGACTTAAGTTCAAGTTGGATTCCATACGATTTATATACGATATTTTCACGGTTGAGCTCACTCGTGGAGTGGACTTCGTGTGCGGTTGTATATACTGTCTCATACGGTCTCACACAGTCTCTCACGGTCTTGTACGATCTCGTGCGGTCTCACACTGTCTCTCGCGGTCTTGTACGATCGCTAATACGAATGTACACGGACATGGCACCCGTGTCAGCTTCTTAAAAGTTTTAAAAATCATACACGGCTTTCACGGATACACTCGAATGGCCCGAGTGTAACTCGGATAAGACCACGGTTAGTTCGGTTGTATTAGACCGTGAGCTGCTTATAGACCCCCCTCCCCCCAGGGGGAATTTTGTACACTATTGTTTTCTAAAACTACACTATATATGAAGCAAAATGACGCATGTTAGCCCTCTGGCGATTGGGGCGTTATTGTGTTACAGCCTTCAAGTTGTTGACTACGTTACCCTATAACATCTTCTAAGCCTCATGTGCAAATACAAACCCATACCTAAATCTTATTTATCAACATGCTGATGGCCTTAAAATCACTTAATTAAACACAGCAAACAGCTGGTATGAATCAATAAAATTTTAGAACATTATATTGCAGTTATATACGTTACTTACTTTCAAATATACTACTATTTAGTGTTGTGCTTCAACTAGACCATGAACTGCCTAAATATATCTGAGGGGGAGTTTTATACACTATAATTTTCTAAAACAACATAACATAAGCCACAAAATAATGCATGCTACCTCTTTATGGGTTGGGGCGTTACCCTGCCAAAGCAGGGTTTAATACGTTACCTTAAAATAATAGGAAATCCCATAGTATATATATCAAGCTGTTTCTTATTCTAACATATCAATATTATCTTGTTATTGAAATTAAATGACTAGCAGTATAAGTCTAACACATCAAGGCACCTTTTACTACTGTTACATACGTTACATTTCTTTAAATACATTTTTAGTGCAATATTAGCAGCATATGAGGTTAAACTGCTAGAGGATGTAGATAATTGCCGTTTGAGGGCTAAATTAGATGAGGGAAACAATAAATATTACCTTTTTAACATAAAATTTAAGTGGGATTAAACTCTGACAAAAGTATGGGAAATGAAAAGGAAAAATCTTGAACTCAAAGCAAATAATATACCATTTCAATTAAGAGTGTTTTATCGAATATATGTAAAATTACTTACTGAAAATGCTTAATTCAATGATCAAATTATGTTTCGTAAATGCTAAAATAAGATCACTTAACTGTCTTACAATTATATATGTTTAATTATTTTTATACATGAAATGATACATTGTATATGCAAGACATTTTCCTCACTGTCTATAGTTCAATTTAGATGAAACATAATATTAAGCATAAAGTAGTTTAGTAAGATCACCTGATCATTATGTAAACCAACAAAATACATAAATAGCTTATCAGTTATTGATTACAACAACTATGCTGATAACAATCAAGTAAAGCTACCTTACAATTTCTAAAATTGTAAGTCATTTTAAGCATGGTCAAAATCGAGAAATGAAGAATTAAAACAGGTGTTTATCGTTTGAACAAAAACTAAAGTTTTTTTTTAAAAAATCATAGTTGTTTCTGAACCATGTATGGTACCCACCATGCCAAACCTATGATTATATCCCCTATGGTAATGAATCCCTCTATATCTAAAGCATGCCCAGTATAACTTTATCTCGGTAACATGCATTACACAAATGTTTTAGGAGAATATAACACTTTTCATCTGTTTCATCTGGTTATACAAAATTTGCGAAATAATGAAACATAAGTTTTGTTCTAAAGGTTCTTTGTATATAATAAATTTAAAAGGGATAATAAATAGAAAAGCTCCCTTGCATTGTTAGTATTGTATTGTAGACATGACAAATTCAATGGACTTAAATAAATTCATCGGTAATTTTGATTTGACTTATTTCTGTCAATTATACTTTGTCGAACAGTGAAATTTTATTCCTATTCAGCATGGCAAATGAAAATATGATCATGGTTACAAAATTACATCCTTCTAATTTTTTGCATAATTCAAATCAAGCTAAATAGATTATAACTGGTAACACAAAGAATAAATCAAATGAGCCAGCACATTTGATTTTCGTACTTATAACAGTTTCAAGAACTGAAGGCTCATGTAAGCCTGTGTAAATGTGTAGACTCACCAGAGCCTTTGCTGCCTGCATACACTAAGTATAGATGTAGACCAGAATTAAGACAGCTGACTCCACTGCGTCAGCAGGGACGATAAATGCTGGCTTTTGCCAACATGTGATAAGTACCAAAATCTCACATGCTGGTCAAATCTTCATTTGAGCACTTAATATATTACATTAAATAAGATCAGCAATTATTGTTTCCATCTAAATGCAATAATTACCAAACTTTTTTACTGATTATGAACAAATCTGAGATATGGTTTCAATATTTGGTATACTATATCATATACACATACAACAATACAAACACTGCAATATTTCTGATATTTATGATATATTTTTCATTGTGAAAGAAATATAATTTCTTTTGGAGATAATTGAGGTAAGAGAACCATAAAATTCAGAAATACATAGATACGTATCAACAAACTCATGTATACTTTGTTAACATTGCATGTAAGTTTATCATGGTAACACTGTTGATAGTGATTAGGTTGGCCCTTAATACTATTTTTGTCAGAACAATTGACTTTTTGTTTGTGTCCCTTCTTCTATCTCTAGTGTGTTCACAACTCATTCTGTTAGTTTAATATTCATATAAAAGAGAATTCCTGCAATAATTTGGTCATGCCACATTCTGTATAGGGGAAATTAGCATCAGTTTTTTTTACATTAATTTATAAAATTAAGTTAGATCTCAGCACTGCTTTATATGTTTTACTTTTCCATCCCACATGCTAAAAGAACAATGTTAAATCTATTTTACATTAACTTGAATGTCAACTGGCCAAATTTGGTCTGCCCTTATTCTGGTCGATAAAGTCTTATAAATTTAAATTGGTATCGTAAGTAACAACTGGCCACATTCTGTGAATATGATCCTATCAAATGGATCATTGTCACGTAAAAACTCATCATTAACACTTACTTTTTCCCATTTTCATTGAAGTAATTGTTCTTTGTAAATCATTTACTTATCTATAAAAAGTTTACATCGTTTGAGCAAATGATCAGAAAAGCTATGTTGATTTCATTACCATTTTCATTCATTAAACAGTGAAAGATAATATTATGTTGAAGATAACAAAGTCCATTTAAAAGCTAAAAATATAAAGAAACGTGTCACCATCTGCATATGCAAAAAAGATGTCAGTTTAAAATTTTATTTGGAGACAAATTCGTTAAACAGCTGATGAATACATTCACTTATAATGCATAGTATCTAATGTAACACATATCAAATTTTATCGTACCAACTTATATATGCTTGATTCTATCTGAATTATTAGCACACATTTTTGTATGCTACCACCTCCAACACAACATTTAGTTATAAAGCAGTTTTTATTTCTGTAGATGAACATACCTATACAAGGAGGAATACTAGCATGTATCGTGTTACTGACTAAGCTCATATTATATGAACAACAGTTAACTGGTTACACTAAAATCATTTGGTTGTTGTTAAATAAATAATTGAATTAAACTTAGTACCAAGTCTTCAGATAAGCGTTATAAAATCTAAATCCACCTTATATCATCATTTCCGTCTCAATTTATACTGTCTTTGACATCATTTTGGACACACATAGTACCTTATGATATAAAATTAATATGGTAATATACGTTACTTTAACAGTTTTGACAAAACATGGGAATATATTTTTTTATTCAGCTATCACTTGAGAGCTCAAATATTCTTTGTAAATGAAGTTTAAAAGCTATAAATTTTGCCAAGTTGGTTAAACAAAAAAATTCAAAAATTTCACAAAAGCTAATATGCTTTGACAATTTGATATAGTCTCTTAATATGAGCTGATAAATTCCATTTCAGACAAATTATTATCTTTATATCTATCAAACACACACAAAAACTTTTAAAATAAATTAAAATTCCCATTAATGTTTCATTTAGGGTATATTTGTTTTGTTTGTTTGATTTGATTCTTTACGTCCTATCACCACTCTTTCAGTTATAAAGGGACGGGTCTTCCTGGGTTGAACCAGTACTAAGCTAGGATTAATGTTCTTGCTCAAGGACACAACGCAGTGACGCCGGTGAGGCTCGAACCCAATTTATTTAGGGTATAAATCAATACATAGAATACACTGAAGTTAATGTAACATACATAACATATTGACAATCTAACATCAAAGGATATTTTACACAAGAAACAATGTTTAATATCCCCTTTTAGCCTTGCTTATCAATAGAATGCTCATGGTGTTTAAAAGAATACAGATAGGGTTGCATGCCCAGGGGGTACTCTTATTTTTTTTCCACATACGTAGGCTCGGACCCAGCATCTACTGTTCACCCCAAAAAATATCAGGAATTTCAAGCACCCCAAAAAAAAATATTTGAAATTTTAGCAACCCCAAAAAATATCCCAATTCTGTATATTGACCATAAAAACGACCCCAAATTGCATAGAAATGACCCTCAAACTAGCCCAATTTTGTGATAACCCCCAAAAATATCCTCAAAATCTTCATACCCCCCAAAAATATTCATTTTTCTGAAAACCCCAAAAAATATTGAAATTCAGAATTTTGAACCCCAAAAAATGGACCAAGCCTACGTATGTTTGAAAATATCAGAGTACCCCCTCAGGGTTGCATGCTGTATTTTAAAATGAAAAGATTCTTATTTTACATAACGTTTTCTTCAGGGTCGTCATATTCAACAGCTTCTAACTTTTGGAGTTTTTGTGATAGAAGCAAACTGAATGCAGTTTTGGAATGTTCAGTAAATTGTCTTTCAGAGACATGTTATTTAAATCTAAAATATGTTTTGAATAAAAAATATCAAATGAAACTATTTAACAAAATCTTAATGATTTTATAGGGTATAGTTGAAAATGTAACGTAAATGACACCATGATGAGCCTAAATAACATTGACAAACATCAATATCTGGAGGGAATTAACTGTTCTTGTAAATTACATGACTATTTAGCCAATTTGAACTGTTCAAGTGCTACCTTAAAAGCCTTAATTACATATTTTTTTTAAAAAATGACGCGTACCGAAATTAACACGCTGTAACACCCAAACGCCCCAGTCGCCATGGGGCTAACAAGTTTCAAAAAGCTAATAAGATGATACACTTTATAAAAAACATAGTCTACAAAATTCCCCCAGGGGGGAGAAAAACCCTTAGTAGCTCATAGCCTATATGTACGGTTTACACGGATGGCCTACCGTATAAGCCGTGTGTTCTGTGTCAGACAGGCTTAAAATGAAAAATATATTATATCATAGCTCCTTTAAATGTATAATAGGAAGTCGCTTGTTTAACTGATGTAGGGAAAGTGTTCCACAGCTTAGGGGTCGAAACTGTAAATGAGCCGGTGTAAAAAGACGTCCTGGTTTTTGGTACCATTAATTAGCCATTTTCTGATGGCCTAAGATTTCTGCTATATGCTATAGCTGTCGGTGTAAGTAAATCGGATATATATATGCTGGAGTTAGATTGTTTAAGGCCTTGTATGTCAAAACAGCCTTGTTATAATTGATTCATAGAGATACTGTCATCCATCTTAGCCTTTGGAACATTTCCACTGATGGGGTAATATAGTCAACTTCTAAAATAATACGTGCCGCTCTCTTTTGCAGTTTGTTAATTCTTTCGATATTCAGTTTTGTTGTGGATCCCCAATAACTTGAACCATAATCTATCAAAGGTAGAACATAGTTTTGATAAAACATTTTTTGAACATTTTCAGGAACATAATAAGACAATTGTCTCAGAAGTGAAATTCTAGAGGAAATGATTGAACATAAGTAATCAATGTGTTGATTCCAACTGAGTGTTTCATCAATATGACAGACTACGCCTAGTAGTTTTTGTGATCTGACCGGATTTAATTGGATATTACCGATAGATATGTTTAATTGCCCGGCTTGTTGAATTTTATGTCTTGTACCTAAGGTCATAGTGGTTGATTTCCCATAAAGAGTTGGTAATTTATTATTTATACTCCAGACCTCTGTTTCATTTGCGTCAGACTGCAGTTTGTGTTCGATCTCTGGTTTATTATTTCCTGATGCATGGATAGTACTGTCATCAGCGTACAAGTCAGCCAGACAGCCAGTCAGTGTACATGTCTGGTATTAACCTGACTTTTACCGTTGCTATGGCAACAACAATTGCTATCAAAATAGGCTGAAAACGGAAAATTGGCTATTTTCGAGCAAATGTGAGACATTTGACAGACCAATTAACATAGAGCACAAGCATATACAAAAATATATTTCAACAGATAATGAGAATTATCATGGCGCACAACATATTTAAAAGTTTTTATTTGGTATTTAGCTGTGCTGATATATAATTTTTTAAAAATCGGTCTCCAAAAGCCTTAAATGTGGTCCAACATGGCGATTTCTCTATTTTAAGCCTGTTTTGTCGGCCATTTTTAATACCATAGCAACCGTAAAAATTTAAATAATTGCCAGAATTTTACACTTGAGTTATTCTTCTAATAAACCATTCAAATGAAGTTGGTGAAAAGCAACTTTCAGATTTTGGCTCCAGTGGGGGCCAAAATAGCCCCTTAAATGCACGTACCCCTTTAATGATTATTTTAGTCGAAACCCGTAGAAAGAGAAAGTGAGTTTTGCCAGGAAATGCCACAATCACACACTGTAAACAAACCCACAGCACCGTGATACTCACAATGAAGATAATACAAAACCTAGAAAAGACACTAAGTACTGCACAACAAAACAATGGTCATACTAAAAAACTCAAAACAATTGGAGGAACAACAAACAATACTTTGGAACGTACTGTAGCCGTAGCCACTTGAGGGTAGGGTTGATTAAATTAATTTTAACGGCCAAACTTTCGCTATAGATTCATCTGCTGTCAATAGACATTTTAAACTCACCGGGAGGCTTCTGAAATATTGAGTATTGAGATTAAATCGGAATCGACGCACGTTAAACTAATTCCAGCCTTGTTCTGACACAGGGACTAGCATGAGTAGAACATGAGTAGAACATGGAACTTTTCATGTGGCAAATTATAGTTAACCATTATACTTTCAAGAAAGAGATTCTCAGGCGGGCTGGTATGTGCTAATGTTATATGCATGCAACGGAATCATTTTTCTCTCGACGAAGCCAAAATAATGTTGCCTATTTAAATGAAAGTATTTAATAAATGAAAGTTGCCATTCTCACAATTTGAAGCGTAATCATTCCGAATAGTGGCGATACCTAAAATTGAGGGTCACTGAGACTGACACTATTATAAGGTTTGGACCAACACATACAAGCATGATGCATTTGGCAGGTGTGCAAATTATTCCTTTCAATAGACAAGCCAAGTAATGGTCTGTCTTTGGTCTACTTATCTTATATTGTATATCTTTGTGTTTGATGGTTATGGTTTGACTTTGCAAATGAGAAGGCTATTTTGAGCATTCAGCGGCCGCCAAATCTACAAGCATTGATTGGAATTGTATAGTTTTGTTCGTCTGTAAACATGTAAATATTATTTGTATGGCGCCTTATATGAAACCTTCTCTGTATAAGAGATCAAAAACCACTTTAAACTAAAACGTTCAAGAACTTCAAAGGAGAAATCTTAAAAAGTTTATTCATAGCAATACATAAGATCATATAAATCACTTAGAAGAATACATGAAAAAAAAACGGTAAGAGTAAAGGGAAGAAAGAAACAGAAAGAAAGTGTAAAATCATTGTTTATTCGGAATTTGAATTTTATAAGTCCTTTTGTGATCGCTGTCTTTCAGATATTTAACGTATCGTGGCCTGTGTCCTCGTTTTGGTTTACAACAGAGAATTCTGTTCTAAAACGGCATTTCTAGTAAAGAACGTCAAGCTAGCTACAGGCGAGAATGGTGACGCTGCTGCGGGACTTAATAACGATACTGGCCTTACTTTGCATGTTATCTAATTGGACAGGAGGTAGGTCCAATGGTGCCTCTTCTCTTTTATAGCTTTTGTTTTCAAAATGAGTCTTACTTTTTGTAATATATGGAAGCTCTATCTCTTTTAGAAGGGTATACAAGAGGTGTTTCATGTTTATTTCAACAAATTTGAAAATGCCGTTACTCATTTGTTTCTCAATATAATTGGTAATAATTGATTTCCATGGGTTAGTCTGATCTCTAGAAATATGCAGTTATCAAGAAAACAGTTCTTAATTTTTAATTTTTGGTCTGTAACAGTCTCTGAAGATAAGTATTCAAATTTTAAGCGTTTAAAATGCTGTCTGAAACGAAGTGTACTACATCTTTCTCGAACAATTTCTTTAAATAATATGAAGTGTTTTCTCTCGTAACCTTTTATAAATTGTACCTAGATAATAAAAGTGTGTTTTGTAAGAATATAAAGGACTCCAGTTGGATATTTACTTTTTGGAAGCGACTTGAACATCAAATTTTAGGTTTTATAGTTTCCATAGCAACACTTAATTGTATGCAAAATACTCAAATGTAATATTTGTTGATCAGTTTAATCGACGATAGATACTTACGATTTGTAAGCTATTAATGCGGCTGTTAGTTTTGCGAATTTGTCTCAAATTTCTTCCAAGACACATTTTATACATGAGATGGGCACTTATATGGAAGAACATATTAAGCCCAGTTTCCAAGCAAAAACAGGCACACATAGGTTGTTTTTCATTTGAATAATAGACTGAGAGTTCCTCTAAAGTTAAAAGAAAATCCCACACTTAAATACGTATTTTCTTAGAAGATACACCCGTTTTAGCTTTTTAAATCAGTTAAAGGGGGTAGGGATGTATTTAGGACCGCAGTGTAATGGCTATGCTTTAAATTGTCATCTTGTCTGTTTGGATATACCAGGAACATGTCCGTTATGCATGAACAAGCAAAATGTGTGTGTGTTCTATCTATATGCAACCTCGAAAAGTGAAATTCAAAATGTTCAAATAAACATGAGATAGGTCTCGTATATTCATGTAGTTAACTACCTGAAGATATCGCTTCTCACAGATTATCAATATATGTTTTAATTAATAGTGGGCTATGCAATGTCCTTAAGGGTAAAGCTGTAAAATGGCATACAGGTTCAAGCAGTGGGTCTCAGTTCCTTTCAAAATTGCATTTTTCTACAATCGAAATGCTTTATACAAAGCCGCATTCTCATATCGCTGATATATGTTATTAGCACGGCGTATCACGCCATGCTTACTTTGATGGTTTTCAAATTGTTGCTGCGTCTTTCATCTCAGAAGCTTCCTTCCCGTTTTGCTGTTTTGTTTTTGATATGTATCAGTTAAAAAATAAAGGATCATTGACGGTTTGGGCCTTATACGCCTATTTTTCTGATTTCCAGAACGCTGCTTTTAAGCTTCTGGTGTGGTGCATGTCGTATCAGTGCAATAGGTGAATCTAATGGCAAGAGCCAGCTAGCAAAATATTTTCAAAATTCCTACGCATTAAAGAGTTATGGCGGGTAGAAAGGGCAGGGGTCTGAAATTTCATGACACTTAAAAGTGCTTTAAAAAAGTGATTTCTGCATGTTTCTCGATTTATTTGGTAGGCATGGTGATATATATTGAACATATCATATACTGAGTATAATTGAATCACGATAATTGATGAAATCGTTTTTAAAACAAAAAATGTTTAGTTATAAAATGATTTTGGGGAGATTATTTAGAATTCTAACACACCTCGCCTATAGAGCCAACGGTAACAAACTGTGATATATCGGACAATAATTCACTGCAAAAGTGTGTGATAGCTGACGTCACTGGAAAATGACGTCATCAATGGCATTAGACGGTGTATCGTCGTTTTTACGCTTGAAAGACGTTACAATTACATGTAAACGTATGCGACGTAGTCTAAATATTGGCGGGAGTTCTTCAGTGCAATGGCGGAAAGTTGGAAGAAGCTGAAGACTTCGAATGTGTTTTCGTCGTTTATTGTGTGTTAGAATCGAAATAGATCAGCTCCATTGCGTGAATTGTTGAGTAATAATTCACTGTTTGTCGGTCAGTTGTGCGAAGATAAATCACTCGCGCTGCGCGCTCGTGATTTGATCTTCTTTACAACTGACCTCCAAACAGTGAATTATTACTCAACAATTCACTGCTGGAGCTGATCTATTTCTTAAGTTACCTGTACATTTTGACTACATGTACCGTAAATATTACAAAACTGAAAGCTGAACAAAAGAAATAAATAACTTTGAAAGAATGAAAGTGTCCCTTTTAGCATTGGAAAGTAAAACTGATTCTAAGAAGATCCTTTCAATATTACTTTAGCTTTGTTTAAATGGCATACTGTTAAATGTATTTAAAGTGTCCCAATATTATACTGTTAAATGTATTTAAAGTGTCCCAATATTTATGGTATACATAGACATGTACGTATATCGAAGTTGAAAGCTACCTATATGTGACAATTATTGAACACTTAAGTATTTACCTGTTAAAACTCTTTGCATAATTTTGTCGTCTGCCAATAGCCTTTTGCAAGCAGTTCGAGCCCAGATGAAGGCCAACAGAATGTCGGTCTTGATCTAGATCCAAACTGTTTGACACTCCGATGGTGGTCCTGGGTGGCTTATTTTTAAAAACTAATTTTGAAGAAAGTCAGCGGACGAAAATGAAAACATGAACAATTCCCTAGCATGCACAGTAGATAAGTACAGGACATTTGCAAAAGAATGTGTCATTAAATAACAGTGAGATTTTTTCTGATGAAAAAATGCATAAACCTAGCTAATTCTACTTTTAATCTTTCTGTACTTTATATTAAACTAGCAAAGAATACAAAGCAATTTAGGAGGTTGGTTCTAGAGAACATCATTACTGTCATTAATTTCTTATTCCGTAGAAAAGGCATTTTAAAAGCTTAGGCCCTGGGTTTTTGGGGTGCTGAACATCCCCCCCCCCTTGTGCCAGCAAGCCACTTCCATACAATGTGTAAAATATGGTAATACATATACATGCAAAAGATTTTGCTGGCACACGGGGGATGATATTTTGAATTTCTATATATTTCAATGTAAAACTGATTGTTCTACACAAAATTTTATATCTTTGAAGCATTTAATATCGAAAATGGATTTCACAGCCATAAAGTACTCAGGGCAGTTTAGCTTCAAGTTGACGAAATGGACGATTGACAAACTTTTATTTTTACTGAAAACTATGACATGTACCCATAGCAAGTGTCAATGATCATTTGCGGATCATTAGGTAATTACGAAAACGGACTTCGAATAAATTCATTGCATAATATTTAGTGAAGACAGCGCACTATTTAGCAAAACAATTATAAGGTGTATTTTATACGTGCATCCGTTTTCGGATTTGAGGGGCATCATGCAAAATGAGATTTACCAGATAGACTCGAATTACCTGAAAGACCGCCTCAATACAGGAAAGACCAAAGAATGATAGGGAATACCTTGCTGTGTTGCATTTACAAGCATTTGTACTGGAATGCTATTATTTACTGTTATATAGCGATCGATATACTATGTAACCAATGTTGATGTCTATTAATAATATTCAGTCATTTTGAGAGAATTATTACATGTAGTATCTAAACGCATTTGCGTTCATGTAGCGGTAGCTAAGATTTTGCTATTTTAACCCAATTTCTGAGAAATACGGTTGTTTTCTATTCATAAATACTTCGTACCACAAATTACAACTAGCAAATTTTAGAGAAATCCACTGGCACTTAAGGCACGTTATTGATTATTTACATAGATTGTTTGATATTGTTTCTGTGGTTAAGGAGTGTAATACAGAAGCCGCTTTCTAGGATAACAATTAGTAACACGTGGAGGTCATAATGATACTACCAGGGAGCCTGTGAATAGCATTTTGTTCTTGTCATCATCTTATGTAAACATTTGCCTGAAGTTTGAACCCAGATCATGCCAGACAAATATAGGGCCAGGTCTGGATCCACTGAAGGTATTCCTGATTATTTTCGAAAACAAACTTTTTTTTTTTTTTTTTTTTTTGGGGGGGGGGGGGGTATTTTTCATAATCTCACATGGAAGTTTTCAGCGGTTTACAATTTTTATACAAAAAAAAACCCAAGTCCTTCATCATGTTTATATCAAGCGAAAATATTTGTAATCGTCAGCCAACTTCTTTATTTTGATTTTAATTATTGCTCATGACCTCAAGCTTTCTAGAAAATCTAAAAATATTTTTGCTTTCCCAAGCCATGTCAAGATACGGCATGATATAATTTGGTAGTCTCCCTAAAAAGATTTTTTAGAGTAAAATATATATTAAAAATCTGACATTTAATTTTTTAACTTTTGATTTTGATTTTTATTTGACATTTTAGAAAAAGGAAAAAAATCGGGGCCACCAGGCTAATTATCTTTCAGGAGGACCAAATTTAACCCCATCCCCACAAATTTCGAGGATAATTCAATATAAAACGTTAAGGAGGGTTATTTCTATCATTTATATAATAGAGGAGTTTCCCATTATCGGATTTTACCTGTATCACGTGACATCGGCTGGCTAGGTCAGCAATTGGACTACTTCCGGTATATAAAGCAACATATACTGACTGTTGATCTCACTTTGTAGAACTTATGTATATCGGTTAAAATTTTAAACTCAACTCAACTCAACTCAAAATCTCTTTATTCTCTCAAAGTCATTAAGACAATACGAGGAACATGTGATACTCAACAGTTCATAGTACACTTGTAACAACTAGCTAACTACAGAAGGATATAGGAAAGGAAGAATGTTAATAGAAGTAACAGAGTTAACAAATATATTATCACATTTAAATGAGCATATATATACTTTAGAGACTTTTGTCTAACTTATAAGAATACATGTCATCGGGGAGCAAGATAGAAAGAAATAAAACAAACGGCAATTATTTATTGAAGAGTCTGACAACACTGCATATCACTATGGTCATTTATGGTTACATTTGTACACTGTCCAATCTGTGATAAGATACATTCTATTTTGTGCTGGCCCAAATTGTTTCCGGTTCTTCAATGAGTGCCCCGGGCCCTTTAAAAACAATCAAATCTTGCACACGTGTCTTAGTGGAGCGGGAAATGACAATAATCATGCACATCCGGATACAAGCATGAAACTTGGTAGAAATGTTCATTGGCATGAGTTGTTGGAATTTTTCTCGTTAGCCAATCAAAATTGGTCAAATTTCAAGATGGCGGCGCTAAAATCCAAGATGGCCGCCACAATAAACGTAAAATTCTGAAATGAAGATTTTACATCAATCAAAGAAATAAAATAACATCTAAAATGGTATTGTTGGATGAAATACATTATAAAAGGGTAAAGGTTTTCTTGAAATTAGCAAATATTATTTGAGAATAAGGGTTAAATGGGGCAAAATGGGGGGAAATTAAGCAAAATTGACTGAAAATGCTGTGTTGCCATCAAACAATGGTAGAAATGCAATTAGATGTCAATTTGCTTGTCTGAGCTACACTCCTATTATAAACTATGAATTAGTTTTAACTATTATAATTATTGTAGGTAAGATATAATGGTCAGATAGTATAAATGGGGGGGAGGGTCATTAGGGTAAAATGCAAATAAATTGAATACAATGCTTTCCTTTTTGAACTACCATATATTCCAAGTAAACATGAATGTAATACTAGACAATGCATACTGTTTGGTATGGTACGATGTATTTTGTATTAATGATAAGGCTTAAAGGAATATAGTGGGGTTCCTGTTCCCCTACCTACCCTATCATATATATTAAAAGAGCCATTGGGAAAAAACTAAAACAGGCATAATGAAAATTTTGAGGCGGGTTTCTGTGTTAAAAGCTGCTCAATAAAATAATTTCCTGAACTAACAACCATATGAAAGTTTTGGGCTTAAGATAATACATCAAAATTTGTTCACTCAGACTCCATATGCACTATTGAATAGTCAATAGAATAATATAGGCCGTCATCATGTTTTAATGTTATGGCTTAAGTTAATGTTAGCCTACCCACCTACCCTATTTTTTGTGGCATGAAAAAGGAACCATACATGTATTCATTTAGGCCTATCATTACTTGAGATAATAATAAAAATGATAATGATACAAATAATATTATATGATGAAGATAAGAATAGAAAAGAATGTTAAAGCATAACTAAAAGAAGCTCATAAGTCAATATTTGACTCCAAAACATACGTTTTGGATGTATTTGCTCCTTCTTTGCTTGTCAACTATAGTCCGTGCTCAATACGAGTAGGGTGACGAAACTGATTTACATTTAGAAGTATGAAAGAAACCCCTATATTTGTCCAATGAGGTGGATTAAGTACCATAACGTGACCAACTATGTACCTCTACTCATATCGAGCATGGACTCTACCCGTTACTAAGTCAACAGTAATATCTCGCTGATATTGTTAGCATGTACACTGCAAAGTTTGATAAGTATACCAGGAAAGGCTGATGCAAGCCTTGTTTTTTTGACACTAGAGGCAATAATACATGACTCTTCAGTCTCATATGGTGCTATACCTGCGCCTGATCAATTTTGAGGCAGCAAAGCAGATATGCCAGGCTACAATTGCACTGCTCAATGTTTTGAGGCAGGGTATGCAGCCCATCTCACTACACGTATAACACAATCGTCTAGATTATGTTACAATAAAATTTTCAAGGTACTTAAATTTTCTGGTTCTGACAGAGACAGGTTTCAAAGGAAGAATACCTTGATTTCCAGAACAGTGGGTTCTTTAAAAGTATGCTTGAAGTATGCTGGCTTTACATTCACACACTTCTCTTGTGGTGATGGAACATTCTTCATGGCGGGAGAACCTACGCCCCCTTGTTGACTTGTCGTCACGATACCTCAAGTTGTAAGGCATCTGCTTCCGGAACTGGAGGTTGTAGGTTGAAAACCCAGGTTAAGTAAGGTAGGTAGGGTAGGGTAGGGTAGGTATATATGTTGGGTTGCTGCCGTTTGCCAGAAAACTTCAATACACGTCATTAACCAGTACGAAATTTGCATTTTTAGGGTCCTCAAATTAGATATCAAATGGGATCAACATCTATGGAAAAAGGAAAAGATTGTTCATCCTTACTTTAAAAGGAGTTAAACACTATAGTATAATGTTGATAATATTGATCATAATCATAGCGCCACGACAACTAGGTAGCCACCCAATGCAACTGGAGCTTCACAGTTCAGCATTCAAAAACTCAAATCTGTCTATCTATCGATACATCTCAACCACAGAGGGAGACACCAGATGGGATTCGCTGAACCAAGTACTGAAAAGCAAACTGTTGTTGTCGATTTTGGTTAAGTAATTACTTCAATTTGTGTAGTTGTGTTAGTAGTGAGTGAGATAAGAAAATCCATCGCATGTCTTATTGTGCTCAGAACCAAGCAATGTAGCAATTGGTTCCTTTTTATACTATTTTAGTGTGACATGGCTGTTTTTCGTTCAACCTGTGACCTCCAGCTCTGGAAGCGGACACTCCACCACTTGAGCTATTGTGACAAGTCAACAAGGGGAAACTAATTGGAAGTGCTACTTAAAGCAGGGTCTGTTCATTGCTACCTTGTGGTCACCTGCTGGGAAAGGGCTGACTACTTGGCTCTCGTTTGTGATGTTAAATAGTGTATTTGTCACTTTTCTATGTAGTATCCTGGGTCAGGTGTGGTACTTGATTGTGTCGATTCCTGATCTTTGCCTCTTTATTACATAGTACCAAGCAATATGCATTGTACAGTATTATTTTATGATTTTACTTGAAAGTATAGCAGTTAGGCAAAGATCTAATTGTATTCAATTTATTCACATTTCCTTTAAAGATCCCGCATTTATTTCATCTGACCATTTAATCTCACCTATACATTAATTATAATAGGTATTTGTTTTGGTGTCAGAGTTTTGGTGATGATTCACCGTATGTTTGTTCATTATTCTTAAAGTTCTGTTTGGGTTGCTGAGTGGCCACCTTTTGAGAAATAGCTGCCCACTCGATTGGCCATTTGTTCTCACTGTACTTTGGTCTATTTGTATTTTTTTTAATTATTTATCTTTTTGGTTATAAGAGTGAGATGTGGCTTTTGATTGCTCCAGTTCCTGTTTATTGCTTTTATAGTACTTACATAATCCATAGCTTATAATCAGATTGTAGCGCAAAGAAGCAAATGACATCTATTTGCATTTTTACCTTAGTTTGACGACAACACTGAATTTTTGTCGTGGGAGCGCAGTGGCTCAGTGGTAGAGTGCTTAACTCGAGACTGAAGGGCCGCGGGTTCGAGCCTCACCGGCGTCACTGCTTTGTGGTCCTTGAGCAAGACACATTAATCCTAGCTTAGTACTGGTTCAACCCAGGAAGATTCGTCCCTATATAACTGAAAGATTGTTGATGGGACATAAAGAATCAAATCAAACAAACAAAAACAAACAAACATTTTAGTCAGTTTTACTTACTCCCCCCCCCTTTCTGTCCCTTTTAATACTCAGATAGGGCTGATTCAAGGTAACCAATATTATTTTATGATATATTTCATCCAATTATACCATTTTAGATGTTTTTAATTACTTTGTATCATGTAAAATCTTCATTTTCTGATCTGACGTTTTTTGTGGCGGCCATCTTGGATTTAGCACCGCCATCTTGAAAATAGGCCAATTTCGATTTGCTAAGAATAAATATTCAAATTACTCATGCTCATGAACATTTTTACCAAGTTTCATGCTTATAAGTGCATGTGCCTTCTTTTTGTCACTTTCCCCTCTGCTTATCATATGAATTTGGCAGCCATTTTGAAATTTCCGTTAGCCAACTTGAAAATGGAAAAAATTGCGATGGCTAACGAGTAAATATTTACAAGAAAGGTTTGAAGAACATAATCTGAAAATCTCATGCTTGTATCCAGAAGTGCATGATCGTCTCAAAAAACAGACATTTCCCGCTCCACTATCTTAAGAACTTCGGCACGCTTTCTTTGAAGTTGATAAGAAGCCCACCTAGACGTCTACTTATCACATATATGCAAAAGCCTTTAAAACGCCCACACAAACTTATCCAGTGGGGCTTGGGGCCGGGTCTTCATCTACATCGATAATATGTGTGTGTGTGTGGGGGTAGTTTTACTAGAAAGACCCTGGTGTGTACGAGCAGCGATGACTCTTGCGAGTCTGTGCGCTCCGCTCTAGAGTCTGCGCATCTGTACTAGTGTACTTTGTTAAACGATGAAATTATGGATCTATGATGGAGGTATATTTGATGAGATTTCATCATTTATCGCATATGCTCAGTCAATATATTTAACATGCATGTACGACTATGCACGCCTATCTGATGGCAGGCATGCATGTGTATCTGGTGAGACTAGAAGTCTTCATTTTTGTCTGAGTCTCTGTCTACCGCATTTTTATGATGCGCGAGCAGCGAATGGCCTGGTGAGACTGTGTATTTGCCCAGGCTCCTCTGAGTTATAGATGTTAGTATAACATGTGCGTTTGTTTTATTAATTGGCATGTATTTCAAATACATGTGCTTTAATCTGCGCCGATCATAGTTTTATAATAGTTCGAAATCAAAGTATATTGTACATTTATTACATGTATAGTAAAAAAAAATACGGAAGACTTATAAAAAAATAAAAATGTACATGAAAATATGAATTTATCTTTTTCGAGAATAAGAAACGTAGCTCTGTAAACAGATACTGTAGAAACACGTTTTAAAAGTTTCTATTACCATTCGGCGTTCATACGTTTACAAATGCAATAGCAATTTTAACAAGGAGGGATATGATTTACCCGACATTCAGTTTTGGGCGCATATGCGGTCCCAAATTTCAAAACCTACTGTTTCTCTACGAATAGGGACCCATGTAAATATTCATCTCTACTCAACTCGAAGTGCGCGAGGGTTTCAGACATTTAACAGCGAGCTTTCAGTAGCTTGAGCTAAAAGGAGCTTGGTTGCAAATAATATTGAATCAAAAAGTTATTATTCTCCTCTAATCTTACACTCGGTCCGAGTCTTACAAAAATATGCGTTTGAATACACAAAAACAAGCGTTTCGTTGAGACGGTTCTTTTGTGAACCCACGAAACATTGCATATCAAGAAATATACCCTATATTCGGAATCCAATGTGTCATATATTCTATTCGACATATGCGGATGCTTCGATGTAACTGGGTTCGAGCTGTTGAGAATTTATTCTATTGCTGCAACTTCTAAAAAGCGCGAACATGTACGAATTATTACTTTTACTCATATGATTTTTGGCTAGAATTAGACTTTAGTGAAACAGGCAGACAGTTCCCTACTATTTCCGTTGCTGATGAAGGCCTTGGGGATATGTGTTTCCCCGCGGATCTACACTATCCATAAATTCTCTCTTTTGGAAAAGTTCGAATTTATATGGCGATATATCACCTGATAGATCAGGACATCATTTCTCGGAAAAGTTCGCATAAAGACACACCGATTTCTGTGTTATTTTGGACATTCTTGTTGGGAAAGTTAATAAATAGTGTAGACCCGCAGGGAGACACGTCATCTCATCAGGGCCTTCGTCATCGGCAGCGGAAATAATTGTGAAAATATATGCCGGTACACGTACCACTTGAATAAAAGTCTTCAAGGCTTCGTTCAGCGTAAATGAGATAAATTAAAATTATTTGCAATAAATTTAACTCTTTTTGTCATCATATGTAATTGTGGTACATATAATTGTCATGTTTTAACCGTCATCAATATAAGTGAAATGCATGAAAAATTAGAAGTAAGTTATTACAGCTTCATATACCTGAAGTAGTCCAATTGTTGGACTGGTCAGCCGATGTCACGTGATACAGGTAAAATCCGATAATGGGAAAGGGGTCTATTCCATATTACTGTATGAAGTAAGTTTGCATAACAAGGCGGCGAAAAACGAAAAAAGAGCAATTTGTAATAAGTGCCCACCTGGGAATCGAGCCTGCTCCTCTGGTTCCAAAGTCTGACACGCTAACCACTAGGCCACGATGTCACGCTCGAAATAACAGTACATATTGGACAGACTATACGAAATTCGGCCATTTTCGTGTTTGCACACAGAGTTAAAACTTCTTTTTTATACATTGTTGATGTCACCTGTTCTATTTATCTGTATTTTGTACTGACACAATCAGTTCTGATGATGTGCCAATAGTTATTTCGTACACATTTCAGTTACTTTCGTCTGTCAAGAAAAGGTGGAAATATCCATCTGAAAACTGTCAGATCAGAAATCATAAATGGTTGGATAGACGGGACCCAGACTACTTTTCCTGTTGATGCAGGAATAGTGCACATGGGAGTTACCGGAAATTGCCCTAAACTGTATATGTTTATGCAAGCTGCTACTCACTTTCAAATGTGATGCTTAAATGTTGATTACTTTCAACATTTGCTATTACCTCAGTATTCATGAATGGGAGTGAGTTAACAGGTTCATGAATTTTACAAGATAGTAGTAAGGATTTATTTATCAACAAAAGACGATAGTTTCGGTAAGTCTTGGTTAAGTTTCAGGGGAGTCAAGAGTGATATGCATGGTAGTGTAGCCAGCATAGAGTCGTTTACATGAAGTAGACTAACAACTTTGATTCCCTATTTAATTGCACGCCAGCGGGTCTGACCTCAGACTCTATGACGGTTTGGACTTAAAAACTTATCTATAGATGAGAGCGTTAGGGCCTGATGTTGTGTCTGTAGTCAGAATTTAACTGTTGCATTTCCTCTTCTCTGGTATTTAGTTGCATATTCTGTTGAGTCCTTATCTTTGTTTTATCTTTTATTTATATCTAGATTTGTATACACTAGGATATGATACGCCGATAAGTTAGGGATTTTTAATGCGAACCAAACATCTGTTTGTCTTTATCCATATCAGAAATAAGGTAGCGGTTGGTACCATGAAACTAGTTTGAGCCCTCCAGTGAAAATACTTTTTTCACTGACCATTCCAAGGCGGTGCTTCTTTGGTGGATCCTTTTTGTTTTTTTTGTTTCTTGTCTGTCATGCCGTCTTGTCTGTTCATTGCCGCCTTGTGATCACCTGCTGGGAATGGGCTAATCTCAAGTGAGGTTCATGATTGTATCGATTCGTGATATTTGCCTTCTTCCTTACTTATATATCGTTTACAATGTCATTTATATAAATGAGAAAAAAAGTTGTCCCAATATAGAGCCCTGGGCACTCCAGCTTTTAGGGAGCGCAGTGGCTCAGTGGTAGAGTGCTTGACTTGAGACCGAGGGGCCACGGGTTCGAGCCTATTCGTCGTCACTGCGTTGTGGTCCTTGAGCGAGACACATTTATTCTAGCTTGGTACTGGTTCAACCCAGGAAGACCCGTCACTGTTTAACTGAAAGATTGTTGATGGGACGTTAAGAATCAAATTAAACAAAACACTCCAGCGTTTATGAAAACCCAGTTTGAGGCATTCCCTGGTAAGACAACCCTTTGTTTGCGGTCACTCAAGTAGATCTAGAACAATCCTCAGAGAGGGCCATTAAAACCTGGAAAAGCCTTTAGCATTTGTTCTCATGAACAAACTCATCAAAGCCGAGTCTGCTGTTATCGTATATTGTAGGTTCACTCTATTTCTAAAGGATCCGTTTTTCCTGATTATTTAGAGGTCGCAACAGCTGTCGTTGTTTCTGTGTGGAGTTGGTAAAACTTCTCCCCGTGTATCGATATAGTGTTGATATTTTTTCATATTCTGGTCCTTTAGGAATATTGGTTTCTTACAGAAAGCAGAATACTGCTAAAGCCGGTGCTAGGGGGCGTGAGAATAGTTGTTCTTACCATAAGTTCTCATGAACAGACTCAATAAAACCGAGTCTGTTATAATCTTATATTGTAGGTTCACTCTATTTCTGAGAGATCCGTTTTTCCAGATTATTTATTGTGCCATACACATTCAAAACCCTTACATATGTAAATATGCTTTAACTTACAAACGATCGTCCATTGTCAAAGAAATACCGTTTATTCACTATTTTTCCGCTACATTTCCTAGTGTACATGTACTACTCAATAAGATATGCCTGTATATTTTAGCACAAAGTGCCTTGTAAGAACATGTCGGTGGGTCGGTTGCTGTATGAGAGTTAAAGCCATGCCGCTAGGATTTGATGCATGACAATGAAATACAAACTATTGTGCTGTGTTATCGCTGTTGTTTGATTATGTTGCTATGTGATCAAAAACAAAACATCAATATACTCAAGGGGGTAATACAAAATAAAAGAGCTGCCGTTGTGGAACACCGCTATGAGAACGGGTAAGCATATTCAACCTTGTTCTGCTAAATATGTATAACCCTTCCTAGAATATAGTTTATATCCAGATCAGCCTGTGAATCCATAAATGAAACTCTGCAACTAAATTGACAGGCAATCAAAAGAGATGTAACATATCAATGTTCTTGGTAGGACAATGGTAAACGGACATACCGGTATCTTCACCCTAGGTTCTATTCTTGTTATAACGCGCGAAACAGCCATTAATAGCTAGCTTCAAGTTGATAATAAAGAAGAGGAAGCCAAGATTAATTATAATATACTGCATGCGATACAGATGGCATGTGCGAATAGCGAAGATTCAAATCAGTCTGGGCATTCACAGAGTCTGGTTAGTCTTAGTTTTCCACCTGAAGAAATTATTATTTTCCTTTTAAATGGATCAACTTTTTCTATATTCGTAAATTTGTTTGAAAACAATCTTATTTTCGAGGATTTGCCAAAATATCATCCAATATCTCGTCACGTCTTACATTTGTCTTAGAAGAGGAAATATATTCGCACGTTTTATAGAAGACTGATGTCATGAGTAAGAATTGGAGCTGGCTGATGGTATCAACTAATTTTGGCTTGATATTTAATACAAGCAATGTTCCGAAAATCTATCAAATGTTGAGAACTCCCAATAAGATTATAAAAAACTGAACAAAGTGATACATCTTTTTCAGTTCATAAATGGAATTTCAATGCAAAAAAATAAAGGATGTGCAAAGAAAAGAACACATTTAAACATTGAAAGTAGTTAAAAAAAATATGTCCTTAATACCTATCAATACATACTCCAGGAGCACTTGAAGAGCCATCGAAGTGAAAACATTTACTTTCTTGACAAAATCCCATAACTTACGATCAGCTTGTTTGTATATATGTTCGCTTGTTTCTATTTTTTATGCATCATATTATATGTTCAGAGGGTCATATGGAAGATTGTCCGTCGAGCTTTATATGTCACAATAGCTAGCACATATTCACAAAAGCATCCTTTAAAAGCCCTTGATAACGTGTTCAGCGGTGCTACATGTATAGGTCTAAAATTTGGTCCGAGTCTTCCATTACATCCATAGTTTGCGTATGCGAAAAGCGAAAGCTCTGGTGAGTCTGCGAATTTGTAAATGCTCGTCTATGCCTTCGTTGATAGACAATGTGCTAAGTAAATCAAATCCTATGCACTGGCCCACATGATGTAGCATAATGTTAGGAGGATTGTCAACTTTTTTACAGAAAAAATATCAATATTATTATTATTACTATTATTATTATTAATAATTTAGCACTCACGAAATACCACATTATTTACTGTACTATGGACATATGCGTATTTATCCTGCGGGGCTAGATACATGGTCTGAGCCTTTATCTTTTTCTATACTTGTGTATGCTAAAGGCTCCGACAAGTACCTCCCGTGTATTGGTTTATATTCTACAGGATGTTCGGTTGAGTATTGCAGCAGTATTATCAAGGACTGTGATGACTATTGGTCCCTTAATCACAGGACTTCTGGCGTGTACCGCGTGATACCTAACGGAATGACAAGAGGCTTCGATGTGTACTGCGAGATGACGACGGATGGTGGCTGGCTGGTAGGTTAGACGTCATAGGCTAACTACTCGTATGGTGATTTTGTAGGCTGAGAACATTATGGTTCTCCTTTACTCAAAAAGTTATATCACAAGAATGATTTTACATGCGCGGATCATTATTTGTTTTTAAAAAAATAATTACGTTCGACCTTCAAAAAAATCAATGAAATTAAGTGACTGTATACTACACCAGCTTTTTAACACAGTGTTACAATATAACCGCACCAACAAAACATAAAAGTTAAAAAGCACAGCGAATATTTATATCTCAAAATGGAATGTTAATAACTGTACCAGAGTTTGAAATATGAAAATAATATGCTACACTGTTAAGCATTTTAATGCTAATACCTCAATTAGCCACTTTAAGAAATCGACAAGTTTTCTCATATGCTACTGTTAAGCACACATCTTTGATGCAGTGGTACAGAAATAAATGATGGTGGTATTGTGCTGCAGTGGACAGCTGAGCTTGCTTTTCTACTTTCATGTTGACTGATTTAATTAATATTGCAGGTCTTTCAACGACGTATAAATGGTAGTGTGGACTTCTACAGGGAATGGATAGATTACGAATTAGGCTTTGGTAATATTGAGCAGGAGTTTTGGCTCGGTAAATATGGTACTACATCATGGGCGGACAGAAGGTCCGGACACCAAACACTACCTCTGAAAAACCACAAGTTGCTTTGTGTTTCCTTAGAAATACTGTACCTTAAGCTCCGGTTCTACAGAGCTTGCGACCGCGCTGCGACCTCTCCACGACTAAAAATATGCAATCACATAGAGGTTGCAGAGGTTGCGGTAAGGTTTTACAAATGACGCAACGAGGTCGCAGCTAGGTCGCCGATCGGTAGCGGATGAAAATCAGTCGCAGCCAATCAGTTGAGCATGCACAAAAGACTAGCTGCGACTGATTTCGATCGCCGACTAGGTGCAATGGTTTTCTAAAAGTCTGCGATCAGTTTTCGACTATTCGCCGATCGATCGCGGATCATTCGCCGACCCATTTCATGATAACTTTGACTCAGAAATCTTCAGCCGACATGTTGCAGTGCGAGCTGCAACAAAAAACTATATTGAAATCATTTCACTACAAGCATTGAAAGTTTTTTGCATTAGTGGCATCGAGGTGGTGAAGCAGACGATGAAAATTACCACCGAAATTCAGACTCCTGAATCTGATGATGAATCTCAGCTGTCCTAGAGACCAATTGAGCTGGAATAACATATCAGGTGCTGAAAGTGTAAGGTCAGAGCTAGTTGGTCCCAGCGAATCATCACATGCACAACTGCAGCGTTCTGTTATGTTGTAACCGAAACAACTTTATCTAATGTGCTATCATGATGGCAACTTTCACAGAAATGGTTGTATTCTTTCCAAACACTTTATTTTTTTTAAAAAATGATGATAGAACAGTCTCCGTCCAGTCGCTGACAAGTCTCTGATCAGTCGCCCATTGGTTGCTGACATTCGCCTATTACTCTGAATTAGTCGACGACCAGTCGCCGATCTGTCGCCGACCGACCGCCGACTAAATGCTAAACGATCGCCGAACGTGCGATTATTGGTCAGTGACTAATCAGAGACTGGTCGGCGACCAGTCGGCGACCATGCGAGAAATGGAAAAACTGTTGCAATGGTTGCAGAGGACGCAATCAAAATCAGTTGCTGAGAGGTCGCGCCGCGGTCCCAAGCCCTGTGGGACCGCGGCTTAATTGACCCCGTATTGCCCTGTATAATACGTTGATAAGAAAAAAAATCAGGACCCCGAACACCCTCACTGACGCAATGCTCTTGATCCGCCCTATTTACATCATAAAGTATTACAATAGCGCCAGTTAGTACCCTTGATGTACATGTACTTAGGCATATTTTGCTATCGGTATTTGCTCGACACTTTGAGAAGTTATACGAGAGGTGATTCACCAGTTTTGAAACTCTTTTAAATCCTTCGTTGTTATCTAGCATCGCGTTTCAAAAACACGAAATTTACACTTATTTGTCAATTAAACCTATGTATTGCATATATTTGTCAGTTTTGTGCGGATTGTAAAATGGGTAGAGCTAAAATTAACATTATAGTGGAACCTTCCATTACATACAATTTGAAGAAGAAAAAGTCCTACAGGAATATACAATGAGAGACAAAAGGTCATGAACATGAAATTTCTAAATCGACAACCCATCTAGTAAAGCACTCGATATGTAAAACTCTCGGCGCTAGTAGGAAAGAGCCAAAAATAGGACCATACAGAAAGCCACCCCAAAAGTCAACATCTGCAGTTAATCTTAAAGTTGCAGTGATTATGAAAAAGGGTTTACGCATCCTCACAACGTGAAATGGCAACTCAATTAAGGTCTCAGTCAACCATTTACAGCATTATTAAAAATGCAATGCACGCAAAATTTCGAAAAATAGTGCAAAGTTCACCAGTTAAATGCAGCACAAATTGAAAAAACGACCCCCATGTTCGTGGCATCTTTATATATGTTTAAATTTTGCCGAATGGAAAACCTTTGTGATGACAGATGAGGCGATGTTTAATTTGGGTGGCAGCTATGGTCGTCGCTGAGGCTGCTACATCCGTGAAGGACATGGTGATCCTTCAAAACTCAAATATGTTAAAAGTGATTCGTTTGCGCCAGGTTTCTTGGCCTGGGCTCTAGTTAGTTCCCAGGCAAAACTGAGACTCTGATCATCCCTAAATGTTTCAAGGTCAATTCGAAATTTTGTATTGGCAAAGTTTTGAAACCATTCATTAAACATTGTTTAGCAAGACTGTTTCTAGGTGACCAAATTAACAAAATGGTATTTCACCAGGACAAGTCTTCAAGCCATGCGTCAAACAGACGTTGACGTACATTTGTATATACGTTTCGAAAACGTGAACGTTGTTACACATCAGGAGTGGATGCCTTAAGGTCCAGATGCCTACCCGATTGATTTTGCTATTTGGGAAATCCTTATAAAAGGCTTTCAGAAGCGCACAAAACCTACCATTTGGTAAGCCTTAAACGAGCATTGTGAGACAAATGAAGAAAACTGGACCATTTCATTATCAGTAACACACTGGGGTCATGCTATAAGCAATGTAGACTGATCTACAACCTCAATGGATTGCAAAAAGAAAATACTTTGCAATGAAAGTCTTACTATGAGAAATTTATAGATAAAATAAAAGTGTTTCAAAATTAGTGAATCACCTCTCGTAGATCAGAAGAGCCAAATGCCATGGGTGAGCTAATAGTGAACAAATGACTTGTGTGTCCTTTTCTATGTCCGCCAAAGGCCAAAGTTTGTGTGCTTATAATTTTATGCCGGATAAACATTGCGAAAATGTTTTTTGCAACTTAATAATCATCAGTGGACTCTCCAAAGTGATCAAGGGTCACCAAATGCAACAACTAGAGCATTTTACAATATATAATTGATGCATTCTTTTGAGGTTAACATCAGGAGTTGTTAACCCGAGAACAGTGATGTTCACCGAGGCAAAGCCGAGGTAAACATCACTTTCGAGGGTTGACTTATCCTGATGTTAGCCAAAAAAGAATGCACCAATTGTTTTGCTATATGACACTGTCTCTGCTTTCCTAGTTTTATTTAAAGTATTTTCAAATTTATAAATTAACTCAAGTCAGATGTTCCTAGTGCACTTTCACTAGGAATATGTTTCAAGAATATACTTCCCGAATTTCTGCAATTCTTATGAGTTAAGCAAAATAATTGCATTTTAATTCATATATGCCTAGCGTCCTTTAACTGGGGCATAGGTAAAAATGCAGAACACGATCAGACGCCGCAGTCTAACATGGTGTCTGATCAGGGTCTCCACTTTTTGCATGCATAATTTTCTATTAAAATTTGAATAAAAATGAAAAATGCCACCTAACATCCCTTAAAACAGAAATGGACTGTTTCAATCAATAACGGTGGGAAGTTCCAATTGGCATAAATGGGTTAAATGCTGTTCTCATACAATGAACAAATTCTGAATTCAACACGTTTTACCTGTGAAATATACACAAGAAACCAGTCAGTGGTTCAATGTTTATTTTTAGCTGTCAGTCATCTGAGTTAGGAGTCATGTAACAAACTGTGTTTTAGGCAATTAGCCAAATTAAAAAAAAAGCTAGAAATGGCCGTAGGTGGGACCTCGTGTTAATGAAATGTACCAATGCTAAACAGCTAGTTCATACCTTAACTTTGAAAGGATTAGGCTGGTGCATTATTTTATTTTTAAGTTTAAGGCACTTTTGGGGTCCAAATTGAGGGCTATAAAAAAACTGTTTTTACGAAAATTGTTAAAAGATGCCCTATACTTCTTATATCATCTAATTGGACCTTTCTATCACCCTAAGGACAAATTCTCACGGGTTCCAAATTGCTCCTTGGTACCCCAAACTACGAAAAAAATGTTCTAAAAGATACACATGAAAATGCATGGCTGACATTGTTACCTGTAATGCGAATCTTATAATGGGGGTGTAACTACAAAATCAATTATATCTCAGCTGTTGCTAGCCATAGCCAACTAAAATCGGTACCATATAAAATTTAATCACAGACCTTTTATCGTATAGTCAGATATTTCAATCGTCTAATTTGCATATTCATTAATATTAATTAAATCGTTTAAACATAAAAGGAAAATCATAATAAAAAAACATAAAAATGATTTCAGCCCCAAGCGCACACCAAACCACCTTCCTTGCATGTTTTTATATCATCAATGATATATTTTAACAAGTCAGGTTTTCGTTCCTGCCCATAAAGGAAGAGTAAATTGATGTAGCATTACTTTGATACCAAGTTTGCTACTCTAGGGCAATTATCAACAGAGATATGAGTAATTTTGTAAGTATACCGCCTTGAATTTTCCGCATTTTTCATTCCTTTCAAATGTTTTCATTGAAATTCATGAATATTCAAATTAGATAATTTGCATGTCCGGCCAGCAAGTAAAAGTGCTATGTCTTGAATAAATGTTATTATACCAAGTTAAGTATTCTATGACGAGTTGCTGCTGAGGCATGAGTATTTTAAAGAAACACGATTATTTGAAATCGCTTAATGGGTTGCCATGGAAACCATGCAATTTCAAATATTCAAATGGATTTATTGAGAGAAAATAATATTTCGCATTTTATTTAAACATTTGATATCAATAAGAAATGCTAAGGGTTCAATGTAAGTCTATTACCCCATGGGGTACTATAGGTTAGGGCCAAGTTGAAAAAAGAGCCCTATCTAAGATTTTCTCAATCCATCTGGTAGAAAAATTCCAATGGTACAGTCGATTAGGGTAACATGTAAGAGTCACTTTTAGGGTGGATGCCAGTTCTGAAAGTTGTGTTTTTTTTTCAATGACATAATAATCGCACCTACCCAAAATTGTGCTATTGTTGTCAGTTAAGCTTATCTACATGAATTTCTAAGTCTCAGGTCAACTGAAATCTGCCACATTCACAGCTATAGCCAGTTTTATTGCCTAAACTAACATTTAAGTATCACATAAGCCACGAAAAATTGTTGTGCTATCGAATTTTTCGTGACCTGGTATATAATTGACGGCATATTTCATGGTACTGTTCACATAAAATTTAACCATTATGGGAAATGTATTGGAAATGCATGTTTTCATAAACTGACTAATTCTATAATCACGTACATTGTATCTCTTGACCCCAAAACGTGATTCAGAGAGCATCAGACACTGCTTATCCCAACGGATATATAAAACCTACCATATTTTCTATACATGGATATGCTACATATAAGGTACCCCACCCATTTTTATTAGGTGGACACATTTTTACGATTATTGATTATTGAAGTTTAATTGGTTCATTTCTGAATCATCACATATTGCACCGTAACTTTTTTAAAGTTTAAAAGTTGATTTGGACAACCATCATTGTGATTTGTACGTTACATGTTGAATTAATCCCAAGAAAATAGACATCTTAGGCTAAATTAGATCTTGCATATTATTTATAAATACCAAATGGGTCCATTCTTTGTATTTACGTATTAAAGAAAATTGATTTGTTTTCGACATACTGCAAAAAAGATTTTTTCTCTATTTAATACAATGTGTCAGTTAATTAACTCTAAACCTAAAAGCCCACTGTAAAACCGCATACCTGAAGCGCCACTTTAACATACTAAAGCATGAACGTCTGCTGTAAAATGTAACAAAATTACAAATATTTGTAATAACATCAGGCCGGAGAAATTCCCAAATACTAAAGGCAGAATATAGCTTAGGTATGTCTCAAAAATGGCTATTTGCAAATATTTTAGTGACAAACATAAAACTAGCACATGCTTACTTCAGTGGCCTTTCGTTCCCAACTTACCAGTATGGGGTACTTAGTCAATCTTGAGAATTTCAAAAAAATAACAAACTGATCAAAACATTATAAAGAGACAAGCAAAAACACTAGCTTTATCAAATTGTTACTTTATCAAACTTTTGATTAAGCTATTTTTTCATGTTAAAGCATAGCTTCTTAGCAATGCAAATAATGTAGATATTTAAAAAATACAATGTTTAAGTTAAATTGCTTCTTCACAAAAACAATCTTAATAGTCATTCGAAAACATGGCTTAAAACTCTGTTTAAATGATATTAAATGTCCTAAATGTGAAGAACGTAACACATATCACACATAACGTTATATGACTTTTGCATGACATTAAGGTAAATGTTAATATTTCCTACTGCTACTGATTTTGATAGATTTTTTAAAAATGCTCAATGTTTTTCAATAATTATTTAACAGTAATATCAAGTCTTTCGGACAAACCTAAAAGGAGCTAGAACTGCACAATAGATGACACACCATCGCATAAAACCACGATTTTGATAATTAAAAAAAACTCTCCCAGGGCCTCTAGCGGGGAGGGGTGGGACAAATAAATGTGGGCTTGTATCGTCTACTTGTGTAAGCAAGCCTACCCTTACTTCTCCTAGCCTATCCAATCTTACACTTTTCTGTCTTACCCAATCCTATTAAATCTAACCTACCTATCCATACTTCCGTGCATATCTACCATTATCCATAGTGGTAGATTTCTAAATGGTCAAACTGTTCAAATATAAGTTTAAAAAAACTATAGCAGAGAGTGTCACCTCCGGACCTTAATATCCCAGCAAGAGGAATTTGGAACTTATAATATGTTCCAACCATGAAACAAACAATATGTATATGGCAATATATTCGCATAGAGGAACCTGTATCCCAAATTGGTTGGAGTATTGAATAGGCAATACCAAAGTACATATTATACAATGCAGTTTTCTGATGCAACTGCCAGTGATTAGTTCTTATAACCATTATCCATGTAGCTGAAACACAAACGTCTCTAATGGTATTAAGTTGTCCATATTACAAAATCAACATGATAAGTTAAATGGGTCGGTGGGGTAACACCAATGCACTAATTGTAGTTTAACTTCTTTTTTTGGCTGAATCATACCTCTGATTATTTATTAAACTTTTATTGAAATCCATGAATAGTCCGTATACTCTCATACATATTGAAATTGTGCTGAATGTTCACACATCTACACTACAATACTCTTTCAGTGGGTGAGGTAACAAAATGTTGTCTGAAAAAAAATCTGCACCACTATTGTTTCTGGCATCCACCCTCATTTGACTTCTATATATCACCTGGTACAAATGATTTTTTACCAGACCGATTAAAAAAATCCAATCCAGTTGGACAACCCTCAGATTACTAGTTTTTTCAATGGCGTGGTCCTCATTTTTAAGTTTTCATTAATATTTATAAATATGCAAAAAGATTATTTTCATATAGGACCACCAGATGGATTGAATATATATTTTGGGCCTTAAACCAACCCCTTTACCAAGTTCAAGCTGATCTTTATTACTTTTCCTTGTCATTTTCTCTATGGTTTTGTTAGATTTTGTATATAGGGGCACTTATAAGGTATGGAAAATTAACATGGGAGTCTGCACACGCTTGGAATTTATTGATATTATGTTTATTACTTGCCTGGGGTATGACTTTTATATTTATGGTGCAATTGAGTTTTTATGCAATTCCATTGCTCATTGCTTATTTATACGTCATGTATGATATCACTACCATACCTTAGGGTAAACAGTTATATCATTTCTAAAGTAATCGACAAATTATGTAACAGTCGCAAAAATGTTTTATGAAATAACTATTATATCATTGATCAGTTCGTTGATACTATAAATGGCTTTGTACCTGTATATATAAGGATAGTGGGTGGGCATTAATTTTTATGTCATGGTACCCCGATTTTCAACTGTATATTTTGTAATCCTGCATATATACGGTTCGAGGTATGTTATGAAATATAAAGGAAATGTCACCATAATCTCATTTAGCAATTTCAGCTTTTGCCTATTTTTTACGACCAAGCAAAAGAATGTGAAATAGCTGTAATATTATTTTTTATTGTTGCTCATGGTATCAAGCCTTCTAGAAAATGTTTTTGTTATCCAAAGACACGACAAGATATTGCCTGATATATTTTGGTAACCCCCCACCCACCCCCCTCCCATCAAAAAACTGATTTGCTTTCCTCTTTAATTGCACGCCGGAGGGTCTGACTTCAGACTCTATGACAGTTCCAACTTAAAGACTTATCTATAGATGAGATGGTTGAAGTCTGGTGCTTTGGCTGTTTTCACGCTCAACAGGGTTTATCTGTTGGATTTCTTTTGCTCTGTATTCAGTTTTATGTACTGTTGAGTCCTTATCTTTGCTATATTTACGTTTTATATCTTGATGTATATACTCTAGGAGATAATTCATGGAGATATGAGGGATCTTTCATGCAAACGAAACATCTATGTGTCTTCATCCACATCAGAACTGTTAGGGAGTAAGATAAACAAGACAGAAGAGGGAAAATTTATTAGATGACCCCTTTTATGCTGTGGAATACCACCAGGGAAAAATAATGCACGCAACTAGTTCTATTATTTCTAGTACTTTATGTATAAAAAAACATCGACTTCACATGAATATACAAAAACAATACCTACGTTGTTACTTCTGCCTAGTTGGTCATCCCTTTCTAAAACAAGTTTCCACTCTAAGATGGTTTCCAATGGAAGCAATCATAAAGTTTCTCGTTTCAGTCGTACGCCAACTAGACAAAAACAAGCAAACGTAAAACACACACAAACAAATCAAATATAGCTCATGAGCGCATTGTTAACCGGTTATCGCGATATCATGTTGTTTTTCTGCGTCTTCTATGTCTTTATCTTGGGTGTACAAACCCGCTGACACTTGGATCAGTCTATCATATATTTTTGCTTACGCGATCACCATGCGCGTTTACTGACATTTGTCAAAAAACAAATTCTCTTTGACCCACGTTGGCCAGTGAATAAAATATATCTCCTATCAACACTGTTCCTCGACGATTCTTAACCTGACGAGGGGCACTGTTACCCACTCTGATAGTGGTCCAAGGGGGCAAACTATTTCTGCGCCCTTAGATGACAGGAACCTCTGGCTTCTACGGCCTATCTCTCCCCAGTGTCAGAGGGGACATACATAGAGACAATTTAGTCTCCTGTAAAGAATAATTTCTCTACCAACGTACCTCTCCAGTGGTATTTGTTTATGTCCCATGACGCATGTTAAAATTTGAGCTTTATAAAGCCCTATGCCTGCATGAAGTGTGTCAAATAAATAAAATTGAGATTCTAAAACTTTTAAGAATAATCGAGTTTACAAATATAGGTGCGGAGTGTGCAATCTGGGACAAACCACCCTTATGTTTAGAAAGGTACCGTATAATAATAGGACAAGACCACCTTGTATATGCGCATCTACCTCAGTTGCTGCCCTGTTTCCATTTCCGCTTTGTAACATGAACTTATGGTGAGGTGGGTACCGTGAAACTAGTTTGAGCCCTCCAGTAATTTTATTACTGACCTTTCAAAGGCGGTGCTTCTTTTTTGTGTGTTTGTCTTTGCCTTCTGTGATCTCTGTTTATTATAGCCTTGTGGTCACCTGTTGAGTACGTTTGGCCTCTTGGCTCTCTTCCTTGTGAAATTTCATGTGCTTTTGTCACTTTCTCATAGGGTGTCCTGGTTTAGGTGTGGTACTCAATTGTATCGATTCCTGATCTTTGCCTTCTATCTTACTTTGTTTTAAAAAGAAATTAAAGATTTAAATAACTGACATTGAAAATCCTATTTTTTATTTCTTTGACTATCTTTATACCTTTTTGAAAAAATAATAGAAACGGGAGGTTTCCACGCTTATTATCTTTCAGGAGAGCCAAATTAAAATCCACCCCCATCTCGTGCATAATTCAATATATACTGAGGGACTTTAGAAACCCACCATGATACATTTACTGTTTTTTCCACAATTTTGATTCAAAGATGTTTCCTTTAGCATTTTCTAACCCTTTACAAAATGGACCATTATTTGCCATAATTTCGATTAATTTTGCTAATCCTGTACATTCTGACGTAACACCGACGTTAGTGTTTTTCAATAGGTGTCGTCTGACAAATGTGAGTTTAATTCAATTCAAAATTTAACACTTTGAGCAAGAAGCCAGATGTCTTAACCAATGGAAAAAGATAAACGGTTTCCAAAATAATCGTTTAATTACACTCCCAGGAGCAGCATTTCTTTGCTTACGTCAGCATATTGTCTTATTTTTCAAACTGTAATAACAGGCGGATGCCGTTTGCGCAGTCCAAAATACGTTTGTCCTTTATGCAACAGATTGATGAGTATCTGGTGGCACTTAAAGATCTTGATTATTCCTGTTCCGTAGGATACATAAACTGCCAATTACGTCAAATTGTAAATGACGTCATGTAGACGAAATGAACGTTGCCAAAAGCCTTTAACTTCACGATTTGATTTTTTCTTCCATTTTGCTATCGAGAACAAACATCAGTTCAAAAAAAATTTGCGCTCATTATGGAAGGTATTGGCACACTGTGACTTTTTGAATTAGGATTGTCTGAGAATTATCGCAACGTCACGGCAGCCATAAACCACAGCGTTTCGATTTTCTTAATGAATGCAAGCTAAATGACGGGACTTGTTAATTATCAAAAATGATATAGGAGATCTGGGTTGGACACACTTATTCTAGAAACGAGGTTAGAGGTCAAGGTCGAGGTCATGGTGACCCGAAAATGGTACGCCATACTCCATCAACCAAATCGCAGCTGTGAACCATATTTTGTAGTCCTACCTCAATAATGTATGAGAGATGCTTTGGCCACGATTATTCTAGAAACGAGGACAGAAGTCATGGACAAGGTCGAAGTGACCTTAAAGTGGTAACTTGGATTCCATCATAATGATTTAGGTTTCTTGTCTGTGAGGCTTGATATTCTCAAAACTGGTCACATAAAGTTTGATACGAATTTATTATTAGTGATGTATGCTGTACTTTCAGTGACATGTGTTATATTTTCAATGATGTAAGTTATACTTCAGGGATATATGTAAAATGTAATAATTTCAGTGACATATGATATTCTTTACTACCCAGTCAACAATATTTCAGTTATATCTGGATGGGTCTTCCTGGGTTGAACCAGTACTTAGCAAGGATTAATGTCTTTTGCTCAAGGACACAACGCAATGACGCCGGTGAGGCTCGAACCTGGGGCCCTTCGGTCTCGAGTCAAGCACTCTACCATTGAGCCACTGCACTCTTAGTGGCGTATGATATAATTCTAGCGATGTATGTTATAGTTTTAGTAATTTATGTCATACTTCCAGGACTCATCCCATTGAAGAGAATGCTTGCCAATGCGCCTTGGAACTATGAACTACGTATTGATCTAGAAGATTGGGATGGAGAGACAAGATACGCACACTATAGTCTATTTGATATAGGCGGACCAGAAAATAACTATGCACTTGTTGTAGGTGGTTACATGGGGACTGCAGGTGATGCATACGTTCATCATGCTATATAATGTGGACATTAAACTTGGAATAAAAGTTCATGCCAAACTCAACCAATAGGAGTTTTATCCAGCTAAAATACAGGGAGAGAAATTATTTAGTCAAACACATCTCTTAACGTGCATTTGCAAGTATCTTGGAGCCAATTGCACCAATAGAGTTTATTTGCATTTAATTTATCATATTATTTTTTCATTCGAACAAACAGTGTTTTATATAACATCACAGGCATATCATACTGACCAAATTCCGTGTTTCCACAAGAGCGTCGCCATTCTGAATATGTCCAGGCATTTGTGAAAATGCAATATGCGTTTGACCTCGCGCTGGCTTAATATAGCCGTTAAGTATATAGAATTTACACAGTTAAAATATCAGCAACTTTATGTTTTTTTAAAAAGGAAAGAACGAAAAGGGAAAAGTGACAAGATAAGGTTTATTAGATAGAAAAAATAGCAAACGTATTTGTTTCTTGATCATACTAAAAACGACGATGAAAATAAGACCCCTGAAACGATCTTAATGGGGATAAAGTCACTTTACTTTAATCAAGTGTATGACGATAATAATCACAGCACTTTTTGATCGTTTGCTTATGATTATTCTTAGCCAGAATCATATTTGTGCAACCAAGGATTTCAACAAAGTATGGTATCCGGGTCAAGCATAATTATTAAATGTAAGAAAGAAGGCACAGTTCAGGAATCAATACAATCAAGTACCACACCTGACCCAAGATACCATATGGGAACGTGAGAAAAAAACACACAAGAAAACGCTATCTACAAGGGAGCCGAAAGGTCAGCCCTTTCCTAGCAGGTAACCACTAGGCTGCTAGAAACTTATAAGGTAGTATGGCAAAAAACACAAATAAAATAAAACGATCCACAAAAGAAGTACAACATTGAGGGCTTAAACATGATGAACGTTACCAACGTCACCCTTATTCCTGGTAAGGATCAAGACAAATAGGTGTTTGGCTGGCATAAAAGATCCCTTACTTATCGTTGTATCATTGCCTTGTACATACAAATCTAGATATAAAAAAGGAGATAAAACAAAGATAAAGACTCAACAGTACATGCAACTGAATACAGGAGTAAAAAAAATCAACAGTTAGACCAAAGTGGATCCCACCGCAAACACAACATTGGGCCTCAACCCTCTGATCTATAGATAAGTCTAAACCGTCATATAGTCTGAGGCGCGACCCCACCGCTCTCCCACCCCCGCCCCCAGAGTGCAACGAAAAATAAAACAAAGTTGGTAACCGTGATAACGACACTGCTTGATTATATCTTGTGACAAGTATACATTTACCAACCTTCCAAACTAACTAATTTAGGTTAGATGTTAGTCTGCATTCAATTTTATTTGTAAGAATAATAATATAACATGAACACGTCTCTAAGCAAGCTCCGTGGGGCTTCCAACAATGATTGTATTTATCTCTGGGCACGAGGTACCAGACATAGGTTGTTGTTTTGTTTACTTCTTGGCTATTACTTAGGAGTCTAAACCTAGTACCGACGAGTATATGCTGACCCTTTGTTAAGTTTCATAAAGTGATATGTAACGATGCTAAAACGCCAGTCGCTTTTTTGAACAAGTACTTGAAAGTATTTCCTCTTTCTCTATTAGCTTTTAATGTCACAGACAAGATACCTTCATTATACAAACTGTAAGTATCTATTTTCGTAAGACTATTCACTACGCATAGCATAGCTTTTATGCGGCAGTCTGCACGCCTGTTTATAAACCATTAATGGTTTACTGCTATATTTCCCCTTTAAATGCACGACGGTGGTAAGGCCCTATACTAGGCTAAAGGACGACCCTAACCTAAAACTTTGCATTCCCTCTTTGCCAAAAAAAATAAAATCGAGCAGTATGTGTTTATCATAATGTTTTTTATAGTTAAACCTAGCATGTAAACAGTTAATCTATAACTTATTAATAGTAAATTAAGTCCAAGGGTTGTTTGCAGGAAAGTTAGCAACATAGATAGCAGATATGTTATAACTCATTTACCACACACTGTTTTTATTGTTTATAGGTGGCGTTTTGCTTTTGGCCTTGTATATATGCATACATCAATGTACTATATGTAACAGTTATTACATGTAGCTTAACAGCCAAAGAATATTCAAGCGACAGGCAAAGGCTGTGATTAGAATGCGCGCATGCGCAGGTTGTCTGAGCCTTAGCTGGTCGCACATACCACATTTTTGGAAATCTCATGTCACCGCTCATTTAGCATTGCAAAACATATAATTGACCTGGTTGAGAGTCACACCAAAACCATAACAATGTGCACAGACGTGTTACATTACATTTACTATTTGAAACACTTGAAATATTTAAATTGACATAGTGCTTACTAATCTGTTCTCTAACTTCTTCTACCCCTCTCCATTTTTATTTCAAATGCATACTTTATCATCATTGCACTGTCTTTGTACCATTCTTATTTTTTTTTTTTTTAATTCGTAGGTGATTCTATGACAAGACATTCAGGAAAAATGTTCACAACCAAAGACAAAGACAACGATAATGCTAACATCAACTGTGCGGAATTCGTACATGGAGCCTGGTGGTATGATAACTGTAATGATTCAAACTTGAATGGATTTTATTACACAGAAAATCCAACAAGCAATAAAACTGGAATTTCCTGGAACGGATGGAAGGGCGCTTACCACTCACTGAAATCAACAACAATGAAAATAAGACGTGCCTAGATAGGTTCTCCATGACTTTTTGTGTCTTAAGATGTCCCTTCTTTAAACCTTAAATCCATATGCTATTTTTAGTTTATGAAATCATTTTCTTTTTTAAGACAACATTGAAAAAAATCATGAACAGATTAAGTTAAGTTTTGAATACCTTTGAAAGTATCATGAAACCGGAGCATTTGCTCCTGAGCATTTGCTCCAAAAGAGCAAATGCTCCATTTCAATAATATGTTAAAAAACATGATATTTCAAAGACGTCAAAAGTCAATATTATGGAGTTGAGGGTTAAACATTTTGCAAATATACCAACAAAATGTAAACCATTTTGAATCGAGAACTAGATATTGGACCTGATGTTGATCCAAACAGTTCGATACATAGAGAATCTTACATGAGTGCTACCTTTTGTTGCAGATATAGAGGATCTTACATGAGTGCTCATATTTTACTGAATTTAATAAACAAGTTGAGGAACAGAGATAAAATGCGATGCCTGCCGAATATTTTATCGCTTTTTCGCAACGAGTTTTATAAATTCAATAATACACAAGCACGAATGATAGGTTCTATTTATTAAACGACGTTAAGATTACTTTGTAATTCCGTTTCTATTATTAAAACGCTATATTTTTGCCAGTTATTACGCAACGTTATTATGGACATCATAATGTTTCTCGAAAATCTGTAAACCACTAGTGGTTTATCAATGTTATTGTTTGGCGTTATTTCACTCCCAGACGCGACGTTATAGGATATAAGTAAAGATTGAATTCCTGGAAAAAATTTAACTGACATATATGTTTACAAGGGACATGATATCATTTACAGAATGATTTTTTTGTTATTTATATCTTTATTAAGTCTTCCAATTAAATAGAGCAATTATATGTATAACACTTAACAATACACAATAATTCAATTGTAACGATTAGCCAGTGCATAAATAGAAATATCAGACCAGCAGGCTTTGCAATGTTCAAATAAAAAAAAAGAAAGAAGGAAGGAAGAAGCAAAAGAAAAAGATAGAAAAGGGAATATGTAACTGTGACGCATTCATTATGTATGCTTTTCATAGTCTGATAGTTTGTTTTTGGACATTATATTTTTCATTTACAGAATGATAAGATACAACGACAAAGATGCAATAAATGCGTCTGCGAATAACAGAGATGACTATCTCAGAGTAGAGAATGTAAATATATAATGTAAATTAATTAACAAAAGTAATCACTATGTATCCACATAATAGGGCTAGGAAATCGACACTGATCTTTGACATTACATATTATGCTCATTTATGTATATTTGTTCTTAGCACTGGAAATCCGGACCCTGATGCATTTAAACAACAAGCACGGACCATTCTGAGCTTGCACACAAACAGATTGGCACACTATTTCATTATTCACTCTCTTAAAAACATAACAGCTTTATTGAATGTATTCAAAGTAAGAAAGAAGGCAAAGATCAGATATCGATAAAATCAAGTACCACGCCTAACCCAGTACACCACATGGGAAAGTAACAAAAACACAAGAAAACATTGCACATAAATAACAAAAATGATCCACAAAGAGGCACCACCTTGGAACAGTCAATATTAATATTTAGACCGGAGGGCTTAAACTAGTTTTATGTTACCAACCCCACCCTTAATTTTGATGTGGATCAAGACAAATAGGGGTTTGGGTTGCATGAATGATCCCTTACTTATTGAAGTATCAGTTCCTAGTAAATTCAATATTCAATATATATAATAAGCAAGTCTCAGAAACTGGCAGACTGTTTTGAGTCTTGTCTGGTCAGACATCACAAGAACAGTCTTTGTTATGACCAGGACTCCACCATAAGACAGCTCATTTTTGTACATTCGACGAATTTGTCTTGTTTTAATATGAGTTGATACACACAGTCACTGGTTTTCTTAATAAAGCAGGTAACAATTGGTCCATCCTCGAAACGTCATTTGAAAGGCCTTTTGCTGGCGGGTTGATATTATCCTGCTATTGCTTGCTGGCTGGAATAAAAATAAAACTGCAAAATAAGAAGAAACAAGAAAAAAACAAATCAGGATTATTTTCCCTTGACAAGATACAATCGCAATAGTTACAATATATCATGCTTGGTAGATCTTTTTTGGCGTAGCTTTTCTGTAATACGACGACTTTAACATGTTTTGATCAACAAACTGTATTGTTGGACCAGGTATGTGTTTTTTTTTGTTTTAGCATATGCGTGGTACTTTTTTTTAACAAATGTAGCGATCTTAGGTGATGTTTTAAGATAACAGAATTCTGTCTGTGGCATATCTGACTTAGTCCCCTGTCAGATATTAGGGCAGGGTCGGGCCATTGCATCGAATCTAGCAAGCATCTGAGAACATTCAAGGTAGGTATTGTCCATGTAAACACCATGAAAGGGAGGGTCTGCGAGCCGGTGGTAACACTATCTCGTAGAAAAGTAGACTATTGGTGTGTCCAAGATACCATATACTATGGTGGTCATGGCTGTATAATTAAGGTAGTGTGGGACCCATGTCAAAAGATAACCTTACTTTTACTTAAAAGTAAGAGTGTAAGAGTTATCGTTCCTGAATCTTGTTTTTAAAAGAGAATACTTATTTTCTAAGACGGTAGATATTATTCTCCACTGACAACTCTTTGATGCTTGAAACGTAATTCTGTAAGTATTTTGCTTTCACAAAAAGAAGGAATGCAAGTATTAGCTTTTAAAAACATCACCCAGTGTATGAAGTCATTCAGTATTTTGATGGTTAAAAGTTGCGGACCGTATAAATATACATACTATATACATGTCTCGGTTGCTATTTCTGCATGCTGCCACTAACCTAAGACCCACCCCCACCCCAAAAAGGGGGGGTGTAGACGTGCACATGCCTTGTATGTGACATTCTCATTTTTAGGTCCCATAGAGGTACATGGTCACTAATGTTTTATGGAGAAATGACGTAACTATTTCAATTGCCTTATCACACCGGATAGGCAGCAATAAAAAACAGTCTAAACAATCGATGAATGCTGATAACAAATTGCTAGAAACAGTGTTTGTGATTACCATTTGTTGCCTATCGGACTACAAACAACAATCCAAAATTCTGTAACTTACAATATTTAACTACGTTCGTCGATAGCATTAACGTTTTCGATTGCCGCCTATCTAGTGTGTTTTTGATATACTGAAGACGTAGCCAAAACAATCTGATACAAGGGCTAGGAGTTATTTCATGTTTCTGTTGAAAAAATTATTTTGTTTCGTTGCATGTTTCATGATGATAAAATGGACATTTCTGCATACATTTTAATAAAATTAATTGGAACTGCATGTGCCTGAAAGGAAGATATATGACAATATAACATTCTTTTCTGTATATTTTGATTTGGCAAGCATGGTACAGATGCGCGGATCCAGGAATTTTCATCAGGGGGAAGAGTGTCCAGGTCAGTCTGACAAAAAAGCTCTGACAACGATTTTTTTAGTCCTCAGCTTATTTTACAGAAGTCGAATGGTCAATTTCAAAGAAATCTATCGTTTTTCAAGGCTCCAGATGGGGTCCAATTTTTTCCAGCGGGTCCAACTTTTTCCAGGGAGTGCCCAATTGCTTATTCCCTATAGAAACCCATTTAATTTGTGATTTTCCAGAGGGGGTCCGGACCCCCTGCCCCCCCCTCTGGATCCGCACTTGGTGCAGCCCTCACAGCTTCATGGTTAAGGCTACTATACATTATCTCTTTTGGGCTTGGCAAACGTTAATAGACAGAAGAATGTATCATCCTTTTATTATTATATACCTTATAATAAGTGTTTACTATAGACACTTGAGGTGTTTCAATCGCTGACAATTGTACATTTTATTTAATAATGTGTCATATTTTGGTTGATCGTTGACCAATCACTGACCGTGGGCTTTATTTCCGATAAAACATGACTGCAGAGGGCTTAATTGCCATTTCAACCTGCTCACGGATATCCTCTGCGAGTTAAGATACCGTCGCTTATGCTTTATTGAGAAATGACCAAAATATTCAATTATCATAAGATACGCTACTTTATTACATGGGATAGGCGACAATCGAGAAGGCTCTGAACAATCGATGAACGTGGATCGCAAATCGCTAGAATTTTCCATTAGTCGCCAGTCATGCAAACAAACTGCAATCCAGAAAGTTTGTTTCTGACGGTATTTGATCTACGTTCGTCGATAGCATCAACGTTTTCGATTGCCACCTATCCGGTATGTGTATTGATACAATGAATACGTAACCAAAACAAGTGGACATTTTTTTTGGAAATGCTTTTGCTTGAAAGGAAAGTATTCTAGAACTTTTTGGATACTGTAAAGGCGGCACCTCATGACTGCCTTATTAGTCTACTTTAGACATAGGTAAAATCTGAAAATGAGGCGTTATAACTACATTCGAAAGTGTTTGTTTATTGTTTATCATTAGTACAGAGGCAAACAGTGTGGACCCAGATCAGACTGCTCTAGGTTTTGTTTGTTTGTTTGTTTTGTTGCTTTGCGTCCCAAGTAAACAGCTATGGTCATTGCGGGATGGTCAGTTCACCTAACCACACTTTTTCCTGGGCAGGCTTGAACAAGCGGTTAACCAGTAATTCGTGCACAACTTTCGCTTGTAACTGACAACAACCCTTCTTGAATAATTCAGCAGAAGGGAGGAGAATGATCGTAGAAATCATTTCATGATCAATCTCCACGAAAGTATGGGACCGGACGAGCAGTCTGCTCAAGATCTACACTGTTTGTTTAAGAGGCTTCATAATATTTCAATAGACGATAAAAACATACGATTGTGTTGTAATATACGCTTTAGGGTTAATAAATGTGGGTTCAGTGCATTAACGGACAGGACTTTCATGAAATGCACGCAGACCTGCGCGGCTCAAGCAACTTTTAAACGCTTAACCAATGGATAGAACCTGATTTCCATTCTTGAGCAGTTGAAATAACCAAACCACGCCCAGATATGAAAATTAAAGTTGCCACCTTTACAGTACCCAAAAAGTCCTATAATATATTACAATGACAATATAACATTCCTTTCTGTATATTAACGTTTGTCAAGCTCTTGTGCGATAATGTGTTGCATGCCTCACCGCTGTGTGGTTCTGGTTGCAACACATCACATTCAGGCTTGCCAAACATTAATACAAGGAAAAGAATGTTTTATCCTCTTATTGCATATTTATAAGTTTATTCTTTAAATGACATTTAGATCTATGCATAAGGAATAAAGCTATAATTTTTAGCTTTTATCTGCATAAATCCTACGTGTAAGAAAGCATCAAAGTATCAAGACATGCTATAGTCATGCTTTAATGAGAATCATAATGTAATGTGCTGGGTAACATATGCTAGGTCAAAATCTTTTTTGTCATTTTCTACGCCCATTTGTCAGTGCTTAATCAATAATAGCTATGTCTCCGCCCAGCGATATACATAGGGTGTAGACAAATAAAAAAAAATGGTTGAAAGGGGAGACAACACTTATTATAGTCTTTATTTTTTTCAGGATTTTTCAGAAAAGTCACCAAAACAAAAAAACGAGCACGGTGACACATATTTTTTATTCAATCATTAGATTCTTCATGAAAATATTTTTGTAAAAATATGTTTTTTGTGGTTCCAGTTACATTCTCTGATATGTTTATTTTGAATATTAATGTATTTTGGCATTTATTCGTTTGACTTAATTAGGATTTTGCTTAATAAATTGTGTAAATACATGTTATTTCACTATTTTTTGTTTTTGTTTATATCTCTGGTGTGAGTAGTATTTGTTCTGAAAAAAAAACTGTATTGCGTTTCTTGTTAATTTGTTAACAAAATCTGTGTTTGTTTATTTCAAAAGCCTGCGATTTTGCAGTTTTTGACATCAAATAACTTTTTAAAAAGAACGGTGAGGTATTGTTTTTATGTCTTAGAATATAAGTATGAGTCTATATTATAATATATTAAAAGATAAAACACTTTTGGACATATGCCGGTGAGTCCGGTACTACCTTAAAGGCAAATACTCCATTAACTATACCAGTCTATATCAATAGGATCATCTTGGTAAATATCTTAGTCGATCAGCGAGTGTTTTGCTTCATATATGTCATGCCACACAAAGCAGTCTCAGAAATGCTGTAAACGATCTATTCATGCACACCAGATAAGGATATCTGAGATCTTATCCTGGAATAGATAATCTTATCTTACCCATCTCATCTACCCAGACTGTCACGTGAGGGCTGCATGCATTGGTTGTATTGGAACTCACGCACACGGTAATCAAGTGGCGTCATTGTTATGTTAAAGTGGCGTCATCATGTGGAATTGCATCTTGTTGAATTTTATGTCTTGTACCTAAGGTCAAAGTGGTTGATTTCCCATAATGAGTCGGTAATTTATTATTTATACTCCTGACCTCTGTTTCATTTGCGTCAGACTGCAGTATGTGTTCGATCTCTTGTTTATTATTTCCTGATGCATGGATAGTATTGTCCTCAGCGTACAAGTCAGCCAGACAGCCAGTCAGAGTAAATGTCTGGTATTAATTTGACTTTTACCGTTGCTATGGCAATAACAATTGCTGCAAAAAAAGGCTGAAAACGGGAAATTGCCAATTTTCGAGCGAATTTGAGACATTTGACAGGCCAATAAACATAGAGCACAAGCATATACCAAAAATATATTTCACAGATGATGAGAATTATCATGGCACACAACATATTTAACCGTTTTCATTTGGTATTTAGCTGTGCTGATATCTTATTTAAAAAACATCGGTCTCCAAAAGCCTTAAAGTTGGTCCAAAATGGCAATTTCTCTATTTTAAGCCTGTTTTGTCGGCCATTTTGTTACCATAGCAACCGAGAAATTTAAATAAATGCCAGAATTATACACTTGAGTTATTCTTCTAATAAACCATACAAAAGAAATTGGTGAAAAGCAACTTTCAGATTTTGACTCCAGTTGGGGCCAAAATAGCTCCTTAATGCACGTACCTCCTTAATGATTATTTTAGTCGAAATCCGTAGAAAGAGAAAGTGAGTATGGCCAGGAAATGCCACAATCACACACTGTAAACAAATCCACAGCACCTTGATACTCACAATGAAGATAATTTCAAACCTAGAAACGGCACTAAGTACTGCACAACAAAACAATGGTCATACTAAAATACTCAAAACAATTGGAGCAACAACAAATTATACTTTGGAACGTACTGTAGCCGTAGCCACTTGAGGGTAGGGTTGATTTAATTAATTTTAATGGCCAAACTTTCGCTATAGAATCATCTGCTGGCAAAATACATTTTAAAATCACCGGGAGGCTTCTAAAATATTGAGTATTGAGATTAAATCGGATTCGACGCAGGAAACGCTGTCTTTGGGGTCTGCGACCACGTTAAACTAATTCCAGCCTTGTTCTGACACAGAGACTAGCATGAGTAGAACATTGAACTTCTCATGTGGCACATTATAGTTAACCATTATACTTTCAAGAAAGGGATGCTCAGGCTTTGTGAGTGCGCGGGCTGGTATGTTCTTATGTTATATGCATGTAACGGAATCATTTTCTCTCGACGAAGCCAAAATAATGGTGCCTATTTAGATGAAAGTATTTAATAAATAAAAGTTGCCATTCTCACAATTCAAAGCGTAATCATTCCGAATTGTGGCGATACCTAAAATTGAGGGTCACTGAGACTGACACTATTATAAGGTTTGGACCAACACATACAAGCATGATGCATTTGGCATGTGTGCAAATTGTTCCTTTAAATAGACAAGCCAAGTTAATGGTCTGTCTTTGGTCTACTTATCTTATATTGTTTATCTTAGTGTTTGATGGTTATGGTTTGACTTTGCAAATGAGAAGGCTATTTTGAGCATTCAGCGGCCGTCAATTCTACAAGCATTGGAATTGTATAGTTTTGTTCGTCTGTAAACATGTAAATATTCTATGTATGACGCCTTTTATGAAACCTTCTCTTTACAAGAGATCTAAGGCCACTTCAAACTAAAACGTTCAAGAACTTCAAAGGAGAAACCTTAAAAAGTTTATTCATAGCAATACATAAGATCATATTAATCAATTAGAAGAATACTTGGAAAAAAACGGTAAGAGTAAAGGAAAGAATGAAACAGAAAGAAAGTGTAAAATCATTGTTTATTCGGAATTTGAATTTTAAATGTCCTTTTGTGATCGCTGTCTATCAGATATTTAACGTATCGAGGCCTTTGTCCTCAGATTGGTTATACAGAGAATTCTGTTCTAAAACGGCATTTCTAGTAAAGAAAGTCAAGCTAGCTACAGCGAGAATGGTGACGCTGCTGCGGGATTTAATAACAATACTGGCCTTTCTTTGCATGTTGTCTAATTGGACAGGAGGTAGGTCCTATGGTGCCTCTTCTCTTTTATAGCTTCTTTTCAAAGTGAGTATTACTTTTTGTAATATATGGAAGCTCTTTCTCTTTTAGAAGGGTATACAAGAGGTGTTTCATGTTTATTTGAACAAATTTGAAAATGCCGTTACTCATTTATTTCTCGATATATTTGAAATAATAATTGATTTCCATGGGCTAGTCTGATCTCTAGGAATACGCAGTTATCATGAAAACAGTTCTGAATTTTTATTTTCTGGTCTGAAACAGTCTCTGAAGATAAGAAGGCAAATTTTAAGCGTTTAAAATGCTGTCTGAAACGAAATGTACAAAATCTTTCTCGAACAATTTCTTTAAATAATATGAAGTTCTCTCGTAACCTTTAATAAATTGTTACTAAACAATAAAAGTGTGTTCTGTTAGAATATAAAGCACTTAAGTTGGATATTTACTTTCTGGAAGCGACTTGAACATCAAATTCAGGGTTTACAGTTTCCATAGTAACACTAAATTGTATGCAAAATACTCAATGCAATAGTTAATCGCGCCCTTAAATACGTATTTTCTTAGAAGATACACCCGTTTTACCTTTTAAAATCAGTAAAAGGGGGTGGGGATGTAATTAGGACCGCCGTGTTATGGCTATGCTTTAAATTGTCATCTTGTCTGTTTTGACATACCAGGAACATGTCCGTTATGCATGAAAACCCAAAATGTGTTTGTTTTGTCTATATGCAACCTCGAAAAGTGAAATTCAAAATGTTCAAATAAACATGAGACAGGTCTCGTATATTCATTTTGTTTACAACCTTAAGATATCGCTTCTCACAGATAATCAATATATGTTTTAATTAGAAGTGGGCTATGCAATGCCCTTAAGGGTAAAGCTGTAAAATGGCACACAGATTCAAGCAGCGGGTCTCAGTTCCTTTCCAAATTGCATTTTTCTACAATCGAAATGCTATATTATACAAAGCCGGATTCTCATATCGCTGATATATGTTATTATCACGGCGTATCAAGCCATGCTTACTTTGATGGTTTTCAAATTGTTGCTGTGTCTTTCATCTCAGAAGCTTCCTTCCCGTTTTGCTGTTTTGTTTTTGACATGAATCAGTTAAAAGTTAAATTTGCGGATCAATAGGCAATTACGAAAACGGACTTCGAATAAATCCATTGCATTATATTTAGTGAAGACAGCGCACTATCTAGCAAAACAATTAAATTTATAATGTGTATTTTATACGTGCATGCATTTTCGGATTTGAGGGGCATCATTCAAAATGAGATTTACCGGATAGACCCGAATTACCTGAAAGACCAAAGATAATAGGGAATACCTTGCTGTGTTGCATTTACAAGCATTTGTACTGGAATGTTATTATTAACTGTTATATAGCGATCGATATACCATGTAAACAATGTTGATGTCTATTAATAATTTTCAGCCATTTTGAGCAGAATTATTAGTACCTAAACGCACTTGCGTACTTGTAGCGGTAATAGACTGGCTCCAGTCCCTAAAACAATTTTTCATCAATGTGTCAAATCATATACTTGTAGCCAGTCTAACTCTGATGGCTTTGTTTTATAAAACAGAGCCATCAGAGTTAGACTGGCTACAAGTATATGATTTGACACATTGATGAAAAATTGTTTTAAGGACTGGAGCCAGTCTATAGCGGTAGCTAAGATTAGGCTATTTTAACCCAATTTCTGAGAAATACGGTTGTTTTCTGTTCATATATACTTCGTATCACAAATTACAAATAGCAAATTTTAGAGAAAATCCACTGGCACTAAAGGCATGTTATGATTATTTACATAGATTGTTTGATAATGATTTCTGTGGTTAAGGAGTGTAATAAAGAAGCCTTCTAGGAGAACCATTTGTAACACGTGGAGGTCATAAATGATACTACCAGGGAGCCTGTGAATAGCATTTTGTTCTTGTCATCATCTTATGAAAACAATTGCATGAAGTTTGAACCCAGATCAGGCCAGACAAATATAGGGCCAGGTCTGGATCCACTGAAGGTATTCCTGATTATTTTCGAAAAAAAAACTTTTTTGGGGGGTGGGGGGGGGGGGGTTCATAATCTCACATAGAAGTTTTCAGCATTTTACATTTTTTATGAAAAAAAAACAAGTACTTTATATCAAGCGAAAATATTTGCAATCGTCAGCCAACTTCTTTATTTTGATTTTAAATATTGCTCATGACCCCAAGCTTTCTAGAAAATCTAAAAATAGTTTTGCTTTCCCAAGCCATATCAAGATACGGCATGATATAATTTGGTAGTCTCCCTAAAAAGATTTCGATTTTTTAAGTAAATTATATATTAAAAATCTGACATTTAAATTTTTATTTTTTGGTTTTTATTTCATGGACTGTCATTTGACATTTTAGAAAAAGGTAGAAAAATCGGGGTCACCAGGCTAATTATCTTTCAGGAGGACCAAATTTAACCCCACCCCCACAAATTTCGAGGATAATTTAATATAAAACGGTAAGGAGTGTAATTTCTGTCATTTATATAATTCTATATTACTGTATGAATTAATTTTGCATAACAAGGCGGCGAAAAACGAAAAAAAGAACAATTTGTAATATGTGCCCACCCGGGAATCGAGCCTGGTCCTCTGGTTCCAAAGTCTGACACGCTAACCACTAGGCCACGATGGCACGTCCTGCGCGGCTCGAAATAACAGTACATATTGGACAGACTATACGAAAATCGGCCATTTTCGTATTTGCACACAGGGTAAAAACTTCGATTTTCTTTTACATTGTTGATGTCACCTGTTCTATTTATCTGTATTTTGTACTTACATAATCAGCTCTGATGATGGGCCAATAGATATTTCGGACACATTTTAGTTACTTTCGTCTGTCAAGAAAAGGTTGAAATAGCCATCTGAAAACTGTCAGATCAGAAATCATAAATGGTCGGAAAGACGGGACCCAGACTACTTTTCCTGTTGATGCAGGAATAGTGCACATGGGAATTACCAGAAATTGCCCTTAACTGGATATAGTCAGGGCCCTTAGGGACAAAAAATAGGTCCCGTGCGATTTGTGTGCCGATTTATATATGACCTATATCAAAACCTTCAGTAGAGTCTTACCTTTGATTTAAAGGTGGTCACCCATCTCAAATCCGCGTCTGAGGCTAGTAATGACGTCATAAATATGGCGACCATAATGAGAAACTGCTCGTTCATAAAAGCTATGGTTTGTGTTGGTATGGTCATATTTATCCAACACGAACGCTTTTTAACATAATATCAATTATTTTAGTCACGTGATGGTTACATCAATGCTTTACCTGACTTTGACAATGAATTATTTCTCGATAACAATATTTTGCATGCAAAAAACCGTAGATTTCCTATAAATACCCAGCTTATCAGGCCATCTTTAGACTGATGGCTGAGAATGTTATTGCTCCCCCTCCAGAATTTCGCAAACTTATCCTACCTAAAAGAAGATTTCAAGCTGCGTTTTTAATAGATGTTTGCACTATGTTCACCGGGGCGTAAGTCTCTGACAGCCTGTTGCATATGTTACCATATTAAATATAGAAAAAAAAAGAAAAAAATAATAGTTTGAGCTACAGAAAGAAGGCTAACTATTTCAATTACTCATATGGTCTGCATATTGACTACTTTAGCTACATATAAATTCTTTTGGAGCAAAATTAAAGCTTCCTGTGGTGTTATGTGCGTTACTTTAATTAGATTACCCTTTAAACATGAAATGTGTGACCAATATCATTTACTTTTTAGCTGATATGTGCATTTTCCAAAATGTTTTGATTATTTTATACTAACAAACTCATTTGGGTAAGAGAAAATCCAAAGTTTGCTTTTATACTTTAAATAAAGTATCTTATATGAGCAATTATAAAAACAACGCAATGCTACACCCAATTTTAAGGAGCCGAATTTGGTAGGCATCATTTAAGTAAAATATATGAAAACATTTGCTTCTGTTGGATTTTTTGCATTTTTTGGGATTGTCTTGCCCATATCATAAAGAATTATAGATTTTGCAGGTTAAACAACAAGATTGAAGCACTTGTTAAAGGCTGTAACATATGTTACATGACATAATAAACGAGCAAGGACATTGACTTGATGTAAGAAATGCTGTTTCAGGAAAAAATGAATATATTTCGCACGTTTTCCTAGCTAAAATCTTTAGCCTCTGGTGCCTAAATCTTAGGTATTGCTGATTGTTAAGCACCTGTACCTTTGTTACAGGTATTATGAATATTTGTTTTCAATATTTCTTAATATGAATAATTCTAAAATAAAGATACTCCATAGAGGAACATAGGAAATAATCTTTTCACATTTAAACAATACTTTTTAGTAAATGTCCCTTTCTAATGTTAATATTCTAAACCAATCCTTATCCAAGTCATATACATGTACAATATCGTTTATTATTTCTGCTCTCTGGTAAAATAATTGTCCTCCTCATATCATAAAAAACAGAATAATCATCAAACAAGATTTTGACTGCAAGCTGAGTAATGACCTCCTCCATCCCAAACCCTTTTAGACATATTTTATCGTACGTACCGATTCGAGGCGCATCGAATAGGAGATGTTTGCACCTGTAAGCATGGGTGTTAGCCTGTATCAGCTTGCTACATATGTTATTTTATCAATTTGAGAAAAAGAAAATTGAAAGTTTGAGGTACAGAAAGCAGACATTAAAACTAGCTAATCAATGAGCATTCTACTAGTCTGCATAATACTGGATGTCTTTACCACATATGACAGCTGTTTAACATTAATACGGCTACATGTTGTATTATGTGCGTTACATGAACTTAACTATAATTTAAAAGTGGTAATTATGGCTATCGTCATTTAGTTTAACGACTGCTCTGAATTGGTTTTAAACTGTTTTAGATAAGGTTTAACAAACATATACTCAATTGACGAATAGAAACCCAAAGTTTGCTTTTCTATCTTAAATATTTTGTCTTATATGAGCTAATGCACATCCCTACCCCCAGTTTTGCAGAGGAGCAAATTTTGTTTTCGCCGCTTAAATAAAACACATATAAAAACAATTGCAGAGTGTTGATATTTTTCATTTTCTAAAACAGTCTTGCTCATATATCATAAAGTTTCTAAGATCAGGACACTTATTAAAGATGTCAATGTGCCATGATGCCACAACCAGGGCTCTGATCGAATTCCATAAACTTTCAGGTGCTGGTACTAACTAGTTCAATGTCAGGACAGAGCAAGAAATCATATTGGCAGGCATTTACATGTAGCTATGCTGGAGACTCTATCCACGAAGCATTCTTTCACCTCAGCTCAGTGTTCTTAGAAAGCACTGTGGCGGATGCACTAGAGTAAAATATTTGTAAATTGTCCTGACCTCTTGGCTCTCGTTTGAGATGTCTAACTGTGAATTTGTTACTTTCCCATTGGTATCCTGGTCCAGATGTGGTACTTGATTGTATCGATTCCAGATCTTTGCCGTCTTTCTTACTTTGCATTAGCCAGTCGCTGATATTGTTCGACTCACTGCGTTGAGGTGGTGGATGTTTTGGAGAAAAAAAGCTGAATTGCAAGAAGTACCACTTCCAAGAGCTGTGTTTCTCGAAGGTGTCAAACGTGCGCAGTATCAGTGAATCATTTGGAAAACCTCACCTGTCATTAATCCTGACATATCAAGGCCTGACAATTATGATCAGAGGCCAGACTGGGATAAATATTGTCCCATTATGATAAAATTGCCCATGTGTGGATTCAGAGGGGGATAGGGGTTCCGTACACTCCCCCTGGAAAATAACAAGTACATATATGTGTTTCTATAGAAATTAGCATTTGGACCCCCCCCCCCCCCTGGAAAAAAGTTGGACACCCCCCCCCCCTGGAAAATAATGGACCGCCTCTGGATCCTTTGTAAAGTATAAGTATAGTTTTCTCAGCAATAAAACCATTGGAACCCCTCTTTAAACTGTAAAATAAGCTGAGGACTAAATAAACCTGACAAAATTCCTGGATCCGCACATGTTGTCTCTTGCCCCCGAACCCCTCTGCAGCTGATAAAATGTGGTTGCAGCATGTCTGTATGCAAAACATCTCGGTGTAAGTACAAAGCAAACCATTTATATTGTACTGATTTGTGTTGCTGTGGAGCAGAAGTGGACTCATGTAAACTATTGCCAGTGATCAATATGCTTATTACTTTTGAACAACTTTTTTATGTGGATTCAGATATTTCTTTAGCCGTATCAACAAGAATGCCTTATTGTCCGATTTTGACCTTTGAAGACGATTCTACCTAGTAGCATGCGAAAGATAAATCAGATTGTAACAGTTTTCTATTGCCCGTGCTATCGCAGTACAATGGGTAACTTATAGAGGGGTTTATCCTTATTTCCATATCATGAACTACTAAGTAGACTCTTCTAACTTTTGATCCTTCAGTGGTCAAAATCGGACTATAATGAGTTTGGTTGATAGTGTATGCAAATGATTATAATTACTATCTTTTATTTAGGTGTAGGATAAGCAGCTACAGTTAAACCAAAAGCTTTGAAGCGTGACTCTATTTACAATATTGATATGTTGTTCTAGAAAAAAGGGTTTCAGGCGTTTATTTACATTTACTATAAAAGCTTTTACATGCACATATGTTCTAGCCGGACTGGCTCATTTTACGTATTCTGCATCAATCGTTTGAAATAGAAAGACCCAAAGGTCATTGGTCAGAGGTCGTAGTATATATATATATATATATATATATATATATATATATATATATATATATATATATATATATATATATATATATATATATATATATATATATATATATAAGAGAGTATATTTACTCAGTTTAATATCAAAAACACTGTTTGTTTTTCATTCACTCCACTGTCTTTTTATTCGTAAATCGTGACGGCATTTACGTCCCACCCTCGAACTGACTTCACCATATCTGAATATATTTTGTTTGTTACGATTAAAAAGAGTTTGCATTCAGTCATGCTAAGGTTTCCAGTTCATTAAAGGAATATTTTCAACTGTTGGAAATGAACAAAATGCATATGTATGTGGTATTTACATATTAGGCGTCATTTCAATGACGTCATCTTTTTGTTCTGATGTGAAGACAATATGGGTGACATGTTGACTTTAATTATTTACCCCCTAAGATTAAATTTGGTGCATTTCGACTGAAATTGGCACACAAAATGCAAGAAAGTCCTTATCCCCATATACTACAATGGAAATTGCACTGATACAATATACGCTATTTTGATGACGTCATAATGACGTCCAGACTTGAAACCCAGATGGGTGACCAGGTGATTTTCATTATCCCCTAAAGTTTGATTTGGTATAGGTCACCATAAATCGGCATCAAATTCGCACGGGAGTCCCGAGCGCCCCTGACTAATATGTTTATGCCAGCTGCTACTCACTTTCAAATGTGATGCTTAAATGTTGATTACTTTCAACATTTGCTATTACCTCAGTATTCATGAATGGGAGTGAGTTAACAAGTTCATTAATTTTACAAGATGGTAGTATGGATTTATTTATCAGCAAAAGACGATAGTTTCGGTAAGTCTTGGTTAAGTTTCAGGGGAGTCAAGAGTGATATGCATGGTAGTGTAGCCAGCATAGAGTCGTTTACATGAAGTAGACTAACAACTTTGATCCCCTATTTAATTGCACGCCAGCGGGTCTGACCTCAGACTCTATGACGGTTTGGACTTAAAAACTTATCTATAGATGAGAGCGTTAGGGCCTGATGTTGTGTCTGTAGTCAGGATTTAACTGTTGCATTTCCTCTTCTCTGGTATTTAGTTGCATATTCTGTTGAGTCCTTATCTTTGTTTTATCTTTTATTTATATCTAGATTTGTATACACTAGGATCTGATACGCCGATAAGTTAGGGATTTTTAATGCGAACCAAACATCTGTTTGTCTTTATCCATATCAGAAATAAGGTAGCGGTTGGTACCATGAAACTAGTTTGAGCCCTCCAGTGAAAATACTTTTTTCACCGACCATTCCAAGGCGGTGCTTCTTTGGTGGATCCTTTTTTGTTTTTTTTTGTTTCTTGTCTGTCATGCCGTCTTGTCTGTTCATTGCCGCCTTGTGATCACCTGCTGGGAATGGGCTAACATCAAGTGTGGTTCATGATTGTATCGATTCGTGATATTTGCCTTCTTCCTTACTTATATATCGTTTACAATGTCATTTATATAAATGAGAAAAAAAGTTGTCCCAATATAGAGCCCTGGGCACTCCAGCTTTTAGGGAGCGCAGTGGCTCAGTGGTAGAGTGCTTGACTTGAGACCGAGGGGCCGCGGGTTCGAGCCTATTCGTCGTCACTGCGTTGTGGTCCTTGAGCGAGACACATTTATTCTAGCTTAGTACTGGTTCAACCCAGGAAGACCCGTCATTGTTTAACTGAAAGATTGTTGATGGGACGTTAAGAATCAAATCAAACAAAACACTCCAGCGTTTATGAAAACCCAGTTTGAGGCATTCCCTGGTAAGACAACCCTTTGTTTGCGGTTACTCAAGTAGATCTAGAACAATCCTCAGAGAGGGCCATTTAAACCTGGAAAAGCCTTTAGCATTTGTTCTCATGAACAAACTCATCAAAACCGAGTCTGCTGTTATCGTATATTGTAGGTTCACTCTATTTCTAAAGGATCCGTTTTTCCTGATTATTTAGAGGTCGCAACAGCTGTCGTTGTTTCTGTGTGGAGTTGGTAAAACTTCTCCCCGTGTATCGATATAGTGTTGATATTTTTTCATATTCTGGTCCTTTAGGAATATTGGTTTCTTACAGAAAGCAGAATACTGCTAAAGCTGGTGCTAGGGGGCGTGAGAATAGTTGTTCTTACCATAAGTTCTCATGAACAGACTCAATAAAGCCGAGTCTGTTATAATCTTATATTGTAGGTTCACTCTATTTCTGAGAGATCCGTTTTTCCAGATTATTTATTGTGCCATACACATTCAAAACCCTTACATATGTAAATATGCTTTAACTTACAAACGATCGTCCATTGCCTAAGAAAATGCCGTTTATTCACTATTTTTCCGCTACATTTCCTAGTGTACATGTACTACTCAATAAGATATGCCTGTATATTTTAGCACAAAGTGCCTTGTAAGAACATGTCGGTGGGTCGGTTTCTGTATGAGAGTTAAAGCCATGCCGCTAGGATTTGATGCATGACAATGAAATACAAGCTATTGTGCTATGTTATCGCTGTTGTTTGATTATGTTGCTATGTGATCAAAAACAAAACATCAATATACTCAAGGGGGTAATACAAAATAAAAGAGCTGCCGTTGTGGAACACCGCTATGAGAACGGGTAAGCATATTCAACCTTGCTCTGCTAAATATGTATAACCCTTCCTAGAATATAGTTTATATCCAGATCAGCCTGTGAATCCATAAATGAAACTCTGCAACTAAATTGACAGGCAATCAAAAGCGATGTATCATATCAATGTTCTTGGTAGGACAATGGTAAACGGACATACCGGTATCTTCACCCTAGGTTCTATTCTTGTTATAACGCGCGAAACAGCCATTAATAGCTACATGTAGCTTCAAGTTGATAATAAAGAAGAGGAAACCAAAATTAATTATAATATACTGCATGCGATACAGATGGCATGTGCGAATAGCGAAGATTCAAATCAGTCTGGGCATTCACAGAGTCTGGTTAGTCTTAGTTTTCCACCTGAAGAAATTATTATTTTCCTTTAAATGGAATCAACTTTTTATATATTCGTAAATTTGTTTGAAAACAATCTTATTTTCGAGGACACGTCTTGGAAGAGGAAATATATTCGCACATTTTATAGAAGACTGATGCCATGAGGAAGAATTGGAGCTGGCTGATGGTATCAACTAATTTTGGCTCGATATTTAATACAAGCAATGTTCCGAAAATCTATCAAATGTTGAGAACTCCCAATAAGATTATGAAAATCTGAACAAAGTGATACATTTTTTTCAGTTTATAAATGGAATTTCAATGCAAAAAAAATAAAGGATGTGCAAAGAAAAGAACACATTTAAACATTGAAAGTAGTTAAGAAAATGTGTCCTTAATACCTATCAACGCATACTCCATGAGCACTTGAAGAGCCATCGAAGTGACAACATTTACTTTCTTGACAAAATCCCATAACTTACGATAAGCATGTTTGTATATATATGTTCGCTTGTTTCTACGTTTTTTATGCATCATATTATATGTTCAGAGGGTCATATGGAAGACTTGCTATCGAGCTTAATATTTCACTATAGCTAGCACATATGCAAAAGGCATCCTTTAAAAGCCGTTGATGACGTGTTCAGCGGTGCTATATGTGTAGGTCTAAAATTTGGTCCGAGTCTTCCATTACATCCATAGTTTGCGTATGCGAAAAGCGAACGCTCTGGTGAGTCTGCGAATTTGTAAATGCTCGTCTATGCCTTCGTTGATAGACAATGTGCTAAGTAAATCAAATCATATGCACTGGCCCACATGAAGTAGCATAATGTTAAGAGGATTGTCAACTTTTTTACAGAAAGAATATCCATATTATTATTATTACTATTATTATTATTATTATTAATTTAGCACTCACGAAATACCACATTATTTACTGTACTATTGACATATGCGTATTTATCCTGCGGGGCTAGAAGCATGGTCTGAGCCTTTATCGCTATATATACTTGTGTATGCTAAAGGCTCCGGCAAGTACCTCCCGTGTATTGGTTTATATTCTACAGGATGTTCGGTTGAGTATTGCAGCAGTATTATCAAGGACTGTGATGACTATTGGTCCCTTAATCACAGGACTTCTGGCGTGTACCGCGTGATACCTAACGGAATGACAAGAGGCTGCGATGTGTACTGCGAGATGACGACGGAAGGTGGCTGGCTGGTAGGTTAGACTTGATAGGCTAATTACTCGTATGGTGATTTTGTAGGCTGGAACATTATGATTCTCCTTTATTCAAAAAGTTATATAAAAAAAATGATTTTACATGCGCGGATCATGATTTTTTTTTTAAAAATAATTACGTTCGACCTTCAAAAAAATTTAATGTAATTAAGTGACTGTATACTACACCAGCTTTTAAACACAGTATTACAATATAACCGCACCCTTGAAATACATGGAACAAAACATAAAAGTTAAAAAGCACAGCGAATATTTATATCTCAAAATGGAATGTTAATAATTGTACCAAAGTTTGAAATATGAAAATAATATGCTACACTGTTAAGCATTTTAATGATAATACCTCAATTAGCCACTTTAAGAAATCGACAAGTTTTCTCATATGCTACTGTTAAGCACACATCATTATGGTGTATTGTGCTGCAGTGGACAGCTGAGCTGGCTGTTTCTACTTTCATGCTGACTGATTTAATTAATATTGCAGGTCTTTCAACGACGTGTAAATGGTAGTGTGGACTTCTACAGGGAATGGACAGATTACGAATTAGGCTTTGGTAATATTGAGCAGGAGTTTTGGCTCGGTAAATATGGTACTACATAATGGGTGGACAGAAGGTCCGAACCCCAACCACTACCTCTGAAAAACAACAAGTTGCTTTGTGTTTCCTTAGAAATACTACACGTTAAGCTCCTGTTCTACAGAGCTTGCGACGTCGCTGCGACCTCTACGCGACTAAAAATATGCAATCGCATATAGGTTGCAGAGGTTGCGGTAAGGTTTTACAAAGGACGCAACGAGGTCGCAGCAAGGTCGCAGCAAGGTCGCCGATCGGTCGCGGATGAAAATCAGTTGCGGCCAATCATTTGAGCATGCACAAAAGACTAGCTGCGACTGATTTCAATCGCCGACTAGGTGCAATGGTTTTCTAAAAGTCTGTGATCAGTTGTTGACTATTCGCCGATAGATCGCGGATCATTCGCCGACCCATTTCATGATCACTTTGACTCAGAAATCTTCAGCCAACATGTTGCAGTGCGAGCTGCAACAAAAAAACTATATTGAAATCGTTTCACTACAAGCATTGAAAGTTTTTGCATTAGGGGCATCGAGGTGGTGAAGCAGACGATGATATTACCACCGAAATTCAGACTCCTGATTCTGATGATGAATCTCAGCTGTCCTAGAGACCAATCGAGCTGGAATTACATATCAGGTGCTGAAAGTGTCAGGTCAGAGCTAGTTGGTCCCAGCGAATCATCACATGCACAACTGCAGCGTTCTGTTATGTTGTAACCGAAATAACTTTATCTAATGTGCTATCATGATGGCAACTTTCACAGAAATGGTTGTACTCTTTCCAAACACTTTATTTTTAAAAAAAAAAAAAAACGATGATAGAACAGTCTCCGTCCAGTCGCCGACAAGTCTCCGATCAGTCGCCGATTGGTTGCTGAAGTTCGCCGATTACTCTGAATTAGTCGACGACCAGTCGGCGATCTGTCGCCGACCGACCGCCGACTAAATGCTAAACGATCGCCGAACGTGCGATTATTGGTCGGCGACCAGTCGGCGACCATGCGAGAAATGGAAAACCTGTTGCAATGGTTGCAGAGGACGCAATCAAAATCAGTTGCTGAGAGGTCACGCTGCGGTCCCAAGCCCTGTGGGACCGCGGCTTAATTGACCCCGTATTGCTCTGTGTAAAACGTTGATAACAAAAAAAGATCAGGACCCCGTACACCCACACTGACGCAATGCTCTTGACCCGCGCTATTTACATCATAAAGTATTACCATAGTGCAAGTAAGTACCCTTGATGTACATGTACTCAGGCATATCGTGCTATCGGTATTTGCTCGACACTTTGAGAAGTTATAGTTCAGAAGAGCCAAAGGCCATGGGTGAGCTTATAGTGTACAAATGACTCGTGTGTCCTTTTCTACGTCCGCCAAAGGCCAAAATTTGTATGCTTATAATTTTATGCTGGATAAACATTGCGAAAATGTTTTTGCAACTTAATAATCATCAGTCGACTCTCCAAAATGATCAAGGGTCACCAAATGCAACAATCAGAGCATTTTACAATATACAATTGATGCATTCTTTTGAGGTTAACATCAGGAGTTGTTAACCCGAGAACAGTGATGTTCACCGAGACAAAGCTGAGGTAAACATCACTTTCGAGGGTTGACTTATTCTGATGTTAACCGAAAAAGAATGCACCAATTGTTTTGCTGTATGACACTGTCTCTCCTTTCCTACTTTTATTTAAAGTATTTTCATATTTATAAATTAACTCAAGTCAGATGTTCCTAGTGCACTTTCACTAGGAAGATGTTTCAAGAATATACTTCCCGAATTTCTGCAATTTTTATGAGATAAGCAAAATAATTGCATTTTAATTCATATATGCCTAGCTTCATTTTACTGGGACATAGGCAAAAAGTGCAGACCACGATCAGACGCCGCAGTCTAACACGGTGTCTGATCAGGGTCTCCACTTTTTGCATGCATAATTTTCTATTAAAATTTGAATAAAAATGAAAAATGCCACCTAACATCCCTTAAAACAGAAATGGACTGTTTCAATCAATAAAGGTGGGAAATTCCAATTGGCATAAATGGGTTAATGCTGTTCTCATACAATGATACATTTTACCTGTGAAATATACACAAGAAACCAGTCAGTGTTTCAATGTTTATTTTAGCTGTCAGTCATCTGAGTTAGGAGTCATATAACAAACTGTGTTTTAGGCAATTAGCTAAATTAAAAAAAAAATCAGCTAGAAATGACCGTCGGGGGGACCTCGTGTTAATGAAATGTACCAATGCTAAAAAGCTAGTTCATACCCTTACCTTGAAAGGATTAGGCTGGTGAATTACTTTATTAAGTTTAAAGGCAAGGCCACTGTAGGACCTACAGTGAACAGTGGGCAGTGGCAAGCTCCAAGAATTAACGGGTTTTCTGAACACTCCCAGGTCATGTCTAGGTCAGTTACAGATTGTAAACATGCAGGTTGTTGGAATCAGCTGATCTATTGGAATGTGTGTACATTTGTAGTTGAAGATGACTGGTGTATAATTCTTAAAATCTGTACACTCTAAAAACAGTGCGTTTTAATGTACGTGATTACATAAAAAGTGCAAATACACCTATAATCTTACATAGAGTACTTTGAAGGTCGCTCAAAAAGAGATCAGTCGGTGCAAATGTAGATCAGGCTCCACACTGTATTCAAAAGAGGGTATATAATCTTGAAATATTTATGCGATCAGTGCGCTCATTAGGTCAAATGTTGTATACCTAGGGGTCCTTCCAATTTATTCGAACAATGAAGATACTGATCCGACTGAGGAGCAACTCAATCTTGGTCTGCATTTTCCCTACACCAGTCTGTCCAAAAACTTATTGGTCACCTAATTAGTGGTTATAATGTAAACTGAAGATTGTAAACTTTGCTGTCAATGCAATGCGGACCTTTATATAAGTATGCGTAATTAAAAACTAATTTTCTTATTTCTAAATTAAACTAAAAAACTAAAAACAGCAGTTTCAATTTTTTTTTAATTCTTCTGTTTCATTTCCCTTGCGTTTGAAATGATTATTATTTACTGTGCCTTTTCAGAGCATGAAGGATTGTGTAATTATGAGCTTCTGTCTAGGAATTTGACCACAGAGTGACCCCTGATATGGTTCTAGAATTTACTTGCTGCAGAAGGGCACAAAAGGGGGCCTGAATTTTAAATCAAAGAATTATTTTCGTAATTCAGAGATCGTACTTATCAAATGTTAATATCAACACGAAAAATGTTGTTTCAACATTTTGCATTTGCATGTATTTATAGCAGAATAGGAATACGATATATCCTGTGTAGAACCCCTTCAGTAGTCTGTCTCCAGAGAATTGACCTCTCCAGCTTGGTGTCCTAAACCATTAAAATTTGGCATCTCCGCCATTTAGTTCAATTGTGTTTATTGTTTCCGTTTATCATTGGAGCCAATAATTAATATTACGAAGAAAAAATACATTCAAACTGAATAATCTGCAATTCATGAAATATTATGTTTATGAATTTATGGACACGGAGATACATACGTATTTACTGGTGAGAGATGCATGGTTTACTTTTTATGCTGATAATCATGTCTAAATGTCGTCTGGTGGTCCTTTTAAAATGTTTATGTAACAAACAGTGTGGACCCTAACCAGACTGCTCCTCTTGGATAAGGCTAATCTGGATCCACACTGTTTGTCTGTATGTTGAAATTAGTAATTGGCATAATCATTCACATCACGGCAGCAGATGACTCCAGATGACACCATTTTCAGATGCATTATTTCGCAGCAGGCGAAGGTTACTGTTTTATATAATAAGGAGGTGCATCTGACCAATTTCTCTGTTCTCTATTTTCACCATTCATCACTGCAGTCACATAATATTAATTAATGCCAAACATTCTGTAGATTAATGTTAAAAACTACTGATCTAGTCCTCTGCTTGATATTAGCTCTGCATGCAGGTCAGTGTGTAATCAAGCCATGTGCTTCTCTATTTTTATCTTGTTTGCATGTTTATGCATGGGTCAAAGGTGAAATGTCAAATCTAACTGTCAGTTAGCCCCTGAATTTCAAAATATACCTATTTATTTTGAGTTAATCCTAGTTTAATTCTGTGAAATAAACATTGGAATTGATTAAGGCAGTCCTTGAGTTGTTCCATAATTTTTTTTCTGAAAAAATTGAACATTGGTTCAGCTTTAACTGCTGATTATTACAGGAGCAATTGAAAAATGTTTGAATTTCTCACCATGACATTTTAGGGGCGGAGCCAGTCCTTTTATAGTGGAGCCTTGGGTTTAAGGCACTTTTAGGGTCCAAATTGAGGGCTATAAAAAAGCTGTTTTTTACGAAAATTTGTTAAAAGATGCCCTATACTTCTTAGATTATCTAATTGGACCTTTCTAGCACCCTAAGGACAAATTCTCACGGGTGCCAAATTGCTCCTTGGTACCCCAAACTACGAAAAAATTGTTCTAAAAGATACACATGAAAATGCATGGCTGTCATTGTTACCTGTAATGCGAATCTTAAGAATGGGGGTGTAACTACAAAATCAATTATATCTCGGCTGTTGGTAGCCATAGCCAACTAAAATCGGTACCATATAAAATTTATTCACATGCCTTTTATCTTATGGTCAGATATTTAAATCATCTAATTTGCATATTAATCAATATTAATTAAATCGTTTAAATATAAGGTGAAAATCATAATAAAAAAACGTAAAAATGATCTCAGCCCCAAGCGCACAACAAACCACCTTCCTTGCATGTTTTTATATCATCAATGATGCATTTTAACAAGTCTGTTCTTCGCTCCTGCCCATAAGGTAAGAGAACTATGATGTAGAATTACTTTTATACCAAGTTTGCTACTCTAGGTCAATTATTAATGGAGATATGAGTAATTTTGTAAATATACCGCCTTGAATTTTCCGCATTTTTCATTCCTTTCAAATGTTTTCATTGAAATTCATGAATATTGAAATAAGATAATTTGCATATCCGACCTGCAAGTAAAAGTGCTTTGTCTTTGAATAAATGTTATACCAAAGTAAGTAAGGGTGCAAAGATCAGGAATCGATACAATTAAGTACCACACCTGACCCAGGATACCAATGGGAAAGTGATAAACTCACAGTAGACACCACAAACGAGAGCCAAGAGGTCAGCCCTTTCCCAGCAGGTGACCACAAAGCACATATAAACAGACGCGCACAAAACATAGCAAACACAAGACAGAACAAAAACATAAAAGATCCACAAAAGAAGTACTGCCTTGGAACGGTCAGTAAAATATTTTACTGGAGGGCTTAAACCGGTTTAACGGCGCCAACCTCACCCTTAATTCAGATGTGGATCAAGACACATAAAAAGTCAAAAGTATTGCAGAATGCTACCCTTAAAGCATTCTGCAATACTTAAAACCTTCACTAAGCGAAAATTTGCCTGGAAACCAATTTTTGGTCTTCTTGTGTGGCCGCTTAAGACAGGTTTACAAAGACACAGCAAACACAAGACAGAACAAAAACATAAAAGATCCACAAAAGAAGAACCGCCTATGACGATGTGCTGCTGAGGCATGAGTATTTTAAAGAAACACGTTTATTTGAAATCGCTTAATGGGTTGCCATGGAAACCATGCAATTTCAAATACTCAAATGGATTTATTGAGAGAAAATAATATTTTGCCTTTTATTTAAACATTTGATATCAATAAGAAATGCTAAGGGTTCAATGTAAGTCTATTACCCGATGGGGTATATATGTTAGGGCCAAGTTGAAAAAAGAGCCCTATCTAAGATTTTTTCAATCCATCTGGTAGAAAAATTCCAATGGTACAGTCGATAAGGGTACCATTTAAGAGTCACTTTTAGGGTGGATGCCAGTTCTGAAAGTTGTGCTATTTTTCTACGACATAATAAGCGCACCTACCCAAAATTGTGCTATTGTTGTCAGTTAAGCTTATCTCCATGATGGTCTAAGTTTCAGGTCAACTGAAATCTGCCACATTCACAGCTATAGGCAGTTTTATTGTCTAAACTAGCATTTAAGTATCACATAAGCCAGGAAAAATTGTTTTGCTCTCGAATTTTTCGTACCTGGTATATAATTGACGGCATATTTCAAGGTACTGTTCACATAAAATTTAACCATTATGGGAAATGTATTGGAAATGCATGTTTTCGTAAAATGACTAATTCTATAATCACGTACATTGTATTTCTTGACCCCAAAACGTAATTCAGAGAGCATCAGACACTGCTTATTCCAACTGATATATAAAACCTACCATATTTTCTATACATGGATATGCTACATACAAGGTACCCCACCCATTTTTATTAAGTGGACATATTTTTACGATTATTGATTATTTAATAATAATAATAATTTATTCGTTTAATTGGTTCATTTCTGAATCATCACATATTGCACCGTAACTTTTTTAAAGTTTAAAAGTTGATTTGGACAACCATCATTGTGTTATGTACGTTACATGTTTAATTAATCCCAGGAAAATAGACATCTTAGGCTAAATTAGTTCTTGCATACTATTTATAAATACCAAATGGGTCCATTCTTTGTATTTACGTATTAAAGAAAATTGATTTGTTTTCGACATACTGCAAAAAAGATTTTTTCGCTTTTTTATATGATATGTCAGTTAATTAACTCTAAACCTAAAAGCCCACTGTAAAAACCGCATACCTGAAGCGCCACTTTAACATACTAAAGCATGAACGTTTGCTGTAAAGTGTAACAAAATTACAAATGTTTGTAATAACATCAGGCCGGAGAAATTCCCAAATACTAAAGGCAGAATATAGCTTAGGTATGTCTCAAAAATGGCTATTTGCAAATATTTTAGTGACAAACATAAAACTAGCACATGCTTAATTCAGTGGCTTTTCGTTCCCAACTTACCAGTATGGGGTACTTAGTCAATCTTGAGAATTTCAAAAAAATAACAAACTGATTAAAACATTATAAAGAGACAAGCAAAAAACACTAGCTTAATCAAATTGTTACTTTATCAAACTTTTGATTAAGCTATTTTTCATGTTAAAGCATAGCTACTTAGCAATGCAAATAATGCAGATATTTAAAAAAATACAATGTTTAAGTTAACTTGCTTCCATCGAAAAAACAATCTTAATAGTCATTCGAAAAAATGGCTTAAAACTCTGTTTAAATGATATTAACTGTCCTAAATGTGAAGAACGTAACATATATCACACATAACGTTATATGACTTTTGCATGACATTAAGGTAAATGTAAATAGTTGCTACCGCTACTGATTTTGATATATTTTTTAAAAATGCTCAGTGTTTTTTAATAATTATTTAACAGTAATATCAAGTCTTTCGGATAAACCTAAAAGGAACTAGAACTGCACAATCGATGACACACCATCGCATAAAACCACGATTTTGATAATTTAAAAGAAAACTCTCCCATGGCCTCTATAGGGGGGGGGGGGGGAGGGACAAATAAATGTGCGCTTGTATGGTCTACTTGTGTAAGCAAGCCTACCCTTACTTCTCCTAGCCTATCCAAACTTACACTTTTCTGCCTTACCCAATCCTATTATATCTGACTTACCTATCCATACTTCCGTGCATATCTACCATTATCCATAGTGGTAGATTTCTAAATGGTCAAACTGTTCGAATATAAGTTTAAAAAAACTATAGCAGAGAGTGTCACCTCCAGACCTTAATATCCCAGCAAGAGGAATTTTGAACTTAGAATATGTTCCAACCATAAAACAAACAATGTATATGGCAATGTATTCGCATAGAGGAACCTGTATCCCAAATTGGGTGGAGTATTGGATAAGCAATACCAAAGTACATATTATACAATGCAGTTATCTGATGCAACTGCCAGTGATTAGTTCTTATAACCATTATCCCTGTAGCTGAAACACAAACGTCTCTAATGGTATTACGTTGTCCACATTACAAAATCAAAATGATAAGAAAATGGGTCAATGGGCTAACATCAATGCACTAAATGAGGTTTAACTTCTTTTTTTGGCTGAATCCTACCTCTGATTATTTATTAAACTTTCATTGAAATCCATGAATAGTCCATATACTCTTATACATATTGAAACTGTGTTGAATGTTTACACATATATACTACAATACACTTTCAGTGGGTTGGATAACAAAATGCTGTCTGAAAAAAATCTGCACCGCTTTTGTTTCTGGCATCCACCCTCATTTGACTTCTATATATCACCTGGTACAAATGATTTTTACCACACTGTTTGAAAAAATCCAATTCAGCTGGACAGCCCTTAGATTACTAGGTTTTTCATTGGTGTGGTCCTCATTTTTAAGTTTTCATTAATATTTATGAATATGCAAAAAATATTATTTTCATATAGGACGACCAGATGGAATGAATATATATATTGGGCATTAAACCAACCCCTTTACCAAGTTCAAGCTGATTTTTATCACTTTATCTTGTCATTATCTCTATGGTTTTGTTAGATTTTCTTTATAAATTTGTACTTAATGACCTTTGACCTTATACTGATTAAACCAGGGGTAAAATAAAATTACACTACCCAAAAAAGTGACCGGCTTGCACCACTGATTGTTTCCAGCAGTAGATATTTCATTAACATCCAGTCCCCCCTGGGCCAATATTCTGATTTTCGCAACTTGCCTATTTCCTTTTTTTCTGGTCCAATAGCAAGATGATTTTAAAACTATGAGAATGGTAGAAGTCGTTCAAAAGGCTTATCCATGTTTACCATTGCATAAGACCTTTTGGATGCATCCATCGAAATTTGCGTGCTATTATGAACAAAATTCTCCCTCTAGGGGCCAAACTGATATATATGGGCTACTTGAATTGCGAGTTTGTTGCATCCCACAGGAAGAAATACTTATTTGCTATTTTTAGTTAGGGGTATGTCATGTTTGAAACCCATATTTTACAAACCTTAAGTTTCCTGTGGTCAGTTGTAAATTACTTGTTATCAACGTTACCCTGCTGACATTGAAAATAGCAGTGCATAAATATAAGAATAATAGGATTTATTTCAATGGCAAAAATGAAACAATTTAAGCATCTGTGATATGTATTTCTGCTTGTCAACAATATTTATGTATTATTTTATGCAAAATTGCAGATAAAGACTTTAAGGTTAAGGCCCAGTTGAAAAAAAGAGCCCTATTTAAGATTTTTTTACAATCCATCTGGTAGAAAAAATCCAATGGTACAGTCAATTAGGGTGACATGTGAGAGTCACTTTTAGCGTGGATGCCAGTTCTGAAAGTGGTGCAGATTTTAATAAGCGCATCTAACCGAAATCGCGATACTATTGTCAATTAAGCTTATCTCCATGGTGGTCTAAGTCTTAGGACAGCTAAAATCTGTCAAACTCACTGCTATAGCCAGGTTATTTTTCTAAACTAACATTTTAGTGTCATATAAGCCAGAAAAAAATTGTTCTGCTCTGAAATTTTTCATGACCTGGTATAGAATTGACGGCATATTTCATGGTATTGTTCACATAAAATGTACGTTTATGGGAATGTATTGAAAATGCATCTTTTCATAAAATAACTAATTTTATAATTACATACATTGTATTTCATGACCCAAAGCTTAATTCAGAGAGCGTCAGACACTGTTTTTTCCAAGGAATATACAAAACCTACCATATTTCCACACATGGATAGGCTACATACAAGGTACTCCACCCATTTTTATTATGTAGATGTATTTTACAATTATTCATAAACATATATATACTTCTGCATACATCTATCTCACTGATTTTGGAATTAAGTTTAATTTGTTCACTTTCGAATCCTCACATATTGCAGCGTATCTATTTTAAAGTTTGAAAGTTGATTTGGAAAACCTTCATTTTGGTATGTACGTTACATGTTTACATTTAATCCTGCAAAATGGACATCTAAATCTTTAATAGTACCTACAGATTCTTTATCAATTCTAAATGGGTCCATACTTTGCATTTACCTATGAAAGAAAATTGATTTGTCTTCGACATACTGCAAAAAAAAAAAAGATTTATTTCTCTATTGAATAAATGTGTCAGTTAAGGAACTCTACACCAGGAAGCCCAATGTAAAAACTACATAACAGAAGCGACATTTTACCATACTAAAGCATGAACGTCTGCTGTAAAATGTAACAAAATTACGAATGTTTGTAATTACATCAGGCCTGAGAAATTTCCAAATACTAAAGGCAGAATATAGCTGAGGTATGTCTCAAAAATAGCTATTTGCAAATATTTTAGTGATAAACATAATACTAGCACATGCTTAATGCAGTGGCATTTTATTCCCAACTTACCATTATGGGGTACTTAGTCAATCTTGAGAATTTCAAAAAACTTTATTGTAACAAACTGATTAAAACATTATAAAAAGACAAACTTAATACACTAGCTTTATCAAATTGCTTGTTTATCAAATGTTTGATTAAGACTTTTTAGATATTTACGCAGAGCTACTTAGCAATGCACATAATGTAGATATCTTAAAAATACTATGTTTAATTTAGATTGCTCCGTTCAAAAAATAAATCTTAATAGTCATTCAAAAACATGGCTTAAAACTTTGAGTGAATGATAATGAATTTCCTAAATGTGAGGAAGGTCACATATATAACACATACAGTTATATTATATTACTTTTGCCTGATATTAAGGTAAAGTTAAATAGTTCCTATCGTAGCTGATTTTGATAGATTTTTAAAACTTCTCAATGAATTTCAATAATTATTTAACAGTAATATCAAGTCTTTCTGACAACCCTAAAAGGAACTAGAATTGTAAAATCGATGGCACACCATCGCATGTCACCACGATTTTGATAATTTAAAAAACTCTCCCAGGGCATCAAGCGGGGGGGGGGGGCAAATAAATGTGCGCTTGCATGCACTACTTGTGTAAGCAAGCCTTCCCTCACTTCTCCTAGTCTATTCAATTTTACACTTTTCTGCTTTACCCAACCCTACCATATATGCCCTACCATCTCCATACCTCTTTGCATATCTACCTTTATTCATAGGGGTAGATGTTATGGCCCCATATGGGTATGGGTGGAGTATGGTTGATTAAGGTACGGTATGAGAATTGATGGAACTAGGGTATACTTAGGCTATCTACTCAAACCCTACCTTACTCATACCCTACCATTACCTATGCCCAAACTTACATTGTGGATAGGTTTATATTATACTTTGTACTGGTTGAACGTAAGAAAAGTAAGTAAGGGTGCAAAGGTTAGGAATCGATACAATCAAAAATGACTGAAAACTTGTTAACACATAACATCAAATCGAACAAACAAACATTTTAAATTGTTTAAATTGTAGAGGATATGGGCACGTAGAATTTTTGTTGTGAATGTATTGGCATCAATTTTACAGCGAATTTCCAAAATGCCAATCTTCTGCCATCATCAGGAGGATGTAAAATATGTGGAATATTCTTCTGTACTATATTAAAAGCATGTACTTACTATAAGTAAAAGCTATAGCAATATTGGTGAATAAGAACAATAATTTAATCACTATATAATGGTGATTTTGATTATTTCAGAATAACATTATGAATTAAACTTTGCCTTAGTTACTATTAACGGTTTATTTTTTGATGACGTGGTAAATGTTTCAGGTAGAAATATCTTACTTCTATTTTAAAAGAAAAGCCAGTGTGTATTATCTTTCATATTCGCATGATTTCATGGTAATTTATATTCTATACCACTATCACCCAATTAAGTTTTATCTAATGTATATCGAACAAATTTAAGGAAGACGCATTACCTGTCCAGTCATAAAAATCTAAAGATTGTTTACGTATATGTATGAACTTTGATACAGTATACTAGTCATCTTGTATAACATATATCATGGCTTTTGAAGGTAACGTTTAGAACAGCACATATCAAAATGTAATATACAGATTAGCAGCCCATAGATATTTCCAATCTTATTAAAATTCCTTGCATGAAGATATGCAGATAAACAGTCAGTCACATTGTACAAATTGTGCATAAGAATACTTTAATCTTCAATTGCATCATTGTAAGCCATTTAATGGTAATATACGTTATCCAGCTGTTACTCGCGATCCCTGCAGCAACAAGAAAGCTAATGGCTGTCATTTTGAGGCTTATGTAATGCAGTTTTAGAAACCCATACTGCATACAATAACCCCTGTGTGAAGGGGCTTTATACAACCAATCTAAGGATCAATACTATTAAGTGTACTCTCTACATTTTGTCATGTATATGTTATTGTCATGTATTATTTTCTGGTCAGATTGACACTGTAATAGTTTTGTGACATAATTATATTTGATTATTGGTATGTGTATATAGACTGTTATTTATGTATAATTCAAATATAACACTCCCTTTTACAATGAGTTCATTTCTTTGTATAAAAAGCATTACTAGCCACTACATTAAATGATTATTATTACTAAGATGCCAATAAAACAAATCAAGATCAGGACTATTTTACCTTATTCCTAAATGGTCAAACTTTTCAAATATGAGTTTAAACCAACTATAGCAGAGAGTATCATCCACAGACTTTAATTTTCCAGCAAGAGGAATCCGGGATTATAATATGTTCCACTCATGAAACAAACAATGTATATGACAATACATTCGTAAAGAGGATCCTGTATCCCATATTGGGAGGGGTATTGGATAAGCAAGACCATAGTACATAGTATACAATGCAGTTATCTGATACCACTGCCTGTGATTAGTTCTCATAATCATAATCCATGTAGCTGAAACACAAACTTCTAAAATGGCAATAAGTTGTCCATATTACAAAACCATAATGGTATGAAAAATGGGTTGGTGAGGTAACATCTATGCACTAAATGTAGTTTAACTTCTTTTTTCTGAATTTTATCTTTGATTACGTGTTTAACTTTCATTCAAGTCCATGAATAGTCAATATTCTCTCATACATATTGAAATTGTGTTGAATGTTTCACACATCTATACTGCAATGCATTTTCAGTAGGTGGGGTAACAATATGTCGTCTGAAAAAATCATCACAACTTTTGTTTCTGGCATCAACTCTAATTTGACTTCTATATAGTAATACTATCACCTGGAGTAAATGAATTTTTTCTACCAGACCGATTGAAAAACTCCAATCCAGCTTGCCAGCCTGCAGACTACTTACTTATTTAATATAAAAACTAAAATTCCAAGAAACTGATGTAGCGCTTGGCAAAACAGAAGTCAAACAAGGCAAATTCGTCGAATTTAAATCCCCCCCCCCCCGGTGAAAGGTTATTTTAGAGCAAAGTACTAATCTCAAAACATAAATCCCATTTCTCCAACCCCTTAGTTTACCTTGGGCATCATATAGATCATATATAAAAGCTTATCAACTCTTTTTTGACGTTGAATTAATAAAAATAAACTTATCTGTACACTTTTAATATTGGACTTTTCAACCTGACCCAGAAGTATATACATCTTCCCATTTAATTTGATATGCAACATGACTACTTTCAGAAGAAAACATTGTTTTGACCATTGACCCCCACCCCAGAGGTTGAGGGTGTGTGTAAGGAAATAATATGTTCATGCATATTGGCGCCTCCGTCATTCGTTTAATTTGATATGCAACATGACCATGTTCTAAAAAATATGAATTTTGACCTTTTGATCCCACCCACAGGGTCTGAGGGAGGGGATCGATGGGCAAAATATTTGCTACGATAATGCAGCATGCATTATTCTCTTAAAATTGATACGCTTCACGACAAAACTCTGAAAAAAAATCTGCCCGACAACTAAGTCCACGGGGGAGGGGGGGGGAGGGGGCAGGGTGGACAGATCAAGGCCTAAAAAGAGACCAAGAACGAAAATCCTGTTTAATATGTTCTATGTATATTGTATCTCTGTCAGCATTCGAGATTTCAGTAAATAAAATGAAAACTGGTTTAGTTATATTGTGAAATTTAAATACAAGTATTGACCTTTGACACCGCCTAAGGGATCAGGAGCTTGGTTTAAATTTTAATCACTGTCATGACAGGCAATGAGTAATCTTGGCCAATAGTGAGGAGATGTCAGGTCTAATGTGAAGGGTTTTTTTTTTTACAAAAAAATCGATACAGCATTTGCATAAGCCTTGACCTAAGTCAAACAAGAAACATCTTTAAAAAGATATTTGGCTGTATTTCAATAATTATTGTGTAATTCGTTTTTATATCATGTATAGCTGTTTGTTACATTTGTAAAGTTAACACATTTGATAGTACTGCGTTTCATCGTGAAGGGTTTGCTACGTTATATGTACAGTACTCGTAATAAAATGTTGGGCCTGATCTGGATCCAAACTGTTTTACACTCTGATGGTTTTTCTGAAAGAATTTTTCAATAAAATGCTGATGTCAAAAAAGGCAAGCAAAATTAATCAGGGTGCAAAGATGATAAACAAGCACAAAACTTTTGTGGGATTCACCTTAAATTATCATAAGGGCCTCAAAAGGGACAGTCACTTTAAACGCAACGGCTTGCTTGATCAATATGCAATAGTTCATCAGTTAGCAGATGACATTTTAACATTATTTTTAGAAATTAAATGATATGAAAATACTGGAATTATTAAACATAGAGTAAGAAAGCTTTAATTAAAGTGGTTTTAATGTAATCAAGAGTGACCTTTGCGATGCATAGATTTTCTAAAAAGGTCTACTTTCTGTTTCAGTTGACAATTTCCTGAGAAGAAAACTGTGCAACTGCTTCAGGCTGCATCTCGAGACTTTTAAATAATTTTCGGTGATCGTTGGATCAGAAAATAAATTCGAGTGGACAGTCTGGTTATTAACCAATGAGATTTTGTTTATTTAAGCAGTTACTCTAAAATGCCAAATTTCAACTAAACCTGATTGGTTGAAATAAGCAAGGGAAAGTGATATTATAGGCTGCAGCAAAAAAAGGGCCATAACACAGTCATCACTCGTGATCGACCTCCAAATTCAAACCTGTATTATATGATGCTTTACCTCTCTGTAAAGGGTCCTTACTCAGTCAAAATTTTGTTGATGACTCATATCTCAAACTTGACCAGTATTTAATAGTGTTTTACCCTTCTGTAAACTTTGAATGAAATTAATGCATACCTTCAAAAGTTATTGATCGGAAACCGAAAGTGTTACACCGCAAATGACACTGCTTACGATGACGACAACGTCAACTGAGTCATGATCCCAATGTTTCGACCATACATCCAAGACGACACCACAACAACATAATATAAGGGGTAGTTTCGGAACCTGTTAGATGCATTTAAGCTTCCCAGTGGCGTAAGCTACTGTCTGTTCTAAGGCAATGGTGCTGTTGTTGTTGATTCGCTGTTGATTGTTGCTCCCATTGTGGGGTTCTGTTCTGGTTCCCGTTTTTGTTGTGCATTACTTTTTGCCCTTTGTAGATTTTCAATCATCTTGTTCGGTAAGAGAGAGCTGGATGCTTTACTTTGGTTTGCTTCTTGATGTCTTGTGAGTGTTATATGGCTCTTCCTCACTGTGCCCGAGGATGGCTTTCAGTGTGCAATTGTGGAATTTCCTAATTATACTTGGTAAACTGTAGCTTGAACTGTTCTTTAAGATAGGATATGTCTGCGAAATTCCAAGTGCATATGGGTTGAGCAGCTTGTAGTCAAAATAATGTATGCTAAAGCCAGCGGTTGTGGTGGACAACTAGTTTGTCACAAAAGCAGAGGCAATGATAGGAATAATGCATGAGTATGACTTTGATGAAGATGAGTTCTGAATATTTACATAAACAGATCATTTATTAAATTGTCTTGTTTGAATGTGAAACTTTTGTTTTATATTTATGCATCTATATATTTCAGTTTTATACATTTAAGGAAATACTGCAAATAAAAGCTTTATAATCAGCAATGAATAAAATTTCTGAGATTCAGACAGTAAATACGGCAGTGAGCAAAATATTCATCCTTTCTTGAATATCATGTCTTACCTAAAGAAAATACCATTGCCAATTTAGTTTGCCGTCTAACACATGTTATATCCTTTTAAAAGTGTTCCGATCTTGGCATCAACCTTGACGATCTATGAGTCTTTATAAAGACAGTCCAAAATTATAAGCTGTCTACCAGAAGCAACTATTTTTGTATATTTCACTTAAATAATACCTACAAAAATGAGTATATGTTTCTATGAGTAAAATAAGCATGTTAGTAAAACAAGACAAACAAAATAGATATACACATATCAGTTATAAAGTAAATGCTATTGGTTACAATTGCTTTTTCCAATGGGTAATCTAATTAAAGTAGCACACATAACACCGTTGAAAGTCAAGTTTGTGTTCTAAATGCTTCCATGTGCAGCTAAGGCATCCAGCAAGCTGACTGTATAAATAATTTAAATAATTCGATAATTTAATATCTTTCTGTAGCTCATACTTCTATTTTACTGTTTCTTAACATGATCAAGTTACATACTGGCTGTTACAGGCTAACAAATTTATAGAGTGCAAACATCCCTTTTTGACTCAGTTTGAATATATCTGTTCTTTGAGATGAGATATGTCTGCAAAATACGCTAGGGAAACAAACGAACGTTTAGCCATCAGTCTATACTGTCTTACTGGCTTGTAACGACCTCATTTTAAGAATATGCATGTGGTTCATTAAGAGAACTGATTTTGTGGTTTGAAAATGACATTTAAGGTTTTAGATTCCTAGTATGACCTACGAGACACAAGTCAATGTTAAACAAATAACATACTATGAGGTATTTATTGTAAATACGGATATTTGCAATGCTCTAGTCACACATCCCCACAAGTGATTGTCTGACTTTCTAGTTCGGTTTTAAGATGTACCAGGTTTAAAGTTCATATCCCCAACACATGGCTATAATTGCTATTGTAAACCTTGCTTAATTTGCAGGGTAGTAATTTCAAGGACATAATGCTCCTAAATATATGTACTTTCAACTTTGACATGTGTTTAATTATTTGTGTACAGTTTGTTTTATGCATGGACTGTCAATGACCTTAAGCAGTCTCCTATTCAATCTGCCCAATTTTGGAGTCTCTGTGGCTAAGACTAGATATAGCTGACAACTGTATTTTGTACTGTAATTAAAACCTTGCATTTGATGCACATAACAAAATAAATATATTTGGAAAATATTGCATATTAATTTAAGGACCTTAGCGTTTAGGGGATGGGGTATTTTTGTAACCATTGTTATCTGCAGTAAAAAAAAGTTTTGTCAGGTATTCATCTAAAAGGATTCTACATTGAAATATAATCGTAGCAGCACAAAACTGGAGACGAAAGTGTTGCGTTTGCATCAAATTCTAGTCTCTAATGTGATCATTGTTTTGATAAAGAAGTATGTTGTCCTTAACTTTTGACTATAACATGTAACTGTCTTACACACATATTATACATGTTCTGTTAAAGTTCACCAGTCTGACCTGTTATGATTGAGATGTATCATATCTACATACCGTAAACATGTCATTGTAGATTGATATTAAGCTAAAGGTTTGTACAAATATAGTGACTGATAAGCTTTTATGATGAATCATGTTGAGCCTTCCTCCCCCCTTTGATAAAGTATGTCATTTGTATATGTTGTGTATGTTGTAATACTACAACTGTATACAGAAGGATTAGCTTGATCAATGGGGGAAAGCATCTCATAAAAAGTTTTTCAATTTCCTTAATGTTGAGTAGCAGAAATAGATTTTTCAAACCATATTTTTAACCAGTTCTTATCCAGTGTGAAGCGCCTTTTTGTGTTTAGTTTGAGGACTAAACCAACTACTTTTTGGAGGGGGATAATAAAATTGCCTTTGAAAGTTCTAGCTGGCCATTTTATGGGCAATCCTGAATTATTACTGTTCTAGGTATTTTATGAAATAAAAAGGACATGTCATCATTATCTCATATAGCAATTTCAGCTTTTGCCCCATTTTTACGACCAAGCGAAAGAAGGTGAAATAGCTGTAATATATTTTTTATTGTTGCTCATGGTCTCAAGCCTTCTAGAAAATGTGTTTGTTATCCAAAGATGCGACAAGATATTGCGTGATATATTTTGGTAATCCTCCAAAAAAACTGCTTTGCTTTCCTCTTTAATTGCACGCCAGAGGGTCGGACTTCAGACTCTATGACAGCCCCAACTTAAAGAATTATCTATAGATGAGATGGTTAGCTGTTTTCACGCTCACCAGGGTTTATCTGTTGGATTTCTTTTGCTCTGTATTCAGTTTTATGTAGTGTTGAGTCCTTATCTTTGCTATATTTACGTTTTATATCTTGATGTATTTACTTTACGAGATAATTCATGGAGATCTAAATGATCTTTCATGCAAACGAAACATCTATGTGTCTTTATCCACATCAGAATTGTTACGTCGTAAGATAATCAAGACAGAAGTGGGAAATTTTATTAGATGACCACTTTTATGCTGTGACAATACCACCAGGGAAAAATAATGCACGCAACTGGTTTTACTATTATAGTACTTTATGTACAAAAAACATCGACTTCAGATAAATATACAAGAACAATACCTACGTTATTTTTTTAAGTCATCCCTTTCTGAAACAAGTTTCCACTCTAAGATGGTTTTCAATGGAAGCGATCTTAGAGTTTCTCGTTTCAGTCGTACGCCAACTAGACACAAATAAGCAAACATAAAACACACACAAACAAATTAGATATAGCTCATGAGCGCAGTGTTAACCGATTATCGCGATATCTTGTTGTTTTTTCTGCGTCTTCTATGTCGTTATCTTGGGTGTACAAACCCGCTGACACTTTGATCAATCTATCATATATATTTGCTTACGCGATCACCATGCGCGTTTTACTGACACTTGGGTCAGTATATCATATATTTTTTTATTTCTTACGAAATCACTCTGGGCGTTTTACTGACATTTGTCAAAAATCAATTCTCTTTGTCCCACGTTGGACAGTAAATAAAATATATCTACTATCGACACTGTTCCTTGACGATTCTTAACCTGACGAGGGGCACTGTTACCCACTCTGACAGTGGTCAAAGGGGGCAAACTATTTCTGCGCCCTTAGACGACAGGAACCTCTGGCTTCAACGGCCTATCTCTCCTCTGTGTCAGAGGGGACACACATAGAGACATTTTTGTCTCCTGTAAAGAATAATTTATCTACCAACGTACCTCTCCAGTGGTATTTGTTTACGTCCCATGACGCATGTTAAAATTTGAGCTTTATATAGCCCTATGCCCGCATGAAGTGTGTTAGATAAATAAAAATTGAGATTCCTAAACTTTCGAGAATAATCGAGTTTACAAATATAGGTGCAAGGAGTTCAATCTCGGACAAACCACCCTTATGTTTAGAACGGTACTGTATAATAATAGGACTAGAACATATACGTTCATGGCTAAAACTTTGCGTATCCTTGCATATGCGAATCTACCTAAGTTGCTGTCGTGTTCCCATTTCCGCTTTGTAACAAATATTAAGGGTGAGGTGGGTACCGTGAAACTAGTTTGAGCCCTCCAGTAATTTTATTACTGACCTTTCAAAGGCGGTGCTTCTTTTGTCAATCTTTCTTTTTTGCACGTTTGTCTTTGCCTTCTGTGATGTCCGTTTATTATAGCCTTGTTGTCACCTGCTTGGTAGGTTCTGGCCTCTTGGCTCCCTTCCTTGTGACACTTCATGTGCTTTTGTCACTTTCTCATAGGGTGTCGTGGTTTTGGTGTGGTACTCAATTGTATTGATTCCTGATCTTTGCCATCTATCTTACTTTGTGTTTAAAAGAAATTAAATATTTAAATAACAGACATTGAAAATCCTATTTTTTATTTCATTGACTGTCTTTATACCTTTAAGAAAAAAAAGAAGAGAAACGGGAGGTTTCCACGCTAATTATCTTTCAGGAAAGCCAAATTTAAATCCACCCCCATCTCGTGCATAAGTCAATATATACTGAGGGACTTTAGAAACCCACCATGATACATTCACTGTTTTTCCCACAATTTTTGATTCAAAGATGTTTCCTTTAGCATTTTCTATTCCTTTACAAAATGGACCATTATTTGCCATAATTTCGATTAATTTTGCTAATGCTGTTCATTCTGATGTAACACCGACGTTAGTGTTTTTCAATAAGTGTCATCTGACAAATGTGAGTTTAATTCAATTCGAAATTAAACACTTTGAGCAAGTAGCCAGATGTCTTAACCAATGGAAATACATGAACGGTTTCCGAAATAATCGTTTAATTACACTCCCAGGAGCAACATTTTTTTGCTTACGTTGTCTTATTTTTCAAACTGTAATAATAGGTGGATGCAGTTTGCGCATTCCGGAATACGTTTGTCTTTTATACAACAGATTGCTGAGTATCTGGTGGCACTTAAAGATCTTGATTATTCCTGTTCCTTAGGATACATAATCGGCCAATTACGTCAAAAGGTAAATGACGTCATATAGACGAAATGAACGTTGCCAAAAACCTTTATCTTCACGATTTGATTTTTTCTTCCATTATGCTATCGAAAACAAACATCAATTCAATTTTTTTTTGCGCTGATTATGGAAGCTATTGGCACACTGTGACTTTTTGAATTAGGATTGTCTGAGAATTATCGCGACGTCACGGCAGCCATAAACCAAAGCATTTCGATTTTCTTAATGAATACAAGCTAAATGACGGGACTTGTTAATTACCAAAAATGATATAGGAGATATGGGTTGGACACACTTATTCTAGAAACGAGGTCAGAGGTCAAGGTCAAGGTCATGGTGACCTGAAAATGGTACGCCATACTCCATCATCCAAAGATGCATCTGTAAACCATATTTTGTATTCCTACCTCAATAATGTATGATATATGCTTTGGCCACGATTATTCTAGAAACGAGGACAGAACCATGGACAAGGTCGAAGAGACCTTAAAGTGGTAACTTGGATTCCATCATAATGATTTAGGTTTCTTGTCTGTAAGGCTGGATATTCTCAAAACTGGTCACATAAAGTTTGATACGAATCAATTATTAGTGATGTATGCTGTACTTTCAGTGACATGTGTTATATTTTCAATGACGTAAGTTATACTTCAGGGATGTTTGTAAAATGTAATAATTTCAGTGACGTATGATATTCTTTACTCCCTAGTCAACAATATTTCGGTTATATCTAGATGGGTCTTCTTGGGTTGAACCAGTACTAAGCAAGGATTAATGTGTCTTGCTCAAGGACACGACGCAGTGACGCCAGTGAGGCTCGAACCTGCGGCCCTTCGGTCTCGAGTCAAGCACTCTACCATTGAGCCACTGCATTCCGAGTGGCGTATGATTAATTCTAGCGATGTATGTTATAGTTTCAGTAATGTATGTCTTAATTCCAGGACTCATCCCACTGAAGAGAATTCTTGCCAATGCACCTTGGAACTACGAACTACGTATTGATCTAGAAGATTGGGATGGAGAGACAAGATACGCACACTATAGTCTATTTGATATAGGCGGGCCAGAAAATAACTATGCACTTGTTGTAGGTGGTTACATGGGTAATGCAGGTAATGCATAGGTTCATCACGCTTTATAATTTGGATATTAAAATTGGAATATAATTTCATGCCAAACTCAACCAATAGGAGTTTTATCCAGCTAAAATACAGGGAAAGTAACTATTTAGTCCAACACATCTCTTAACGTGCATTTGCAAGTATATTGGAGCCAATCGCACCAATAGAGTTTATTTGCATTATCACATTATTTTTTCATTCGAACATACAGTGTTTTATATAACATCACAGGTATATCATACTGACCAAATTCCGTGTTTCCACAAGAACTTCGCCATTCTGCATATGCCCAGGCATTTATGAAATGTGTAATATGCGTTTGATCTCGCGCTGGCTTAATATAGCCGTTAAGTATATAGAATTTACACAGTTAAAAATATCAGCAACTTTATGTTTTAAAAACGAAAGAACGAAAATGGAAAAGTGACAAGATAAGGTTTATTAGATATAAAAAAATCTTAATGGGGATAAAGTCACTTTAATCAAGTGTATGACGATAATATTCACGGCAGTTTTTGAACGTTTGCTTATAATTATTCCTAGCCAGAAGTATATTTGTGCATCCAAGGATTTCAACAGAGAAAGTATGGTATCTGGGTCAAGCATAATTATTAAACGTAAGAAAGAAGGCATAGTTCAGGAATCAATACAATCAAGTACCACACCTGACCCAAGGTACCATATGGGAAAGTGTGAAAAACACACACAAGAAAACACTATCTACAAGGGAGCCGAAAAGTCAGCCATTTCCTAGCAGGTGACCACTAGGCTACTAGAAACATATAAGGTAGTATGGCAAAAAACATAAATAAAATAAAACGATCCACAAAATGAGTACAACCTTGAGGGCTTAAACATGATGGACGTTACCAACCTCACCCTTATTTCTGATAAGGATCAAGACAAATAGGTGTTTGGCTGGCGCAAAAGATCCCTTACTTATCGTTGTATCATTGCTTAGTACATACAAATTTAGATATAAAAAGGAGATAAAACAAAAATATAGACTCAACAGTACATGCAACTGAATACCGGAGTAAAAAAATAGAAACAGTTATACCAAAGTGGATCCCACCGCAGACACAACATGGGGCCTAAACCCTCTGATCTCTAGATAAGTCTAAACCGTCATATAGTCTGAGGTGCGACCCCACCGCACCCCACCCCCGCCCCCAGAGTGCAATGAACGATAAAACAAATTTGGTAACCGTGATTACGACACTGCTTGGTTATATTTTGTGACGAGTATACATTTAACAACCTTCCAAACTAACTGATTTAGGTTAGATGTTAGCCTGCATTCACTTTTATCTGTAAGGATAATAATATAACATAAACACGTCTCTAAGCAAGCTCCGTGGGGCTTCCAACAATGATTGTGTTTATCTATGGGCACGAGGTACCAGACATAGGTTGTTGGTTTTTCGTTCTTGGCTCAGTACCTACGAGTATACGCTGACTATTTGTTTAGTTTCAGAAAGTGATCTGTAACGATGCTAAAATGCCAATCGCTTTTTTGAACAAGTACTTGAAAGTATTTCTTCTGCCTCAGCAAAACAACTTTTATTAGCTCTAATGTCACAGACAAGTTACCTTCATTATATAAACTGTCAGTATCTATTTTCGTAAGACTATACACATCGCATAGCATAGCTTTTATGCGACAGTCTGCACGCCTGTTTATAAACCATTAATGGTTTACTGCTGTATTTCCCCTTTAAGTTCACGACGGTGGTCATGCCCTATACTAGGCTAAAGGACGACCCTAACCTAAAACTTTGCATTCCCACTTTGCCAAAAAAATAATAAAATGGAGCAGAATGTGTTTATCATAAGGTTTTTAGAGTTCAACCTAGCATGCTAACAGTCAATTACTAACTTATTAATAGTAAATAAGGTCCGAGGGTTGTTTGCAGGAAAGTTAGCAACGTAGATGGCAGATATGTTATAACTCATTTACCACACACTGTGTTTAATGTTTATAGGTGGCGTTTCGCTTTTGGCCTTGTACATGTATATATGCATACATCTATGTACTTTATGTAATAGTTAATAAATATAGCTTAACAGTCATGGAATATTCAAGAGACAAGCAAAGGCTGTGATTAGACTGCGCGCATGCGCAGGCTGGTCTGAGCCTTAGCTGGTCGCACATACAACATTTTTGGAAATCTCATGTCACGGCTCATTTAGCATTACAAAACATATAATTCACTTGGTTGAGGGTCACACTTAAACAATAACAATGTGCATAGACGTGTTACGCTACATTTACTATTTGAAAAGCTTGAAATGTTTAGAATTACATAGTGCTAACTAATCTGTTCTCTAACTTCATCTACCCTTCTCCATTTTTATTTCAAATGCATAGTTTATCATCGATTCACTAAGTTTGTACCATTCTTATTGTTTTTAATTCGTAGGTGATTCACTGACAAGACATTCAGGAAAAATGTTCACAACGAAAGACCAAGACAATGATAATGCTAATAGCAACTGTGCCGAACTCGTACATGGAGCCTGGTGGTATGATAATTGTAATGATTCAAACTTAAACGGATTTTATCACACAGAAAATCCAACAAGTGATAGAACTGGAATAACCTGGGGTGGATGGAAGGACCCTTACCACTCACTGAAATCAACAACTATGAAAATAAGACGTGTCTAGATAGGTTTTCCTCGACTCTTTGTGTCTTCAGTTGTTCCTTCTTTAATCCTGTACTACATATGCTTTTTTTAGATTATGACATTATTTCTATTTTTAAACGACATTTAAAAAATTCATGAGCAGTTTAAGCTAAGTTTTGAATACCTTTGAAAATTTCTTGAAAATGGAGCATTTGCTCCAAAAGAGCAAATGCTCTCTATTTTCCATAATATTTTAAAAAACTTGATATTTCAAAGACGTCAAAAGTCAATATCATGGAGTTGAGGGTTTATCATTTTGCAGCTATACCAACAAAATGTTAACGATTCTGAATCGAGAACTAAGTATTTGGCCTGATGTCGGTCCAAACAGTTTGATATGTAACAATCTTACATGAGTGCTTCCCTCGTTGCAGATATAGAGGATCTTACATAAGTGCTCCCCTTGTTGCAGATATAGAGGATCTTACATGAGTGCTCATGTTTTATTGAATTTATTAAACAAGTTGGGGAACAGAGATAAAATGCGATGCTTGCCAAGTATTTAATCGCTTATTTCGCAATGAGTTTAATAAATTCAATAATACATAAGCACGAATGTTAGGTTCTATTTATTTTATAAGGTTATGATTACTTTGTAATCCCATTTCTACCAATAAAACGCTATATTTTTGCCAGTAATCACGCAACGTTGTAATGGACATCATAACGTTTCCCGAAAATCTGTAAACCACTTTAGGGATAACTGTATTGAAAATTATCATTTGGGGAGGTATATCGTCGGATATACGGTCGAAAATTTAGCGACGCGTAAGCGGAGCCGTAAAACGTGATTTCCGAACGTATATCCGACGATATACCTCCTCAAATTAAAATTTTGAATATGGATATCCCCATTCCAATACACTATTACCGTTTTCCCTTCAAAAAGACAGTGAAATGAACTTTGTTGCGCCTATAGGTCCAGCGGCTGCAAGCTGCATAAAACCGCTTGCCAGCTGAATATATTCACTTGTCAACCAATGACAAGCGACGTTATGTAATGATGTCGGGTTTGCGACAGTAAAGTGCAGGATATACTGTTGCCAATTTATGACGTTATCCAATCAGACGTCGCGTTGCATTTGCAAGTGCATTAGAATAGTGGTTTATCAATTTTATTGCATGGCGTTATTTCACTCCCAGACGCGACGTTATATGATATAAGTAAAGAATGAATTCCTGGAAAAAAATAACTGACATATATGTGTACAAGGAACATGATATCATTTACAGAATGATTTGTTTTGTTATTTATATCTTTATTAAGTCTTCCAATCAAATAGAACAATTATATGTATAACACTTAACTATATACAATAATTCAAATGTAACGATTATCCAGTGCATAATTATAAATATCAGACTGGCAGGCTTAACAATGATCAAATAAAAAAAAGAAAGAAGGAAGGTAGAAGCAAAAGAAAAATTTAGAAAAGGGAAAATGTGACTGTGACGCATTCATTATGTATGCATTTCATAGTCTGATAGTTTGTTTTTGTTTTTTTTATTTTTTCATCTACAGAATGATAAGATACAACGACAAAGATGCAATAAATGCGTCTGCGAATAACGGAGATGACTATCTCAGAGTAGAGAATGTTAATATATAATGTAAATTAATTAACTAAAGTAATCACTATGTATCAAGCACAATAGGGCTAGAATATCGACACTGATCTTTGACATTACATATTATGCTCATATATGTATTTTTGTTCTTAGCGCTGGAAATCAGGATCCTAATGAATTTATACAGCAAAGGTACGGACCATCCTGCGCTTGCACACAAACGGATTGGCACACTAATTTATTATTCACTCTCTTAAAATCATAACAACTTAATTGAATGTATTCAAAGTAAGTAAGAAGGCAAAAATCAGGTATCGATAAAATCAAGTACCACGCCTAACCCAGTACACCACATGGGAAAGTAACAAAAACATAAGAAAACATCGCACATAAATAACAAAAATGATCCACAAAAGAGGCACCACCTTGGAACAGTCAATATTAATATTTAGACTTGAGGGCTTAAACTAGTTTATGGTACCAACCCCATCCTTATTTTTGATGTGGATGAAGACAAATAGGGGTTTGGTTTGCATGAAAGATCCCTAACTTATCAAAGTATCAGTTCCTAGTAAATTCAATATTCATTATATATAATAAGCAAGTCTCAGAAACTGGCAGACTGTTTTGAGTCTTGTCTGGTCAGACATCACAAGAACAGTCTTTGTCATGACCAGGACTCCACCATAAGACAGCTCATGTGACAATAATACTAATAGGAATCCAGTGCTAGTTGGAGAAACCTGCGCTTCAGAACAGTCTCGCCAAAATCATTACGAAACACACTTAATAAGAAAACAGTACAGACTAAACACCTAGCTTTATAATATCAACATATGCCTTTGCTTTGATGCTTTAACCATTAACCTCATAGAGACACCTTTCAACACTTCTGCAAACAGAGCAGACTCAAATCAGATATCTTTTGTAAGAACGGCTTGATCAGGGTCTACTATGTTACAATGTAGCTTATGGATATATGATCATACATTAGTGGACCTGACAAGTATTTTATATGTTCTACAGTGTATGCTCAAACATGAAACTTTATTTATGTAATTATGAATATGAATCTTTATGTTATTATTCATAGCAGGTAGAACAGGTAGAGCTAGGCATGAATATGAATGTAGGAGAGGGTTAAAACTTATTGATAAAGTTTGGCGTTGTCCGTGCGTCCGTCCGTCCATCCGTACTCACGAATGAACCCTTGTTGTTTACTTTAAAATACTGAAATCTCTCTATCCCAAGCATCACCCAAGCACACCCATCCTTATCGTTTGTTCAGATTTATAGTTATTAAGAGTCAATTACAGAATAAGTAATAATTTGCATATAAAGCTAATTTACTCAAAATGAGGTTTATTTTGTAAAAAATACCTGGGATCTGTTGGGTACTTACGCTTTCTTGGTTACTTTTTCTAACACTGTAAGTACCCAAGAAGTATCTAACTGTAAAGAGCGTTTGGTTTAAAGGTCTTTCATGCAAACCAAGCATCTATGTATCTTTATCTACATCTGAACTAAGGGTAAAGTTGGTACACCGTTAAACTGGTTTAAGCCCTCCAGTAAAATATTTTACTGACCGTTCCAAGACGGTGCTTCTTTTGTAGATCATTCATTTGTTATTTCTGTCTTGTTTTGCTATGCTTTCATGCACGACTGTTTGCTGATGCCTTTAGTTCACCTGCTGGGAAAGAGCTGACCTCTTGGCTCTCGTTTGTGATGTCTAATTGTGACGTGTAACTTTCCCATTGGTGTCCTGGGTCGGGTGTGGTTTGGTGTTTATAATCAAGTTCTGTGCATGCATAAGAAATATTCTTAAAATTGAGACATATGCCATTGGAAATATGAAATTGGTGTCTTCCAGTTTGTTTTAGATGATTTTCCCCTTTAGACCCATGATGCCCTTTGGACAATGAAATGTCCCTATAAACATATACAACATATGTAAAGGCCGTCTTGAGGCTATGGGTGGAGGAGGGGTTTTACAAGCCAAAGAAGACATCAATTATTTGACAAAAATTGACCACTTCGCAAGATAGGGTTTTTATTGTACACAACTGTAGTACTCGATCACGATAGGGCGTTTGTTTACCATAAGTTAGATTAATGGTCTATTTCCCATTACATTTTACTGGAATATCAAGCGCAGTTGTTGATCAAAATAAATTCTCGTTCAAAGCGAAGAACGGTTATTACATGCATCAAGAGAAAAAACGATTTAAATATAAAGACTTGGTAGCAAAGGACATGGACAGCCGGTCTATATGTTTTATTTGAGTGTGTCTTTTGTCTCCAAACAAAGTAAAACTAACGTCTCATTTAGCAAAATCGCCCGCCCTATCGCTAGAAATCCTTTTGCAATAACTAAGGCAGCTGTCAAAATATTTTTGCTGAAATTTTCATGCAGGCAGAGGAGCAATAGATATGGAACATATCAAACGGAGTTTAAGTTTAAAGGCATAGATCTAATCCCTAGGTTTGAACTTAGGGGTTGACGACAAGGCCGAAATTAAACATTTTCAAAATATGGTCATGCTGCAGATCAAATTAAAGCTTACGACGCATGCAGCAGCATGGTAGCAAATATTTTGCACACAGGCACACCATCAACTAGTCATGTTGCTCAACAAATCAACTGGAGTTGAGAACAGATCACCATAAAAGCAAATATGCTGGCTTACACACAACTTTGACCCTTTGGTAGGGAGCAAAGGTGATTTTACTGGAAGTGGTCATGTTGCATATCAAATTAAAGGAAAAGAAGTGAAGGGCAACATGCAAGGTAACATTTTGAATTAAAATTAGATCATTCCCTTGACCTTTGGGTTGGGTTGAAAGGTCAGTTGTTGAAAATGTACAGATGTGCGTATAGTTGTATTAAACTAACCACTTAATCATGCTTGACAGACTCTGAATGATACCGAAGTTTAACTAAGTGTTTAAATAAATGGGATTAATATTTTGTGATTTACATGTTTCTCTAAAATAACCCTTCGTTGGGGGATATAAATTCGACGAATTTGTCTTGTTCTAATATGAGTTGATACATACAGTCACTGGTTTTTTTTTTATAAAGCAGGTAACAATTGGTCCATCCTCGAAACGTCATTTGAAAGGCCTTTTGCTGGTGGGTTGATATTATCCTGCTATTGCTTGCTGGCTGGAATAAAAATAAAACTGCCTCAACAAGAAGAAACAAGAAAAAAACAAATCAGGATTATTTTCCCTTGAACTCCTCAGTTAATAAGATACAATCGCAATAGTTACAATATATCATGCTTGGTAGATCTTTTTTGGCGTAGCTTTTCTGTAATACGATGGCTTTAACATGTTTTGATCAATAAACTGTATTGTTGGACCAGGTATGTTGTTTGTTTGTTTTTTAGCATATGCGTGGTACTTTTTTTAACAAATGTAGCGATCTTAGATGATGTTTTAAGATAACAGAATTCTGTCTGTGGCATATCTGACTTGGTCCCCTGTCAGATATTAGGGCAGGGTCGGGCCATTGCATCGAATCTAGCAAGCATCTGAGAACATTCAAGGTAGGTATTGTCCATGTAAACACCATGAAAGGGAGGGTCTGCGAGCCTACAAAAATGAGTATATGTTTCTATGAGTAAAATAAGCATGTTAGTAAAACAAGACAAACAAAATAGATATACACATATCAGTTATAAAGTAAATGCTATTGGTTACAATTGCTTTTTCCAATGGGTAATCTAATTAAAGTAGCACACATAACACCGTTGAAAGTCAAGTTTGTGTTCTAAATGCTTCCATGTGCAGCTAAGGCATCCAGCAAGCTGACTGTATAAATAATTTAAATAATTCGATAATTTAATATCTTTCTGTAGCTCATACTTCTATTTTACTGTTTCTTAACATGATCAAGTTACATACTGGCTGTTACAGGCTAACAAATTTATAGAGTGCAAACATCCCTTTTTGACTCAGTTTGAATATATCTGTTCTTTGAGATGAGATATGTCTGCAAAATACGCTAGGGAAACAAACGAACGTTTAGCCATCAGTCTATACTGTCTTACTGGCTTGTAACGACCTCATTTTAAGAATATGCATGTGGTTCATTAAGAGAACTGATTTTGTGGTTTGAAAATGACATTTAAGGTTTTAGATTCCTAGTATGACCTACGAGACACAAGTCAATGTTAAACAAATAACATACTATGAGGTATTTATTGTAAATACGGATATTTGCAATGCTCTAGTCACACATCCCCACAAGTGATTGTCTGACTTTCTAGTTCGGTTTTAAGATGTACCAGGTTTAAAGTTCATATCCCCAACACATGGCTATAATTGCTATTGTAAACCTTGCTTAATTTGCAGGGTAGTAATTTCAAGGACATAATGCTCCTAAATATATGTACTTTCAACTTTGACATGTGTTTAATTATTTGTGTACAGTTTGTTTTATGCATGGACTGTCAATGACCTTAAGCAGTCTCCTATTCAATCTGCCCAATTTTGGAGTCTCTGTGGCTAAGACTAGATATAGCTGACAACTGTATTTTGTACTGTAATTAAAACCTTGCATTTGATGCACATAACAAAATAAATATATTTGGAAAATATTGCATATTAATTTAAGGACCTTAGCGTTTAGGGGATGGGGTATTTTTGTAACCATTGTTATCTGCAGTAAAAAAAAGTTTTGTCAGGTATTCATCTAAAAGGATTCTACATTGAAATATAATCGTAGCAGCACAAAACTGGAGACGAAAGTGTTGCGTTTGCATCAAATTCTAGTCTCTAATGTGATCATTGTTTTGATAAAGAAGTATGTTGTCCTTAACTTTTGACTATAACATGTAACTGTCTTACACACATATTATACATGTTCTGTTAAAGTTCACCAGTCTGACCTGTTATGATTGAGATGTATCATATCTACATACCGTAAACATGTCATTGTAGATTGATATTAAGCTAAAGGTTTGTACAAATATAGTGACTGATAAGCTTTTATGATGAATCATGTTGAGCCTTCCTCCCCCCTTTGATAAAGTATGTCATTTGTATATGTTGTGTATGTTGTAATACTACAACTGTATACAGAAGGATTAGCTTGATCAATGGGGGAAAGCATCTCATAAAAAGTTTTTCAATTTCCTTAATGTTGAGTAGCAGAAATCGATTTTTCAAACCATATTTTTAACCAGTTCTTATCCAGTGTGAAGCGCCTTTTTGTGTTTAGTTTGAGGACTAAACCAACTACTTTTTGGAGGGGGATAATAAAATTGCCTTTGAAAGTTCTAGCTGGCCATTTTATGGGCAATCCTGAATTATTACTGTTCTAGGTATTTTATGAAATAAAAAGGACATGTCATCATTATCTCATATAGCAATTTCAGCTTTTGCCCCATTTTTACGACCAAGCGAAAGAAGGTGAAATAGCTGTAATATATTTTTTATTGTTGCTCATGGTCTCAAGCCTTCTAGAAAATGTGTTTGTTATCCAAAGATGCGACAAGATATTGCGTGATATATTTTGGTAATCCTCCAAAAAAACTGCTTTGCTTTCCTCTTTAATTGCACGCCAGAGGGTCGGACTTCAGACTCTATGACAGCCCCAACTTAAAGAATTATCTATAGATGAGATGGTTAGCTGTTTTCACGCTCACCAGGGTTTATCTGTTGGATTTCTTTTGCTCTGTATTCAGTTTTATGTAGTGTTGAGTCCTTATCTTTGCTATATTTACGTTTTATATCTTGATGTATATACTTTACGAGATAATTCATGGAGATCTAAATGATCTTTCATGCAAACGAAACATCTATGTGTCTTTATCCACATCAGAACTGTTACGTCGTAAGATAATCAAGACAGAAGTGGGAAATTTTATTAGATGACCACTTTTATGCTGTGACAATACCACCAGGGAAAAATAATGCACGCAACTGGTTTTACTATTATAGTACTTTATGTACAAAAAACATCGACTTCAGATAAATATACAAGAACAATACCTACGTTATTTTTTTAAGTCATCCCTTTCTGAAACAAGTTTCCACTCTAAGATGGTTTTCAATGGAAGCGATCTTAGAGTTTCTCGTTTCAGTCGTACGCCAACTAGACACAAATAAGCAAACATAAAACACACACAAACAAATTAGATATAGCTCATGAGCGCAGTGTTAACCGGTTATCGCGATATCTTGTTGTTTTTTCTGCGTCTTCTATGTCGTTATCTTGGGTGTACAAACCCGCTGACACTTTGATCAATCTATCATATATATTTGCTTACGCGATCACCATGCGCGTTTTACTGACACTTGGGTCAGTATATCATATATTTTTTTATTTCTTACGAAATCACTCTGGGCGTTTTACTGACATTTGTCAAAAATCAATTCTCTTTGTCCCACGTTGGACAGTAAATAAAATATATCTACTATCGACACTGTTCCTTGACGATTCTTAACCTGACGAGGGGCACTGTTACCCACTCTGACAGTGGTCAAAGTGGGCAAACTATTTCTGCGCCCTTAGACGACAGGAACCTCTGGCTTCAACGGCCTATCTCTCCTCTGTGTCAGAGGGGACACACATAGAGACATTTTTGTCTCCTGTAAAGAATAATTTATCTACCAACGTACCTCTCCAGTGGTATTTGTTTACGTCCCATGACGCATGTTAAAATTTAAGCTTTATATAGCCCTATGCCCGCATGAAGTGTGTTAGATAAATAAAAATTGAGATTCCTAAACTTTCGAGAATAATCGAGTTTACAAAAATAGGTGCAGAGAGTTCAATCTCGGACAAACCACCCTTATGTTTAGAACGGTACTGTATAATAATAGGACTAGAACATATACGTTCATGGCTAAAACTTTGCGTATCCTTGCATATGCGAATCTACCTAAGTTGCTGTCGTGTTCCCATTTCCGCTTTGTAACAAATATTAAGGGTGAGGTGGGTACCGTGAAACTAGTTTGAGCCCTCCAGTAATTTTATTACTGACCTTTCAAAGGCGGTGCTTCTTTTGTCAATCTTTCTTTTTTGCACGTTTGTCTTTGCCTTCTGTGATGTCCGTTTATTATAGCCTTGTTGTCACCTGCTGGGTAGGTTCTGGCCTCTTGGCTCTCTTCCTTGTGACACTTCATGTGCTTTTGTCACTTTCTCATAGGGTGTCGTGGTTTTGGTGCGGTACTCAATTGTATTGATTCCTGATATACCTCCTCAAATTAAAATTTTGAATATGGAAATCCCCATTCCAATACACTATTACCGTTTTCCCTTCAAAAAGACAGTAAAATGAACTTTGTTGCGCCTATAGGTCCAGCGGCTGCAAGCTGCATAAAACCGCTTGCCAGCTGAATATATTCACTTGTCAACCAATGACAAGCGACGTTATGTAATGATGTCGGGTTTGCGACAGTAAAGTGCAGGATATACTGTTGCCAATTTATGACGTTATCCAATCAGACGTCGCGTTGCATTTGCAAGTGCATTAGAATAGTGGTTTATCAATTTTATTGCATGGCGTTATTTCACTCCCAGACGCGACGTTATATGATATAAGTAAAGAATGAATTCCTGGAAAAAAATAACTGACATATATGTGTACAAGGAACATGATATCATTTACAGAATGATTTGTTTTGTTATTTATATCTTTATTAAGTCTTCCAATCAAATAGAACAATTATATGTATAACACTTAACTATATACAATAATTCAAATGTAACGATTATCCAGTGCATAATTATAAATATCAGACTGGCAGGCTTAACAATGATCAAATAAAAAAAAGAAAGAAGGAAGGTAGAAGCAAAAGAAAAATTTAGAAAAGGGAAAATGTGACTGTGACGCATTCATTATGTATGCATTTCATAGTCTGATAGTTTGTTTTTGTTTTTTTATTTTTTCATCTACAGAATGATAAGATACAACGACAAAGATGCAATAAATGCGTCTGCGAATAACGGAGATGACTATCTCAGAGTAGAGAATGTTAATATATAATGTAAATTAATTAACTAAAGTAATCACTATGTATCAAGCACAATAGGGCTAGAATATCGACACTGATCTTTGACATTACATATTATGCTCATATATGTATTTTTGTTCTTAGCGCTGGAAATCAGGATCCTAATGAATTTATACAGCAAAGGTACGGACCATCCTGCGCTTGCACACAAACGGATTGGCACACTAATTTATTATTCACTCTCTTAAAATCATAACAACTTAATTGAATGTATTCAAAGTAAGTAAGAAGGCAAAAATCAGGTATCGATAAAATCAAGTACCACGCCTAACCCAGTACACCACATGGGAAAGTAACAAAAACATAAGAAAACATCGCACATAAATAACAAAAATGATCCACAAAAGAGGCACCACCTTGGAACAGTCAATATTAATATTTAGACTTGAGGGCTTAAACTAGTTTATGGTACCAACCCCATCCTTATTTTTGATGTGGATGAAGACAAATAGGGGTTTGGTTTGCATGAAAGATCCCTAACTTATCAAAGTATCAGTTCCTAGTAAATTCAATATTCATTATATATAATAAGCAAGTCTCAGAAACTGGCAGACTGTTTTGAGTCTTGTCTGGTCAGACATCACAAGAACAGTCTTTGTCATGACCAGGACTCCACCATAAGACAGCTCATGTGACAATAATACTAATAGGAATCCAGTGCTAGTTGGAGAAACCTGCGCTTCAGAACAGTCTCGCCAAAATCATTACGAAACACACTTAATAAGAAAACAGTACAGACTAAACACCTAGCTTTATAATATCAACATATGCCTTTGCTTTGATGCTTTAACCATTTACCTCATAGAGACACCTTTCAACACTTCTGCAAACAGAGCAGACTCAAATCAGATATCTTTTGTAAGAACGGCTTGATCAGGGTCTACTATGTTACAATGTAGCTTATGGATATATGATCATACATTAGTGGACCTGACAAGTATTTTATATGTTCTACAGTGTATGCTCAAACATGAAACTTTATTTATGTAATTATGAATATGAATCTTTATGTTATTATTCATAGCAGGTAGAACAGGTAGAGCTAGGCATGAATATGAATGTAGGAGAGGGTTAAAACTTATTGATAAAGTTTGGCGTTGTCCGTGCGTCCGTCCGTCCATCCGTACTCACGAATGAACCCTTGTTGTTTACTTTAAAATACTGAAATCTCTCTATCCCAAGCATCACCCAAGCACACCCATCCTTATCGTTTGTTCAGATTTATAGTTATTAAGAGTCAATTACAGAATAAGTAATAATTTGCATATAAAGCTAATTTACTCAAAATGAGGTTTATTTTGTAAAAAATACCTGGGATCTGTTGGGTACTTACGCTTTCTTGGTTACTTTTTCTAACACTGTAAGTACCCAAGAAGTATCTAACTGTAAAGAGCGTTTGGTTTAAAGGTCTTTCATGCAAACCAAGCATCTATGTATCTTTATCTACATCTGAACTAAGGGTAAAGTTGGTACACCGTTAAACTGGTTTAAGCCCTCCAGTAAAATATTTTACTGACCGTTCCAAGACGGTGCTTCTTTTGTAGATCATTCATTTGTTATTTCTGTCTTGTTTTGCTATGCTTTCATGCACGACTGTTTGCTGATGCCTTTAGTTCACCTGCTGGGAAAGAGCTGACCTCTTGGCTCTCGTTTGTGATGTCTAATTGTGACGTGTAACTTTCCCATTGGTGTCCTGGGTCGGGTGTGGTTTGGTGTTTATAATCAAGTTCTGTGCATGCATAAGAAATATTCTTAAAATTGAGACATATGCCATTGGAAATATGAAATTGGTGTCTTCCAGTTTGTTTTAGATGATTTTCCCCTTTAGACCCATGATGCCCTTTGGACAATGAAATGTCCCTATAAACATATACAACATATGTAAAGGCCGTCTTGAGGCTATGGGTGGAGGAGGGGTTTTACAAGCCAAAGAAGACATCAATTATTTGACAAAAATTGACCACTTCGCAAGATAGGGTTTTTATTGTACACAACTGTAGTACTCGATCACGATAGGGCGTTTGTTTACCATAAGTTAGATTAATGGTCTATTTCCCATTACATTTTACTGGAATATCAAGCGCAGTTGTTGATCAAAATAAATTCTCGTTCAAAGCAAAGAACGGTTATTACATGCATCAAGAGAAAAAACGATTTAAATATAAAGACTTGGTAGCAAAGGACATGGACAGCCGGTCTATATGTTTTATTTGAGTGTGTCTTTTGTCTCCAAACAAAGTAAAACTAACGTCTCATTTAGCAAAATCGCCCGCCCTATCGCTAGAAATCCTTTTGCAATAACTAAGGCAGCTGTCAAAATATTTTTGCTGAAATTTTCATGCAGGCAGAGGAGCAATAGATATGGAACATATCAAACGGAGTTTAAGTTTAAAGGCATAGATCTAATCCCTAGGTTTGAACTTAGGGGTTGACGACAAGGCCGAAATTAAACATTTTCAAAATATGGTCATGCTGCAGATCAAATTAAAGCTTACGACGCATGCAGCAGCATGGTAGCAAATATTTTGCACACAGGCACACCATCAACTAGTCATGTTGCTCAACAAATCAACTGGAGTTGAGAACAGATCACCATAAAAGCAAATATGCTGGCTTACACACAACTTTGACCCTTTGGTAGGGAGCAAAGGTGATTTTACTGGAAGTGGTCATGTTGCATATCAAATTAAAGGAAAAGAAGTGAAGGGCAACATGCAAGGTAACATTTTGAATTAAAACTAGATCATTCCCTTGACCTTTGGGTTGGGTTGAAAGGTCAGTTGTTGAAAATGTACAGATGTGCGTATAGTTGTATTAAACTAACCACTTAATCATGCTTGACAGACTCTGAATGATACCGAAGTTTAACTAAGTGTTTAAATAAATGGGATTAATGTTTTGTGATTTACATGTTTCTCTAAAATAACCCTTCGTTGGGGGATATAAATTCGACGAATTTGTCTTGTTTTAATATGAGTTGATACATACAGTCACTGGTTTTTTTTATAAAGCAGGTAACAATTGGTCCATCCTCGAAACGTCATTTGAAAGGCCTTTTGCTGGTGGGTTGATATTATCCTGCTATTGCTTGCTGGCTGGAATAAAAATAAAACTGCCTCAACAAGAAGAAACAAGAAAAAAACAAATCAGGATTATTTTCCCTTGAACTCCTCAGTTAATAAGATACAATCGCAATAGTTACAATATATCATGCTTGGTAGATCTTTTTTGGCGTAGCTTTTCTGTAATACGATGGCTTTAACATGTTTTGATCAATAAACTGTATTGTTGGACCAGGTATGTTGTTTGTTTGTTTTTTAGCATATGCGTGGTACTTTTTTTAACAAATGTAGCGATCTTAGATGATGTTTTAAGATAACAGAATTCTGTCTGTGGCATATCTGACTTGGTCCCCTGTCAGATATTAGGGCAGGGTCGGGCCATTGCATCGAATCTAGCAAGCATCTGAGAACATTCAAGGTAGGTATTGTCCATGTAAACACCATGAAAGGGAGGGTCTGCGAGCCAGTGGTAACACTATCTCGTAGAAAAGTAGACTATTGGTGCGTCCAAGATACCATATACTATGGTGGTCATTGCTGTATAATTAAGGGCAAATACTCCATTAACTATACCAGTCTATATCAATTACCTACACTGTATTTATACAATGTCAATCTATATTGACCTGATGTCAAAAGTATTAGTTTGGGGTATGCAGTATTAAGCAGAGGTCAAATTGAATGTAAAGAGTGCTTAAACTAAGAGGCAAATTAATAAAAATGTTATTAAACAAATAGTTGGCATTGTCCCATTTACAGGTGAACAAGTCACTGTACTTGATCTAAGGCCAAATGCTGACCGATGTCTAATTTGAAATAATTTGCACTTAATGCTATTAACATAATGAGAAAACAGCAAATTTCCTGCTAATGTGAATCGGGTAGAGTAGATATTTTAGGTAAAGCAAGATTCTTACAGGATCACCTTGGTAAATATGCTAGTCGATCAGCGAGTGTTTTGCTTCATATATGTCATGTCCCACAATGCAGTCTCAGAAATGCTGTAAACGATCTATTTATGCGCACCAGATAAGGATATCTGAGATTTTATCCTGAGATAGATAATCTTATCTTACCCAAATTATCTACCCAGGCTGTCACGTGAGGGCTACATGCATTGGTTGTATTGGAACTCACGCACATGGTAATCAATTGGCGTCATTGCTATGCTAAAGTGACGTCATCATGTGGAATTGCATCTTAGCGTATTTAGAGACTTTTGGAATCTTATTTGATAATAAAAAACAGTGGTGAGCAAGAAAAATAATCCATTATCCGTGTTATAGGGGTAAGATAAAAAAAATCCGTCCCTTGGGATCAGCGTCTGTCATCACTCGGCAAGCCTCGTGATGCCAAACGGTGATCCTAGGGACGTATTTTTCTACCCTACCGTCACACTCATGATAGGTTCTTATATTCTATGACCTACTACGTGCCATGACTCCAATTATCCCAGCATTAGCATTCCTCATCTCATGTGGTAATTAAAATGATGAAGGAAGCAGTTCATGCTCAAGATACAAAGAAGCACATGATGACTTTGGGTATGGCAAGCCACATTCTGATATTGGAGGCGAGGGGATAGTGGAATATGCTTTGACATATGACCTGCTCTCCTGTAGAATGTGCATCAAGAAACAAACTAGTCACCTCATTACATACTAGTCAAATAATACAGCAAACAAGATAGTTTTGCAGTATGTGGAAAGATTCTGTGCAGGTTTGTTACTGGTATAATGGTTATCACTCTGGAAAGGAGGTTGCTCTGCTGCATTAGCTCCTGGTAAATAACATGAGGTTGTTCCTATATGCGGCCCCGAATCAAGCTCAAGTTTACTCCCACTACCTGTGCAAAAGTGTATGGATTGCAAGGGCCTAACTAACTGGAAGCAAATTCATTGTCTGGAATAACAAGGGAAAGTGTGATGCTCTGGACAAAGGAAACTATTGAGACATCAAGGACTATGTTCTGAACAATGTAAGAAAGGTGACAAAGATCAGGAATCGATACTATCAAGTACCATACCTGACCCAGAATACCACCTGGGAAAGTGACAAAAACACAATTAAACATCGCAAACGAGAGCTAAGAGGTCAGACCTTACCCAGTATATGACCAAAAGACAGCAATGAACAGACGCAAAAACATAAAAACAAATACAAGTTGCAGAATGTAAAAGAGCTGTAACGAAAGCTGGAAGCTTATATTATTCTTCTCCTAAAAGAGAGGTTAGATTATTGCCGTTGGTCTCCAATGAAATGTTGTGTCCATTGATGACTCATAGTTCAGCTTTGACACTATAGTCACAATATTCATGGTCTGCAGGAGACAACTGCAGGAGAAATGCCTAGCAGCAAACTAGCAGATTTACATGGCCTTCCTGTACCTAGAGAAGGCATTTCAGAGATCCGTTAGCACTTGCAGCACACGGCAGTCTCAAAAATATACGACATCCACCAGTATTAAATGTTTTCATATAGTTTCATGCATGTAATTACGAGGGCCATTTAATAAGTAACAGGCCTATCCTACTTTTGATCGAGATAGAATACTCTTTCTTTTTAAAATTAATCTCTAGCAAGATACTCTTCGACCCTAATGTTTGAAAAAGATATTATCTAATAATTTAGCAAAACTATAGCCACCATTGAATGTGCTAAAATGATTTGGAAATATGCAACACTACTATGTTCAAGAGTCTTTTTCAAAAGTAAGTAAGGATGCAAAGATCAGAAATCAATAAAATCAAGTACCACACCTGACCCAGGAATCCAATGGGAAAGTGACAAACTCACAGCAGACACCACAAACGAGAGCCAAGAGGTCAGCTCTTTCCCAGCAGGTGACCACAAAGCACATATAAACAGACGCGCACAAAGACATAGCAAACACAAGACAGAACAAAAACATAAAAGATCCACAAAAGAAGTACCGCCTTGGAACGGTCAGTAAAATATTTTACTGGAGGGCTTAAACCGGTTTAACGGCGCCAACCTCACCCTTAATTCAGATGTGGATCAAGACACATAGATATTTTGTTTGCATGAAAGACCCCTAACTTATCAATGCATCATCTCCTGAAACATATAAATCAAGATATATCAAGGAGATAAAGAAAAGATGAAAAAAGGCAAATTACAAATTTTGTACTTGTAACTGGGTTATTATTGAAGTCAGTAGAATAGATTTTTATTCTTAAAAATGAGAATAAGTTTATGTGCGTTTGAAAAATATCGCAGTGTTCAAAATTAATAGTTACATTTTCCCTTAGAAGAAATGGAAATTTCATTTGTGAAAATTTGAGAATTCAAACATTTAAGTACCCCTTTCTATTTTGACCGAAATGTATATATATATTGATATTTGGATATTAATTGATATTTTACATAAAAAGTTGTAACAATATTACTTTCTGAGAGTTTCCAACATGTCTGAAAAAAGTTATGGTCCAGTGTCCTTAACTATGGGTCATTTAAGTTAGTATTGTGATTCTTCAAATTATGCAGTATTGATGGTTTTTATGTCACCGTGTAGGCGGCAAATTTTCCTTTCCATTGAAACATTAAACATGCTCACATCATTTTTATACAAAAGATAATTACCAAATTATAAAATTTACGTAACAACCGAATTCGACAAAAACAAATAATTTGACTCACTGGCCCTGCTTGAAACGTAATAAATTACCTATAAATAAACCAATAATTTTAAATTTTCTACATATGTGTAAATATGGTGACCAAACACTTGTGAAAATCTTAACTGTGTCAGTCAGCTAAAAATAGGTCATGCCGGTTATTTATTGAATCACCCTCGTAAACTATGAGACTTAAGCTTAGCAATGTTTTCAATATTTTTTTTCGTTTTCATTTTCATTATCAAACATGTGAAAGTGTTTGTTATGCGTTTTATATGTCGTATTGTTCACAACTTTACAGTTCATGCCCATTTTGTGCGTTTTTCTTACGTCTACTGTTTGCCACAAAGACGCCAATTACAAGGGCTGTCCCTGAAGTTCGTGGAAACGGCTTGATTTTGTTAATTATTTTATGTGATTCAAATAAGCTATTCATATTATGATGAAAGTGTTGAAAATTAAAAGTCTTAAACATCCTGACGTTGCCATAAAGGGTGGAGCAAGGTTTATTTTCATAAAAATTCAGTATAGAAGTCAGGAAATATCGGTAAACACCAAAACAACCTGCAGTCATCTTTTCTTTTTACTTAATACAATTTTATTGTATATAAATAGCACTAAGAGAATGTGTAGCGAAAGATTCTTAATAATGGCACATTTTGCAACACCAAGGTCACTTTTTTATAAAAATTGACGGTTTCATTGGGAGAAAAATACTGGAGTTCCACAGTTGGCTGAACTGAAATAGTGGTTGTATTAAAAGGACCAATACATAATATTTTCTTAAAGAGGGTTTATTTTTAACTAATTAGTTATTGAACAGGGTTATAAATATCATAAAATTCGAAAAACATTTTCTAAATTCTACCACAGACACTCAGCGTTAATTGTTAAATACAACATTTTGATAAAAATCTTCTGCAACAAGGCATATCAGAACCTATATTTTATGGTAATTTAGTTCATAAATTTAAACGAATTGTTGGAAACCCTAATTTTAATGATCAATTAAAAAAGAATCCTGATAGAAAGGCAAACTTATCTATTAGTTAAATGAATATATTAGTACACAAAGATTTAAAACACATGAAAAAATGCAGGAATCATCTGTAACAGTAGATGTTGTTATTCACAATTACATTTTTCAAAGGGAAATTGAATCAATGTAACGTTTATAACACCATTGGAAGCTGTAAATTTGTTCAAAATGCGTTTTTATGTAGCTTAGGCATCAATCTTGCAAACTACATAAGTATTTGAATGATTAGACAGTTAAAGGTCTTCTTTCTGTAGCTCAAACTGTCATTTTACTTTTCTTCTTACATTACTTCACCTTTGACATTGACCATAGGTATAGGACATACAATAAACGTTGACTAGTATCATCTACACTTCCACCAAACGCTTTGAGGCGTGACTGTAACGGTGAATGCATTGAATTAATCGAGGGTCATGCCTTAGAGGTCGTGGTAGAAGTATATATTATATGATCTATAAACCGGCAAGGTTTGAAGTTGTTATGTCAAACGGTTAAGACGGAAATGCATTTACAAGAAATATTTGAATTGACCATGACCCAAGGCCAAGGGCACATGAACTATTGCCCTCTTAATCATGTGACCTACGAAGCTGCAAAGTTTAAAGTTGCTACTGCCATGGTTAAGGAAATACATTATAACAAAATACATTATTTGACCTTTGATCTTGACTCCAAGGTCTAGGGGGTCATGTCATACAAAATTGTGCCTAGAACCCTCTAAATCATGTGACTTATGCACCAGCAAAGTTTGAAGTTGATACATTCCTTGGTTATTGAGTAGATGCATTTACAAGAAAATACATTATTTGACTTTGACATTGGGGTCAAAATCAATCACAGGAATAGTTGCCCAGTACCCTCTACATCATGTAACCTATTCAACAGCAAAGTTTGAAGTTGCTACGTCAAAGGGTTTAGGAGTAGATAAATTTACAAGAAAATACGTAATTTGACCTTTGACCTTGATCTTTGGTTCATAGTCACACAAAATGTTGCACAGTATTCTCTACATCATGTGACCTATGCACATAAAATGTATGAAGTTGCTACGTTAAAGGTTTAGGGTGAGATGGATTTACAAGAAAATACATCATGTGACCTTTGACGAAATGTTACTCATATATCCTCTACATTATGTGATCTATTCAGTTACAAAGTTTACAGTTGTTACATCAAATGGTTTAGGAGGAGATACATGCGTGATGGTCGGATGGACACACGGACGGACAACGGACCGACTTTGGTACGAACTTGATTAACCCTTTTTTAAAAAAATAGTTGACCAATGAATGTTTAACGTATTAGCAATCACACGTTCGTATATTCATTGGAATATATACGAGAGGACTTTGAAAACGCATCACCGTATTTTTGCACTTTTCTTCTAAACCGTTTATGCCATTGAAAAGTTACTCGCATGTTTAATGCTCAACCCAGAATCGGTATGAATCAGTCGTTAATTTGGCTGCACTATCACGCGACGCTGCTGATGACGTCACCTGGGTACATACAGCATCCAGCACCTTTCTGCACAGTTAACTGAAGCTTTTTGATTATTTCATGTTTAAACTGTGACGTGTATGATACCATATCACCAAAAGAGTTTACAGACTTTTTCTAATTAAAAGTAATTGATAACTACAATATTTCGAAAATAAACGTCAAATTTGATTATCAATTTATAGCTCCTGTTTATAAACAACTTATTAAGTTACCTTTATGCACGCTTTCATTACTGATATTGGCTAAATACACTGACAGTCATTTGGGGAAGACGTTTTGATGTAAATCATGGCAGGTGATATGCTGTCATGTGATCGAGAACGTCTTAAAAAATTTACGTTAACATCAATGGCACAATATAAAACACACGTGATACAAGCGTAACTTATGCATAATCTGTCATTTGTGTATGCCCTTAGCCTCTTCCAATAAAACCAGACGTAAAAATCGAAACTTTGAAATGCACAAGACGTTGAATGTAATTATTAGACTATATTAATCAGGGTGGGTGGGGTATGCCAGTATTTTAAATGGGTGTAAATTTGAGCGTTCCAAACTGAACTATAATTCATTTCTAATCTCTCAATTATGAATGTGCAATCGTGAGAGAAGCACAGGACGCAATTATGTTGAGCCAGAAATCAAACCTTACGCGTGTTAACTTGCATCTGAATTTGTTTCCTTCAACATCGACCATCCCTGTCTTAAAACGGATACTTTTTCAATACCTTAAAGTAAATTTACAACCATGAATATTCTAGGACACACTACAAGGTGGCCAGACTATGATATGCAATAACTATTATCTCGCTGACATTCTCAGGCTTTGTGAAATAAGGGATTTAATCTGGGTGATGCGTTTTCAAAGTCCTTAAGTATATATCACCCTTTCATAACACAGCACACCACGTCAGCTAGCACAGGGGTCTCTCCTCAAAAGTCATATCATTATTCATTATAGTGTGCCCAGCTACCATAGACTGGGCGTGTCAGACAGAGGGCTGTCATACACTGTCAAAAAAGACTAGTCTATAGTAAATCGGGTGAAATAGGCTATGTACGCTTTACTCGTGCAACCAACTGAAGCGCAGACGACAAGGGTGACCACTTTTATACGTTAGCATGCCTGGTAAACGTTTATCTTTAGTATGCTGCTGGGAAACTGCTGCATTTCATTTACCAGGATTGATATGTTGTGAAAGTTATGGGGGAGAGTAGGTTTGCACTTTCTTCAAATTCCATCTGTATGGCAAAACTGGTTTGATTTTTAAGCCTGATACAATAATAATAAATCACCAATTAGAATTCAGCGGGACAAGGGTTAAGTATCTTGATCCTGAGAAAGGGAGATTTGGTCTTATCGCATATCCGAAAAAGCCTCTAATAATCGCTCATTCTGGCGTGTCCAGAGAGACTAGATGTCTAAAAGTTTTTCGGAGTCTTCTTCAACTTGCATACTATGTTTATTCGAGAAGCGAAAGCCCTGGCGAGGTCATGTGTACATGCAGGCTCGTTGGAGCCTTCGCCACACGCCGATGTAATAAGAACCATCATCTCGTGTGCTGACCAATTTATGGTATTATTTTATTTTCTTGTTCAATATCATAATTTGAATAGCTAAAATTTTAAAACATTGTTAGAGCGCATATGTCTCCTTGTTATCCAAATTAATTCGAGATGCCCTTTTCTCCCAATGGGCTCAAAACTACTGCAGGTATATACAGGTATACAGCTGTAAAGTGTTTCACAGGTGAATAAATACACTCTGTCCTACCGATTTTTATATGGAAATGTCCAGGGGTGTGTTTTTGCTAAGAACCGCCCAGTCTCTCTTAACTGGTCGGACTATACCAAGTCAGGTAGTCTGGATGACGACATATTGCCAATGTCGTCTTTCCTGATGGGATAATATGGTTTATCAGTATGATAAGTAAGTAAGGGTGCAAAGATCAGGATGATAATCAAAGTAAGTATGATGTCGACTTTTGAAACTGTCCATCTGTCGAAAATTGTTCTAAGCCTGGATATCATATACTTGCAAGATTGACAATGTCGAGTCAATTGCGTATTCATCATGCTGGCAGTAAACATTCCGATCGCAATGTTACGCTGAATATAACATCAGTCAGGGCGGCGTCCTATCGTGAAAATGTCCACATTTTACTCGGTTTGTTTTGGTTATGTACATGTACGAATCAAACACAGCAAACTTAGATGCTATGGGCTGCGTGTGCAATGTTGTGTTAATACGAGGGCTGTCCCAAAAGTTCGTGGACAGCATGAACAACTTCGTGCAAATGTGCGGAAAAAGCATATCAGGTCTACCATTATTCTTCCCATTATGCTGACTATTTCTTAACAAAGTTTGAATAGAATGTCATAATTATTACTTGTGCTTTGCTAGTTTTAAAACAACGGGCCATGCAGGAGCGGAGCAGCTGCACGTCGAGCATTTTCGTCATCATAAAAAAGCGATAACACCATATTGGAGACAAGTCTTCTACAATTTCAGGTTTTAAACACACCGTCCAACCGAATGCACAGTTGAACTCATTAAAAAAGTAAATGAGTATGACAAGGAAATACCACAATAACAAACTGCAGACAAACCCATGGCACCGCGAGGAAGAGCCACTTTAAGAAAATATTATTTATTGGTCCTTTTAATACAACCAGAGTGGTTTAGTATAACCAACTGTGGAACTCCAGTATTTTACAGTTTTTTCTCCAACTAAAACCGTCAAAGTGTTGTAAAAAGTAACCTACGCGTTGCAAAATGTGCCATTAGTAAGACTCTATCGCTACAAATTCTCTTAATGCTATTACTACACAACAAAATTGTATCACCTAAACAACAAAAGATGAATGCATGGTATTTTGGTGTTGATTGATAATTTTCTGACTTCCATACTAAATATTTTTGAAAACCCTGCTCCACCCATTACGACAAAGTCAGAATATTTTAGATTTTTAATTTTCAACACTAATATCATAATACGAATATCTTATTTGAATCTCGTGTAAGAATTAACAAAATCAAGCCGTTTCCAGAGCATTTGGGACGGCCCTCGTAATTGGCATGCTTGTGGCAGAACAGTAGACGTAAGCAAAGCGCACAAAATGGGCATGAAGAGTGAAATTGTGAACAATACGAGATATAAACGCATATAAAAAAAATCACGTGACTGTTTGATCATAAAAAATGAAAGAAATATTGATTAAAAACATTTCTAAGCTAAAGTCTCATAGCATGTTTACATGCATGAACATGAAAAAACTGTCACAAAACAAGCAAATTATATGGAAAAACGACATAAGCAAATGAAATTAGGTTTCATTATTTTTATTAATGCCAACCGGTTTCCAATCATCAGAAAATTATTGCCAAGCGGTTTTCCAATCTTCTGAAGATTGGAAACTGGCTTAATTTATTCTGACTTTTTAAAAGCGGTATTCTGCTGACAAACTGTAGCTACGTGTATATAATTTTGGCGCTCTTCGTAAAAGAAAATTGTCGCAGTGTTGGCCTCCTCATGAGAAAACCTGTCTTCAGAGTTTGCGACATCTAGGCACCAACTTTTTCTATTTTGCAACATGAAACTTTTCGTATGTAGCATGTAGTAAGTGTTGCTTTCATACTATCCAGAAAGAACTTACACATGTAGGTCGCCTTTTCAGTTCGCATGCAACAAAATCAGCTTTCATCGATATGGGGCCAATGTGATAGTGGTAGTGTTTCGTTTACCATAAATCAGCTTTTACCACTAACCTAAGCAGGTACATGAATCCAGTGAACCTAATGGACCTGAATCAAGCTATGGCCTACATATTTTAAATCATTTGCCAGTCACTAGCAAATGTGATAATAACAATAATATATTTCACTTCATAAAATATTATGACACCAGCTGATACAAAAAAAATGTAGTACTGTTCTTTTTCCATTCCATTTAAAAAGTATTTACTTAACATAATTATATGGACATCGAAATATCTAACACTAGATATGGATACAATTTTGAAACTAGATTGTTATTTTGAAAATGTTAATATTTGCTTTATTTCTCCTTTATGATTTATCTTCTGAAACGTGCCCGTCATTGGCACCAGGTTTGAAAAGTACTCTCGTACCAGATACTAAGTAATAGTTGTAGTATAGCCAATTCTTTTTTCTTTGATCTTTGCTGATGTTTAAATCGGGCACCCTTGAATAATGAAGAAGGTGGAGCTTAAAACCATACTCTAACTTCCAATTTATTCAAACAGTGATGTAGGCGGGGACTTCCTAAATAGCGACAAATTAACCCGTATGAAAATGTAAAATAATGTACAGCTTTGGCCGGATAAGTGAGGAGCGACAGGTAAGAGTAACACGTTTTATTTGTGCCTGCACCATACTACAAGCAAATTAAGGGTTCTTCCTCGGCTTTGTGTTAAAACTACTCGGCGGGCTACGCCCACCTCGCGGTTTAAACGAAAAAGTATCCTTTATTTATTACTTATACCATGGGTTGTGCGCCTGTATGTTGAGATAATCCAGGGGCTTTAGCGAGGGGCCTATCTTACGTACAGGTGGAAAAACATGGTTTAACTATCCCATACCAACTACATCAGTTTAGATGTTGGACATCACGAAATAGTTCAGCTAAAGTTGGTAAGGGTGGTGTAAAAGACGTTATCTCAATGGGCCAACGCATAAACATGGGCGGATCCAGAAGGAGGGACTGGGGGTCCGGACCCCCCTGAAAAATCACAAAAATATAGGGTTTCGTAGCAAAACTGGCCTAGATCCCCTGAAAATCACAAAGATACCAAGCCAGCATTCATTTTTGGGCCATCATCGGCCTACCAGCAAAACGCCATTTAAATGGCATTTCGCTGGCGTGCCGATGGTGGCCCATTTATAGTGATATTTTGATCCTCTAAACGTTATCAAATTTAGACCCCCTCTGATCTGCGCATGCCTAAGATACCTACAGTAACAGGTAACCACTTATAACAATCATATAGGTCTAATTAGAAAAATGAAAAGTGTTTATTTGGGGGTGGGGGGGGGGAGTTCAGGTTGGAATAAAAATGTCGAATTTCATTCCTTGGAAAATAAATGTGTCAAAGCTAAAGGGAAAGTGTGATTATCATGGCGTTGTCATTGTAACGTCAAGATACCGATGTGTGTTTCATGGGCGGATCCAGAGGAGAGGACATGGGGTCCTGACCCTGCTTGGAAAATCGCAAGTGACTTTAGGTTTCCTTAAACATACTAGTATGGACCGTTGGTTCCTATTGCTTCTCGAGGAGGCGGTACATATGACCCCCTCTGATATAGGTTGATGACTAAAGAAACGTTGCCTGGATCCCCTTGAAGGACAGTTCTGTATCTGGACTTTTCTGTGTTTACCTACTAAGGTATGATATGTGTTTCTTTTTCAAGATAAAAGTCAAATTTATCTTGTTAAGTTCAGAAGTCGAATAAGTTGAATAAGCAATGCTTTTTGATAAAATAAGTTCATGTATGAATGATATAGTACTAAAAAGCAATCTTATATGTGGTGCCATTGGCTGATCTGTGATCTATGATTCTGACATTTTTGGTCATACTCACTCGTTATTTGACTGATTTTGTGGGGCGTGTCTTTGAATATATGTCACACAAAATCAAATAATCCATTCCAGCTTCATTTTATTTTAGTGCCTATTGCATTTGAATATCCTTTCTAGAAATAGCATTAGAATATATATTAACCCATATTCACAAAACAGATTTTTCAAGTCTTATTATCGAGTCAAATTGATTAGGTACACATATTATTTATATTCATAATGCCCTTCACTTGTGATAATATGCATGACGCCATAGCAGAGCGATTCTCTAAAACAAAAATGGAAGAATTGTAATATATTCGCCAATATTACTACATTTTATTAAATATTGCAACATCTCTCGAAAATAATGTATCGACAGAGAGATATTTATTCCAATAAGACGTCTCTTGTAGCAAAGAGCATCGAGCCTTACAAAATGTAAGCGATACAGGCATGGATAATAGAGTTCGTTTTCATTTATAATTTCCCCCAAACCCCACTCCTGTCCCGTCTATAGTGAAGCACCATTAACCACAATAAAATGAAAGCGACTTGTTTTCCATGCTCAATAAACTTAGTACTTCCACAATGTTTAAACTTAGTCTATTTACAACTTGTCAGGTTATTTTGGCAAATACGCGTAGAAAAAAAATAACATCTTTAATTAATGTTATTAGCTCTCGATCATTTGAACACCAAAATGAGATAGGTGTATAAACAAAATAAATACTTATCCCAAACATATTAGATAGAAACAATAAGAAATTCACAGAGGAAACCCCCTAATGCATGTTAAGTAGCTAATTAATTGATATATAGATACTCTTTATTATCCTCCAGATATGGAGACCACAATACAAAAGACTTAAACAACAAAGAGACAAAATGCAAAAGCAAAAACAAAGACTATAAGGATCTATCTTGAGTGTGAGGGTGATGACAATTGGTGGTCGCATGGACAGATTTTTCTATCCCACCCTCACACGAATGATGGATGTTTTTCTTGCTCACCACTAAATACCTCAATTCCTAATAGAAAAACATGAAGGTACGGGTATGTGAGATAGAATTGGATATGGATAAACATTTGTCATCTAAAACAGACACTTGTGACTTGAAAAAAACAAACGGAAATCCTGAATTGGTGTGTGAGAAAATATATTCATGCACATCTACAAAATGGTTGAGTTTTCGGACTTAGATACCCGAAGTTATCTGTTATCTAAGGAGTAAACAACAGAGGGACAGGTCATGCTGCACGTGTGCTCAGTTGATATGCTCCCTGTCGTTTGCATAAACATGAAGATGGGCAGCTCGCGAATAGACCCACTGATAACGAAGCATTTGCCCTATTTTTTTGATATATTTATCTTAAAAAATTCTACTCTATGTGTCTTCACAGAAACACTTGCAACTTGCTTTCACATATTTAACGAAATACAGTTAATGGCCCAGTTTCGAATCTTTCCCAGTTCCGAATCACGTCATAGTTTTGTTGCAAACTACACATCAGCGGTAAAATTTAAAATACATATTTTGGTTTTGTTTTGTTGTATAATTATCCCTCTGTATGTGAGTGAAAGCAAATATCTATAAGTTATCTGCTTGGTGAAAATAATTACAATTTTCCCCTATGACCCATTTTATGAAGGTAAATTTTCACACGTGTCAGTATATGTTCACTGCGTATTTCCGAAAAATTCTTTCGTTTGAAATGCATTTTTATCAAACTTTCGGTTTCAGCATGTTTTCTAACAATTATTTAAACACATCCTAGAAAAAAACGGACCTTTTGTTCTGTTTTTGGTTCCGTGATAGCCGTGTAATCATTATCACTTTTTGGCCCAGTTTCGAATCAGCTGAATACAAGTTTATTTCCCGTCACATAATAATAACGTACACGCGCTCAGCTGTTTGTACAACATAGAAGTCAAAATTATGTGAAAAAGTTTCACGGGCACCATATGCTCCCCCCTCTCTCTCTCTCTCTGTCTCTCTCTGTCCCTCTCTCTCTCTCTCTCTCTCTCTCTCTCTTTCTCTCTCTCTCTTTCTCTCTCTCTCTCTTAGCAGACGCGGATCCAGAAAGTTTTGACTCTGACAACGTTTTTTTTGTATTACACGCCGTTTTAGTTGATGAGGGGAGAGAGGATCCAATAACTACAAAAATGACGACCCGCCAGCGAAACTCCATTTGATGGCCTTGGTAGCACTATAGAGAGCATTAGTGTGAAAATGGTCTGAATTTTAGGGGAATAGCTATGGGACTTTACAGGGGTTGGCGGGGGGGGGGGGGGGGGGGCTCTGTGCCCCCAGTCTTCCCTGGATCAGCGTATGCATGAGGATTGTGCCTTTGTGCGTGTCTGTTGAATTTCTCTGTCTTTCTGTATGTCTGTCTGTCTATCAGTCTGTCTGTCTATTTAAGTCTCTCTATATGTATATGCCTGTCTGTCTGCATGTCTCTCTTTCTCTCTCTCTCTCTCTCTCTCTCAACGTATGTGGCATAGGCCTAGCAGACCAGGGTCTGAGTTCGATACCGGGCAATTCAAGTCTTTAGCTGGGACTCTAAATCAGTCCCGTTCCCGAATAACCTTAGCTGGTAGAAGCCCATTATCCTAATTATGCATCATTTATCCGTAACCACTACATGCACGGATCCAGAAAGTTTTGACAGAGGGGGTCCAACCTTGACAACGTTTTTTTTTTTTTGTTTTTTTTTTGTTTGATGGGGGAGGAATTTTCCAAATACCACTTTAAGCGGGCCATCTTCGGCCCGCCAGCGAAACGCCATTTAAATGGCGTTTCGCTGGCGTGCCGAATATGGTCCAAAATTGAAAGCTGGCTTGGTAGCTTTACGATTTTAAGGGGATCGGGACAAGTATTGTTAAAAAAAAAACTATATTTTTGTGATTTTCGAAAGACGGGGGGGGGTCTAGACCCCCTGCCCCCCTCTGGATCCTCACATGCACTACATCCTCCTATGAGTAAAAGCAGGGCTTTAAAGTCTTGTTGATTTTCTAGTGCCCTGGTATATGCCTCACTCCATCACAAGTGGACATATGTGTTTGGAATGATTCCCTTGCTTTTTGCCCAACTATGTATAACAGAGTTTTTACTTGGGTAGAGACCAGAGCCAAATCAGAATAAAGAGTGAGGTTGGTACCGTTAAACATGTTGAAGCTCTCCAGTTTTTCTTTTTACTGGCGCAGATTTCATCGGTCGTCTTTTTAAATGTTAAAAACATGGCCTTTACCCCGTACTGCGGTGTGTGTGTGTGTGTGGGGCGGGTCAAGACGTTATAATCATTTAAACATATACCATGACCCGCTATCGGCTAAAGTATCACGTGTGTCGACCGCCCGCGGTGTTGGCGGGTGGGGCAGTGGTTACAAATGCATTTTACTCTCACAACGCGTGTTGGTATATGCGTGCGCTAAATAACAATGGAAATGAGCACGGACGTTAAATAAAAAAAATGTCACAAAATAGAAAAGAAAACTCTGAAAAAGTGAATGGTAGTGTCTGTATCACAAAGCGATGCGTCAAATGACAGACAGTGCAGATCCTGATTAGCACGCGCCTCTGGCAGCTATCTGATCTAATTCAACTCTACACTGTCTCATAGACCAAGTTTACCTGTACATGTAACCCTTTCGATTATAAGCCGGTGTATTACTTGCATGTGGTAAAAATGTTCATAATCTTAGGACCTTTATTCATGCGCGGATCCACAGGAGTGAGTACTAGGGGTCCGGACCACTCCCTCCCGCATGGAAAAGGACAAAGCTGTAGATTATCTTAGGATTACTGGTTGGAAAAGTACAAAGCTACCGATGTCGGGTCATCATCGGACCGCTAGCGAGGCGCCATTTATATGACGTTTCGCTGGCGGGCCAATGGTTGTCCGTTTTAGTTACTTTCTGTGTCCGTGCAAGTTTACTGCTATGAATACGGTAAAATAATGCGTCAAACTCGTCATTAGAAGTAGTGATTAAGCCAACAATGCCAAAACCTTAATGCAACAGTTGCAACTGAACGACTGAAGGTAATTTCTTAGAATTTCTAAAGTGATTCGAAACTGAGCAAATGACCCGCAACTAGGCAAATTGGCGGCCTACTTCGAAGCCGTGGTATGACACATAGCAGAGTCCGAATGATACAAATTGAGGTTCGCTATTTAGGGGAATGATAGTGCTTTGTAAGAGTAAAACCGAAATCTTATTTACTCAGAGCAACTATTTGGAATTCGCCTTGAAGTAAAAGTGATTCGGAACTGGGCCATTAACTGTACCATCCGTACCACCGAGGTTATGATAGTCTTGTCAAAGCCTTTTACTTTAAACCTCAACTGGAGAGAAGAAAAACAAACAAATAGAAGCCCTAATTTAACCCCAAAATGAGTTATGTGTATAAATAAAGAAACGACTCAACCGAAACATAATAGATAGAAAAAAAATCACAAACAAAACCGTCTCAGTACAGTAACTAATAGCTAGATTTTTTTTTCAAGTTACAATGGCTGTTTTAGATGACAAAGCCTTGATTTTAAAAAGGAATCGTAAACACAGACCAATCTCTAAAGGGCGAAAGCAGAGTCAATCAATTTGTTGCATAGAAAAGGTTCGACGGATTTATCAAACCAACTATTTTTGCGTACTTTCAATATGATTAATCTATTTAAGTCATTGAAAATATTTTACCAGATGATTCCAGTTGAATCATTTCACATGGTTTGAGCAAAAGTATGACAACACCGAAAAAAATCGTGTCCAGTCAGTCTGATCAGAGTCTTCGCTCTGCGGTGAGCGGGTAAATATTGACCGAAGCTTTCTCCATGCGGACGGAAAAGACTCTGATCAGACTGTGATAATGTCTAGTCTGATCTGAGTCTTCTAATGACGCACAACCACACTGTTGCTATTCTCATTTGTGTCCTGCGACATTGAAATGTCTTTTATAGTATCTACATTTACCTATCGATATGCATTAAGCCATTCTTTAAAACCACCCGCACAGCTATGTAGCTGAGCTTGATGGTGAACTTTGGCCATGGCCTGTATCCACACATTCATATTGTGGATACGAGCAGTGATAGCTCTGACAAGCCTGTGCGGTACAGGCTTGTCTGAGCTTCCACTGCTTTCGTATGCGATAAGCCTATTTATGCCAAGGTAAGATTGCAACCAGCCGTCTGGGAGCGCAGTGGCTCAGTTGTAGAATGCTTGACTCGAGACCGAGGGACCGCGGGTTCGAGCCTCACCAGCGTCACTGCGTTGTGGTCCTTGAGCAAGACACATTTATCCTAGCTTAGTACTGGTTCAACCCAGGAAGAACCGTCCCTGTTTAACTGAAAGATTGTTGATGGGGCGTAAAGAATCAAATTAAACAAACAAACAAAGCAACAAGCCGTCTCAACTGTACATACTAAAAAATCATGCAATTGTGTTATAATAATGGGAATAATTTCATTCACAGTTTCAGGTATAACATCGGTAATCATGTAATGTTATATGACTCCGCTTGCAGGTCGCTGTAAAGCTAAATTTCAGAAGTAAAATCTGACGATTTACCTCCCAAATGGAAATTTTGAGTACAGAATGTATGCTAAGTACTGGTAGACTGCCTCATGGTGGCTTGCCCAGGAATAGTATGGTAAGGATAACTGACTGAGTGTTCTGACATGGCCTCAGCTGTTTACTGTGGACATAAAGCAATAATCAACCAATAAACCAAATGCATCTTCTCTATACCAACTTGTTTTTGTGAGATATTTATTATGATAATATTTCTGAGGAATTCTCAAAAATGTCAACAAGAATTGTTCCTGCATTCTCCAGTACTACAGTCAATAAAAATAAACTAAAACACTATCTTTACTCTGTTTCAAATGTTCGGCCACTTGGCCTTTGTCAAGAAACAAATAACTGGATTTATGTTGTTAGCTACATTTCCATTGTCTAAGCCAGCCTTTGGCAATGTTTCTTTTTTTTCAGAAAATGCTTATCAATTTTTGCGTGTTGTTATGCTATTGCTCATTGTCTGAGCCAACCAGTAAATAACTGGATTTATGTTGTGAGCTACATCTCCATTGTCTAGGCCAACCAGTAAAACATATTTACTGGTTGACTTAGACAATGGAAATGAAGCTCACAACATAAATCCAGTTATTTGTTTCTTGACAAAGGCCAAGTGGCCGCAAATTTGAAACAGAGTAAAGATAGTGTTTTAGTATGAATCAATTCCCTTTGGAATTTTTATTGAGATAATCAGTCATAAAAATCAATATCTGCCCAAATGTTCATGATGAAAAAAATGTTAAAACTATAAAAGCCAGCCGCTGAATTTTTTTTTGTAACAACCAAAAAGTTAAGATATGGTGACTCTATAATCTTCTCTAGATAGATCTTACCCAAAGCAAACTTCACAGACCAAATGATACTGCACTTCAATGATGCACCTCGATAATTGACATTTTAGCTTTACAGACTCTTTTAACTCCACCTCATCTCCAAGAAACACTAAAACATGCCTATGCTTCAGCAGTCTACCCTAAACAGGATAACTATAAAAGTTCTTTAAGCCAGGCAACACTATCTAAACCCAACAGGCAAGGTATGACGAACTAGATTTTTGCCCCCCCCCCCTCTTGCCCCTTACACTCACAAACTGCTTATAATTATATCTTAACCTCTTAACCACATTAATTTATCACAAGATTTCCAGAAAACCATAAGGGACAGACAAATGCAAGCCACAGTGTAGCGATCATCCAGAGATACTCATTCACAGGCATAAGTCTAATTAATTATAAACACAGATAGAAGTTCCATCACAGCTTCCAGGAATAACACTTTGTGGGAGATTTCTGTTTACATTTTTTTTTTCAGAAAATGCTTATCAAATTATTGCGTGATTTGCTTTTCAAGAACATTGCTAATATGTTCCATGTAGTATTGGAGTTTGAAAATACATTTGACATTGTGAGTTCAGGTTTATAAACGTGGAGTGTTATGTGCAAGAGACAGGCAGATTTACATTTAAACTAAACCAAAAGAACTTTTTTTTCATTACTAGAAATATTCACGATAAGTATGAGGGCCTGGATGATGGATATACAAATTAGAATATTATAAAGAAATATGTATTTATTAGCTATATTTTATTATAGCACTTTTAGCAAAAATCTGCATTTTTTTCACAGTTATTAATCGCTTTACACTGAAAAATAATGTCATTAATTACAATTCACAGTAAAACATGTCACACAGTCACTTACTGCTACCCTCTGATATGACCCTTATTTGCTTATGATACAGTACAAACTGGTTTTTGTAAAATTTTTGTTTGTTCCTCTATTAAAATTAAAAAACTTAAAAAAAATCAAAAAAACTAAAAATGGACAAATCAGTAGTTTTTTGGTCAAAAAAGTGCTTTTTTATTGGTTTAAGCAACTTTTTTCTATTCTTGCATGGTGAAAACAGATCCAAAGCAATGTGTCCTAGGGAATTTAATCTCAAATTTTAAGATCTGTTGCAACCCCAGGAAGAAAAGCTTGGTTACTATTGTCAGTCAGGGAAATGTCTTAGGGCCTTAGAAACCCATGTTTTACTTAGTTTTCTGTGATCAATTTTTTCTGTAAATGGCTTGTAATCAAAGTTACCCTACTAACAATGAAAATTGTAGTACACAGAATACAAGACTAGTTATATATTTAACAGTAGTATCAATGAAATTATTTGAGCATTAAATGTTTGATCAAGTCATATACATAAATTGCAGACATCAGTGGGATGATTTTCCGCTCGTCAGCGTTACGTATGTTACATTTTACACGAAATTGTAGATAATGCCTTTATAGATTGCATATAAGGATGAACCATGTTCCCCAACCATAGGGAGAAAACTTGGTTATTATTTTCAGTTAAAGTTATGTCTTGGGGCCTTAGAAACCTATGTTTTACGAGTGGTCAATTTTCTGTAAATAGCCTGCAATCAATGTTACCCTACTAACATTGAAAATAGCAATAAACAAAATCAAGACTAATAGGATATTTCCAATAATGTTAATAAAATTATTTAAGCTTTACATGAATGAGATAGACAGAAACATCAAAATCAGGCATCTGTAACCTCAGAGTTACTTATGTTACATTTTTTTTACAAAATTGCAGATAATGACTCTTTAGATTGTATATTAGAATAAACCACATTCCCCACCCTTAAATGTGTACGTCATAAAGATCTATATTTTAGTGCAGAAATTTAATTTTCACATATTTGAAGCTGTTTATAACTTGAAACTGGCGATAGAGGTAGAAAAATAAATAATCAAATGTGCTTATAAGCATGTAACCTCTACTGGCCTATAGATGTTCTATCCGACCATTCACATGGCATTGGAATGGATATTGTCTTATTCATATCTGGCACAATGAAATTAGATAATTAAAAACTAATTGCCCCTTGCGTAAATGGATGAAAATACAAAATAAGTGTGGCAGGTAGACTCAATATTAACCTGAGCTGACGACATAGCCTGACCACAATCCAGGCTCAGGTTATATTTGAGACTATTTCTCCACTCTTGTTTTAAAAAAAATATCTTCAATTATAGGCAAATTATGCTAAATAAACACTAAATTGAGTGAGTTTTGTAATTTTTGATTGATTCTGTTACTTTGATATGACGGTTTGCAGATTTTTACGAATTGTTCATAACAATAAACGAATATCTAACTCATGATTCAAATATTGGGCTGAATGTTTTACTACGTTTTTCGTTGTCAATTTTCATAATAGGCCTAAAAACTATGTACCGTATAAAATCAGGATAGAAAATTTAAAAGCCAGTACAAGTTAGGTGCTTATAGGCATATTTAAATATTTATTTTACTACAGTTACGAGTTATAAATAGCTTCACATATATGAAAATGGAAACTAATCATTAGAATAAAGATCTACATGATATATCTTAGGTTAGGGAACATGGTTTATTCAAATTTGCAATCTTTAAAGTTGTCATCAATTTCATATAAAATATAAGTAACGCTAACGAATTGAAACATTTTTTTTGTTATTAATTATTTTATTTTAGAAACAACATCATATAACATATATAGGCATAACACATTTTACCATACACAAGTTTTAAGTAGTCATACTTTAAAATAAGGATAATATGATACCACAAACTGGGTAAAACATGAGAAAATGCCTTTTAGTATCTATGCCTATACTCAGTCAGAATCCCTAATACTGACGAAACTTCAGTACTCAGTGTATCAGCTGGGCCCTGCTGGGGTGGATATCCAGACTCTGACATCGGTTCTACTTAGGCATTGTTTGCAACGGTACAGAACACATTTTGTCACGTTTTGTTAAGCATGATCTATGACTAGTTGACATTCATATATTATCATCCCTTAATATGTTTTACAAGGTGGCTTCAGAAACAATTTATGAGAAGAAGGAAGGGTGGGTAGAAAAAAAGAGAGGGAATAAAGGGCATTAGAAAGAACAAAGTGCGTGGCGTCTAGCTAATTTGAAGTTTTGAAAGATAATATTCGAAGAATATTCACAAATTATGAAGTAGAGGTTCGCCACTTGCTTGAGTAACAATATATTAATACCAGAGAGAGAGAGAGAGAGAGAGTAGTCGCCTTTCTGTTTATGTTTTAATAGTCTATTAATGTTTTTAGGTTCCCCCATTTTCTGTCGAATTGGGCAATTCTATCATTTGTAAAATAAATGTATTTTTCTACCTTAATTCTTTGACTTAAGTACAACTTAAAATGTTCTAATGTTGGTTGAGTTCCTTGGTATTTGTTTTTGAATATAAAATATTTTCCGAGCAGTATAATGAAATTCTTGACCTGGGTTTCTATACAATTTGTTCCATCCATGATACCGAATGTAACATACTTTAAACTGAAATTGATTGTTATGTTATGTCTCAATAAGAACATGGCCAGGTTTGTCCAAAAATGCTGTACATGGTTACATTCCCAATAATAGATATTTTTTGGTGGGAATAATTCGCATTAAGCATTTGTACTGGAAATTCTGGAGTCGAACGTCTTTTGTTGCCTGCAAGCGACTGGTATATATGTTATTCCAGTTTAGGTTTTCGTCAATGAATTGTTCTATCCACTTTTGTTTCCAAATTTCTTTCTGGTGGTAATTTCTTTTTCATAAGTAATTTATAGGTGTACTGGTTGGTTTGTTTTGATTTTTTTATTTGATCAACAATCGATGGCCTTTTGGGTATATTAACATTTTCTTTTTTAATATTAGTTTTCCATGCATTTGGTATACTATATATCAAGGTTAAATATTTAAGAAAATCACATTCTGGGAGGTTGTATTTTTCGCTTAATCTTTTATATGAATAAAGTGCTTTTGCTGTAATATCGTATACATCTTCAGAATATTTTATTCCGTTACTGAACCAATTTGTATACATTATTGTGTTACCTTCTACTTTTACAACACTGTTGTTCCATAAAATTTCGTGCCTATAAGAACTGATAACTGGATTTTCAATTCATTTGCACCACGCTGCCAAGATATCTTTTAAAAAATTGTTTTGCGTAAATCTATGTATATCGTTTTCAGAGAAGTTACATTCAAATAAAAGTTTTCCTCCAAGGGGTTTAAGTTTGCTAAGATATATGTTTTTAAGTATTCCGTTATCTTCAGATTCTATCATTCTTTTTATCCAACATATCTTTAAGGATTTTATAAAGGTTTCCAGGTCTATCATTTTTAGCCCTCCCTTTTCAAAATCCATGGTAAGTATTTCTCTTTTTATTTTAGCAGGTTTTGAATCCCATAATAAATCGTACATTATTGTTTCAATTCGTTAAATGGTTTGTTTATTCGGATCAGGTAAAGAGGAAAGAACATATACTAATTTTGGAAGTGCATATTTTTTTATAACAGTGATTTTACACATCAGTTTCAGTTTCCTATGTTGCCACTGCTTCAAACATTTTTCAAAGAGTTTGATTTTAGGTTCTAAATTTGCTCGGAATATATTTTCTTTGTTAGTACAAAAGGTCATACCAAGTGAACTCGCTTCGGTAGAACTCCATTGAAATTTTCTGTCTTTTAGGTATACTACATTGCTTTTAGTCATGCTACCTATTCGCAGAACTTGACACTTTTTGGCATTAATTTTCAATCCAGAAATATAACTAAAATTATCTAAGATGTCAATCAGTGTTTGAAATGACTTGAATGAGCCATCCAGTATAAATGATGCATCATCGGCGAATAAAGATTTTTTAAATTCCATATTTGTAAAGAAAATGCCTTTAATGTCTTCTGTGGTTGAAATTTTATGCGAAAGTAGTTCAATACATATAATAAACAGGTAGGTAGACAATGGACATCCCTGGCGAACAACTCGCCGTATTGGGAAGAACTTAGACATGTTGCCATTATTCGAGACACAGCTTTTGGCGTCATGATAAAAAAGTTTTACCCATCTGATAAAATCCTCTCCAAAGTTAAAATGTTTCAGACAACTAATAATAAATGTGTGATCGACGCTATGAAATGCTTTCTCATGATCAGAGAAAAATATTAAGCCAGGCTTGTCTTCATCTTCAGCATTGTCTATAATTTCAAAGAGCAAACGAATCTTTCTCCTATATATCTTCCCTTTATAAAACCTGTCTGTGAATTATGTATTACAGTAGAAATAGCACTTTTTACTCGGTTTGCAATAACTTTTGTTGCAATTTTATAGTCAACATTTAACAGACTGATAGGTCTCCAATTTTCAAGTGATGTTATATCTTTATTTTGCTTAGGAATGAGTGTAATTTTACTTTGTTTTTGTAAATCAGTACGAGAACCAGAATGAAAGGAGTGGTTTATAGAATTTATATAAAATTCCTTTACATCATTTCAAAAAAGTTTGTAAAATTCTACTGTAATTCTGTCTGAGCCAGGGCTTTTTTCATTGTTCATGTTTCTAAGGGCGCTTATGCATTCTACTTCAGTTATCAATCCTTCACAGTTGTTTTTGTCTGAGTTACTTAATTTTTTTCATGATCTGATGTTTCCGAAATATTCTGCTATAATTTTAAAATTTCATTTTCTATAGTTTCTTCTTGTATCCTAGTTTGTTTGTTTTTTGTATGGGTTGCAAATTTAATAGTTTCATTTCGAATTGTGCCTTTTATTATTTCCCAAAGAGTATTCGGATTTGCATCTCTATTTATTAATGAAATTTCTGTTATACTTTTCTTGACAATATCTTGGTATTTCTTATCAAGTAACAAACTGTTATTTAATTTTAAATTACCTGGTCCTCGAGTCAGATTTAACAGGTCGATATTTACTGAAACCAGACTGTAATCGGATTTAAATCCAATATTATGATTACTAGATACTATAGAATGGAGGAGATTATCAGAGATAAGAAAGTAGTCCAGTCTATAGAAGACAGGTGGTTTCTGGTGCGAGTGCCAGGTGAACTGTTCTAAGAGTGTCCGTCTACAAAGTTTATGTGTGCCAGTTCTACCATTTCTTTTATCTATATTTCCATTAATTACGGTTTTAAAATCACCCCCAACTATTAAAGTTTTTTCATTATTTTCTTTGATGTACTTTTCTAACTGTTCGAAGAATGCAGGGTCATCGTTATTTGGGTCATAAAGATTGATTAAAGTAATTTCCTTTTCATTTATTAAATTTTTTAATGCTTGCAGCCTACCCACAATTATTTCTGTATACTTATGAACTGCATAAGATACCTTTGGGTTTATTAAAATTCCTACCCCTTTACTATTATTGCTCTCACCGCTAAAATAGGCTTCATGACCCCATTCTTGCTCCCATGGGGAATGAGTATTTACGCCTGAATGGGTTTCTTGCAAAAACAAAAAGTATGGTTGCTGGACTTTAACCATGTGAAAATTTGTTCCCGTTTTGCTTTATTGCCCAATCCCCTTACGTTATAAAAACATACAGAAAGATTCATGGTGTTCTTTTATATAAGAATACCCGTTTCTAGAACAGAAAGGCGACGCTACAGAAAGGTGCGAAAATAGGATATCAGAGTCCCACAACATGTTAACAAATTAGGTGTAGGGTTTAGCCTATGTACATGTTAGGTTTTAACATTATCCGTAGGTATAATTACCATGCAGTTTTATAAACATTACACTCTCGTTAGCTCAAAATCCATAGGTCAAGAAATTTTAATTCGAATTCAAGCAAGAAGAGGTTGTCTAGTCAAAAGAAATTGGACTGCAAAGTCACAGGTATTTTTCATAACTGCCTTTTAAAGGTATGCTGTGAGTACCAAATAAAACCCTCATGTATGTTCTCAAGGCATATAATTGGAAAGAGTGTGTAATAAATTTCAGAAATCCTTGCTATGACCGTGATTCATTCTATTACATATCACATTCGGCTTAAGCTGGTATAGCAAAACTTTTTCCGGGATTCGAGCAAACGAGAGTAAATTGTGTCTATACTTACACTCTTTGCGTAACTATAGGCATGTACGAATTTAGGTACTAGCATGCGAAATTCTCGCGTCTAATCGCAGGTATGAATGATACCTGATTCTGAAAATGAGCCGAGGCATGAGATTTCCAACAATGTGGCATGTACGTCCAGCAAAGCCCTAGATCAGCCTGCGCACACGCGCAGTCTGATCAGAGCCTTTGCTAGTCGCCTGAATATTATACAACAATTAAGCCACCGACCGAATACCATTGGGAGTCACTAAGCTCAAAGGAAGGCTGCACAGGCTCGTCCGAGCCCATATGAACGGAACAGAAACATATATCACAGATGCTTTCAATGGACGTTCATGTCGAGGTCAAAGATTTAAAGCTGAAAAACTTTCATTGATGTTATTGGAAAATATCTTGTTAGGCAAGTGTGTCTAATGGTTGGCCTTTTGGTGTCAAAGACCCAAAACAAGGTTATTCAATGATATATGTATACTACCCACGAAGCTGTCATTCACCATATTCGAGCAGCTGAGTGTACACCCAGTCTTCCATCAGTTAATAAGAGTTCATATGTTTGATGTTTGGGGAAATTGCATCACAAAATGTTTATCTAATATAAATTTATAAGCATAATGTTATCTTTTTAGATGAATCAACACTCTAAACCTATTTCTTTTGCAAACCTATTCCCATCTGGCGTCTGAAACACGAACAAATTTATCCACATTACATTAATGGATAGGTAAAAATCCACCTGAGACGTAAAGAGAGGACTATCTTGTAACTTTTAAAGGGGTCTCGCAACTTAAGCGTAATGAAACAATCACCAGTAAGGCATGTCAGGACAATATCAAAAACGATATAAAACTCCAATGTGTATGCACTATGTCCCAAGCATTCAACAAGATAACGCACATAACAATAACTCTTTAAAACATTCACGCATTCACCAGGGACCAGGGCGGTGATGTTTTTGAGTTGCCACCTTACAGTGTAGATCTAACCCCCATAGATACTGACTGTAGCATTGATTAGCGTCACGTTAGTCGGATGTCAAATAAAAACGGCAGACATTTTTAGAAATTACTATCAAAATTGGTGAACCTTGAATTCAGATGGCCTATAGTCATGCATTCGGCTATGCCCAAAAGAATCCAAGCTGTCACTACAACTAATGGTTGTGTTGCTAAGTGTAAGATGACATGCCAGATTTTCGCTGGAGATGAAATCAGTTTCAAGCTAAATTACTTTTTTGTTACAGTGCTATATATGTGCTATAATAAAACATAGAACAAATAATGATTTGCACCTTTTAATACACTGCAAAATCAAATCTTAAGTATGTAGGGTATGTAAATAATTATGACAAAATCGCTATCTAGAGAAAATTTGGAAAGCAGCTGTATATACTAACTATTAAATTTACTAGGAGCTGATTCTTCGATAAGTTAGGGATCTTTCATGCGAACAAAACATATATTTGTCTTGATCCATATCAAAAACCAGGATGAGGTTGGTACCATAAAACTAGTTTAAGTCCTCCATTCAAAATATTTTATACTGACTGTTCCAAGGTGGTGCCTCTTTAGTGGATCTTTTTTGTATTATTTATGTGCGATGTTTTCTTGTGTTTTGTTACTTTCCCATGTGGTGTACTTGGTTAGGCGTGATACTTGTTTGTTGATACCTGATAATTGCCTTCTTACTTACATTGAATACATTCAATTAAGCTGGTATGTTTTTTAAGAGAGTGAATAATGAAATAGTTGTGTGCAAGCTCAGGATGGTCCGTGCCTTTGCTGTATAAATGCATCCTGGTCCGGATTTCCAGCGCTGAGAACAAATATACATATATGAGCATCTGTAATGTCAAAGATCAGTGTCGATTTCCTAGCCCTATTGTGCTGGATACATAGTGATTACTTTTTATTATTCATTTACATTATATATTTACATTTTCTACTCTGAGATAGTCATCTCTGTTATTCGCAGACGCATATAATGCATCTTTGTCGTTCTATCTTATCATTCTGTAAATGATATCATGTCCCTTGTACACATATATGTCCATTAAAAAAATTCCAGGAATTCATTCTTACTTATCATATGACGTCATGTCTGGGAGTGAAATTACGCCATGCATTAAAATTGATAAACCACTGGTGTGGTTTACAGATTTTCGGGAAACGTTATGATGTCCATATAACGTTGCGTAATTACTGGCAAAAATATATCGTTTTAATGGCAGAAATGGGATTACAAATTAATCTTAACGTCGTATAATAAATAGAACCTAACGTTCGTGCTTATGTATTATTGAATATTTTAAACGCGTTGCGAAAAAGCGATGAAATGTTCGACATTTTATTTTGTTCCCCAACTTGTTTAATAAATTCAATAAAACATTGAGCACTCATGTAAGATCCTCTATATCTGCAACAAAAGTAGCACGCATGTAAGATTCTATATGTATCGAACTGTTTGGACCACAATCAGGCCCAATACTTAGTTCTCGATTCAAAATGGTTTACATTTTGTGATATATTTGCAAAATGTTAAACCCTTAACTCCATAATATTGACTTTTGACGTCTTCGGAATATCATGTTTTTGAAAATATTATGGAAAATAGAGCATTTGCTCTTTTGGAGCAAATGCTCCATTTTCATGATATTTTCAGAGGTATTCAAAACTTACTTAAACTGTTCATGATTTTTTCAATGTTGTCTAAAGATAGAAAATGATGTCATTATCTAAAAATAACTTATAGAGTAAAGGATTAAAGAAGGAACAACTGACGACCCAAAAAGTCAAAAAGAACCTATCTAGGCACGTCTAATTTTCATTGTTGTTGATTTCAGTGAGTGGAAATGGCCCTTCCATCCGCCCCAGGTAATTCCAGTTTTATCACTTGTTGGATTTTCTGTGTGATAAAATCCGTTTAAGTTTGAATCATTACAATTATCATACCACCAGGCTCCATGTACGAATTCGGCACAGTTGCTATTAGCATTATCATTGTCTTTGTCTTTCGTTGTGAACATTTTTCCTGAATGTCTTGTCAGTGAATCACCTATGAATTAAAAACAATAAGAATGGTGCAAACATAGTGCATCGATGAAATAAAAATGGAGAGGGGTAGAAGAAGTTAGAGGACAGATTAGTGAGCACTATGTTATTCATAAGATTTCAAGCGTCTCAAATAGTCCGTAAGGTGAGACCCTCAAAAATAAGTTTCGTTGCACCCCCTAGGTACCAAGGTTGCTATATACCATTTTGTAGGTAATTTTATGGTGAAATCAATAGGCAATGTTGTCAATATGACAACCTGTGCAGAAATTGTGTAAACAAGTTTTTGTAGGGCAGGAGTAGGGTAGAAATATTTACACAATAAAACAACCATACAACATTTTGATATGTGTTTTCTCTTTAAAAAGTTAATTAAACTCCTCTGAAAGATATCCCAGATCATTCAAAAGCATTAATGTTAAATATAGCTGAGAATAGAAAACAAATGCCACTAAGAACGGTATATTAGTCTGTATATTAACTATGTTACCACATTTATGCTCATTTTCAAAAGCATGTTGCTTTCAAAAACTGTCTGCCTAAGGAAGAAAGTATTCTCTTCACCCCAAAACTTAAAATAACAGTATTACAATTTTGCAAGAATGCATAAACTTTTTATTCTAATGATATCTGGGTCAAAAGCATTGCATTTATACGTGATAGCTTTTTTCTATGTTACGTAATTGATTTATGCAAACAATATTTTCAGCTGAAGTATTGTTAACAAACATATTTTTCTTAGGATATAAATGTAGCTAAACATAAAGCTAACAATTTTTCCTCAATTATCATAGCTAAGTAAGGAAATGGTTGTCATAAGGTTGCATACGTTACAATATCAGGTGAGCAGAAAAAACAGAATTTTGGTCGCAGGTTCTACATGAGTGCAATGTTTAACTCATTTTACTTCTATGCTATGCTAAAATCAATATTCAAATTCAAAACAGATCTTCATTTGAACAAAACCTTCACAATACTTCAGTAATTAGATGATGTATCCCTTAACCTGTATGAATACTCATAAATACTAATAAAGCCTCACTGAAATATATAACGGAGCTAAGCTCTGTTTATGTTACACTTATAAAAAATGGTAAGTGAGTATGATCAGGAAACACCACAATCACAAATCGCAGACAGTCTGATCATATATGATTATTTATTCATTTAGATATCATTTATTCATATTGATGTCTTTGAGTTAAATTTATCATTTCTCTCACATGCTTTATTTTTCTAGTGCTATCTAATCAATGATGTTGAGTCCACATAAATTAAAATTCTGGACTAGAATGCTAGCATAAGATAAGAAATGGAATGGTAGCGGTTGGTATGGATTCATAGGGGCACTGATATCAGTCTATGTTTATGTTTGCCAAAACTACTTGCATGGACATCAACAAAAGTCATTTTAAAACATCCTTGAATTTACATAGCATAATATCATAATTGTAACATACATAACAACAGTAATTTTTATCATGCTCACATCATTTTTATCGCTAAAATTGAATATTAGTTGCTCCAATACCATCATGTCTGAGATTCCAGCTGTCTTTTGGTATGATCTTTGGTGGAGCACATGGCTCAGTTGGTAAAGCATTAGATTTGGAATCCAAGGGTTGCTAGTTTAAGACTCACTACCTGTGGAGTCACTGTGTTCTGTCCTTGAACAAGGCGCTTTATCTGCTGCTAAGTACTTGTTCAACCAAAGAAGACAGGAAATTTTCTAGACTCAATTGAAAAATTGTTGACTGGGTCTTTAAACATACAAAAAGCAAAAATAGCTTTTTCATCATAATACAGTATTACATGTATGCTATCATAAAGACTTAACATTCATATTTTAGTTCCTATTGAAACAGATGCATATATTTTCTCTTCTTTTGTAAGTGTAGCGTTATGATATACATATAGATTATATGGTGACAGCATACCTGCATTATAAGGTAGTCCAAATGCTATTAATTTAGTGTTTTCTTTCGTAAATATGTGATACCAGCCAATCTAAATAACTCATAGCTTAAAACAATTCATTTGGTAATGACAAAGCCCACAAAATATATACTGCCAGAACAAATACTACAAGAAAATAATCTTGGAATTCAACAGATAAACCGTTAACTGATACAGCAAGTGAAATTGCATCTTTTTCCAAAGAGAGATAATAATTATAATGAAATAGAATTTTCATTGGCTAGCATAAAAGTTCTGAATAGTAAAATAACACCCATCTTGAGTCAATGGAATGCCAACAGATGTATCCTATTCCTAATCATGTATATATTGTATTTTAAGTGGCTTAAGAGCTATATGTATGGGAACACACAGAGAAAAACTTTAAAAATACAACCTTGCTCACCAGTTATTTGCTTTTATTCTAAAATGATCTATGGATGGGTAAGAGACAGTGTAATGTTTTTTGAGGCTCTATAAACCACATTTCTGTCACATACATTACTACTTCAATGTCATAACAACATCAAATTGCTATAATGTATACAGCAAGTTATATGTTATTCAAATTAATGCATACACCAGAACAAGGATTACAACGTCTTTTTTAGATAAATGTCATTAGATGTGGTGTTCAAATATCTTGGAACATCCAACAATATGCTTTAAGATCAGGATTTAGGTCATTTCATTTTATGTAAATGTGATGTAGCTAGCATTATAGAGTTAGTTTAAATACTTGCAAACCAGGACATTTTAGGAAATTTGTAAATGATATATCATAAAAGCACACAGATAAAAAATGCATAATCTTACAATGCCAATCCATGTTTACATGCACAGGTGTTTAATTAAATGACGTTTCAAGCCCAATGACTATGGAAAAACTGGAGGATATCACGATGCATAACTCTAAGGTTGCTTTCGTACTTTATCAATAACAAAGTATTGATAACATTTTATGAAGACAACACTAAATGAAAGCTTTTCTTCTCATACATCCATAATTGTTTTCTTGACCAGTTGTGGTTTAGACGTGGATAAAAATACAATAATTGTAAAACATTCAACATGATCAAAGTTGTCTATATGGCCCCTACTGAAACATGCAAATGGTAACAGCAAACAGTAAGAGTCACCTGGTTATGTCAGCTGTACAGAACAAAATGGTCCCCACGCCTCAAGGTAACTCTTGCATGCTGGCGTTATTAACAGGCTATAGACAAGATTGGGTATACGTTAAAGTGGTAAAATGTTTTTACTGACCGTTCAAGGCAGTGCTTCTTTTGTGGATCATTTGTGTTGTTTATGTCTTGTGTTTGTCAGGCTTTCGTGTCTGTTCATTTCTGCCTTGTGGTCACCTGCTCGGAAAGGGCTGACCTCTTGGCTCAGTTAATGATGTTTTATTGTGTGTTTTTTTCACTTTCCCATGTGGTATCCTGGTTTAGATGTGGTACTCGATTTTTATCGATTCCTTTTAAATTCTAATCACCCAGTAATGTAAATCAATGACCATCCTAAGGTGGTAAGTTTGCTGTGGGTTTTTTCTATGTTGTCGCTTTGGTGTCAGTTTCTTTGCTACTTTCACCTATGTGTCAAGATGATTTTGGGAAAGATGCTGACTTGGTTAACATCCTCTTTGTGTTATGTCTATTTGCAATCTAAGTCCTATCCCATTTTGGTTTTGAGAGCAGAGATTTGATTCTGAATAAACCAGTTCCTGGCCATCACTTTCCTTTTACATTTTCTAGTATGACAGGGTAGCTGAGATGAGTGTACGGTTGTATTACAGAATAACAGATAATATTAAAATTTCAAAAATTCAATTGTCCACCCCATTTGCAATAACTGTCACAGTGTTTGTTTAGGAGTATCAGTTGTTTTGAATTAATTAGCTACATATACATATTATATATATATGCTTTCTTACATAATACGTTATCAAAGTTTGCTATGTAATACAATAACTTGTTAAATTAGATTAATTGATATTCATAATTATTTTACACAATTGTTGCAAGTTAACATTTAAATTTTAATATAAGTAGCACAGGTAACGTATACAACAGAACACATATTAAAATACATAACAATGCTAAGTTTGTTCGGTACAGTCCAATAACATAATGCTTTTAAAATCCATATGCTTAATTCAGAAAATTGATATCCATAATTTAACATAATCTATCACTGTCAATATTATCTATTGAACATAAGTAAGTAAGGTGACGTTAATAACAGAAAGTGTATTAAAGAAGATGTTTCAATGCTATGAATTCAGATATGAATGATGAGATATTTACTTTTATTTTGAAAGATTGCCATTACAAAGTATGGCAAATGGTTTTCAGAGTGGGGTGAGGTTTGCACGTGCTGCTGATATATTATTTGTCCATTTTAAATTCATGTTTCTGACATCTGACATACGGACATGATATTTCAAAACAGGGTATGTATGCTTTGTTTTCGAACAATAAAAGGAGGAAAACATGCGCTTGGCAATGTACAAATCGTCTTTAACTATAGGGAGAAAATTGTATTATTGATGAAAGTTTCGCCCTCTTGATGTTTCTTGATGTTTCTTTGTTAGCTTTTAACGCAAAATTGTTTCGCTGGATAAGCTATGTGCATTCATTTTCGCAAAGAATCGTATTTTCCAAATTTCTTGAGTCGTTTATGAATATATTTGTGCCGTGGTGTCAATTACCCCACCCACCAATTGTAAGTGTCATTGTTGTTTGCAAAATGCATAAATGCTGCTCCCAAACTCTTGAAGGATATCTTTAATATTATCTTGGTTTATATCGACCATCATAACTGTATTTGATAACTTTAAAAAATAAATACTTGAGGTTACCTATAATTGCTGTACACAAAATATGGAAAACCTTTTCGCTTACCATACTTCTCTATTAGCATGTTTACAAATAACTGCACAGGTTTACAGCTTGACAACATTGTGCATCATATTCAGCACACTTTCAGCTTTAAAATGATATGTAGGAGCCTTGGTACCTAGGGGGTGCAACCAACCCCTTAAATTAGGCCAGTTATTTCTTTTCACTTAACGGACTAAAATAGTAAATATAATGTAACATGTCTGTGCTCATTGTTATGGTTTTGGTGTGACTCTCATCAAAGGTCAGTTATAAGTTTTGCAATGCTAAATTAGCCGTGACATGAGATTTCCATCAATGTGCTATGTGCGACAAGCTAAGGCTCAGGCCAGCCTGCGCATGCGCGCAGTCTAATCACAGCATTTGCTTGGCGCTTGAATATTATATGACTGTTAAGCTACATGTATTAACTGTTACATTAAGTACATTGATGTATGCATACATACAAGGCCAAAAGCGAAATGCCGCCTATAAACAATAAAAAAAACAGTGTGTGGTAAATGAGTTATACAATATCTGCTATCTATGTTGCTAACTTTCCTGCAAACAACCCTTGGACTTAACTCACTATTAATAAGTTAGTGATTCACTGTTTACATATTAGGTTTAACTCCAAAAAACTTTATGATAAACACATTCTGCTCGATTTTATTTTATTTTTTGCAAAGAGGGAATGCAAAGTTTTAGGTAAGAGTCGTCCTTTAGCCTAGGGCCTGACCACCGTCGTGCATTCGAAGGGGAAATATAGCAGTAAACCATTAATGGTTTATCAACAGGCGTCAGACTGTCGCATGATTGAAGCTATGCCATGCGTAGTGTATAATCTTACGAAAAATAGAAACTGACATTTTGTATATAAAGGTAACTTGTCTGAGACATTAAAAGCTGATAAAAGTTGCGTTGCTGAGGTAAAGGAAATACTTTCAATTACTTGTTCAAAGAAGCGGCTTGCGTTTTAGCATCACTACCTATCACTTTATGATACAAAACAAAGGGTCAGCGTATAATCGTAGGTACTAGGCCTAGAAGGAAAAAACAACAACCTTTGTCTGGTACCTCGTGCCCAGAGATAAACACAATTATTGTTGGAAGCCCCACGGAGCTTGCTTAGAGACGTGTTCATGTTTTATTATTATCCTTACAGATAAAATTGAATGCAGGCTAACATCTAACTTAAATCAGTTAGTTTAGAATGTTGGCAAATGTATACTCGTGACAAGATATAATCAAACAGTGTTATAATCACGGTTACCAACTTTGTTTTATCTTTCATTGTACTCCGGGGGGAGGGGGCGGTGGGGTCGCACCTTAGACTATATGACGGTTAAGACTTATCTATAGATCAAAGGGTTGAGGCCCAATGTTGTGTCTGCGGTGGGATCCACTTCGGTCTAACTGTTGATTTTTCTTTTCTCCGATATTCAGTTGTATGTACTGTTAAACCTATATCTTTGTTTTATCTCCTTAATTATATCTAGATTTGTATGTACTAAGCAATGATACATCGATAAGTTATGGATCTTTCATGCAAGCCAAACACCTATTTTTTCTTGATCCTTATCAGAAAGGGTGAGGCTGGTAACGTCCAACATGTTTAAGCCCTCCAGTATTTTCTGATTGACCACCTCAAGGCTGTACTCCTTTTGTTGATCTTTTTATTTTATTTATGTTTTTTTTTGCCATACTACCTTATCTGTTTTTGCAGCCTAGTGGTCACCTGCTAGGAAAGGGCTGACGTTTAGGCTCCCTTGTATGTAGCGTTTTCTTGTGTGTGTTTTTTCTCACTTTACCATATGGTATCTGGGGTAAGGTGTGGTACTTGATTGTATCGATTTCTGAACTGTGCCTTCTTTCTTACGTTTGATAATTATGCTTGCCCCAGATACCGTACTTTCTCTGTTGAAATCCTTGGTTGCACAGATAAACTTCTGGCTAAGAATAATGATAAGCAAACGTTCAAAATGTGCTGTAAATATTATCGTCAGACACTTGATTAAAGTGGATGTATCCCCTTTAAGATCTTTTCAGGGTCTTATTTTCATCGAAAAATAACGAATATTTTGCTATTTTTGTTTCTAATAAACTTGACTGTTGCTTCCTCATATATTCCCATTAAACCTTATCTTGTCACTTTTCCCTCTTCTTTCTTTCTTTTTAAAAACATAAAGTTGCTGATATTTTATAACTGTGTAAATCTATATACTTAACGGCTTTATTAAGCCAGCGCGAGATCAAACGCATGATACATTTGTCACAAATGCCGTGGCAAATTCAGAATAGCGACGGTCTTGTGGAAACACGAAATGTGTTCTGTATGATCAGCCTGTGATGTTACATAAAACACTGTATGTTCATCATAAAAAAATACGAAAAAATAATCTGATAATGGAAATAAACTCTATTGGTGTGATTGGCTCCAAGATAATTGCAAGTGCACGTTAAGAGATGTAGTGGACTAAATAATTTCTCTCCTTGTATTTTAGCTGGATAAAACTTCTGTTGGTTGAGTTTGGCATGAAATAATATCCAAAGTTGATTGTCCAAATTATATAGCGTGATGAACCTATGCATTACCTGCATTCCCCATGTAACCACCTACAGCAAGTTCATAGTTTTTTTCTGGTCCGCCGATATCAAATATACTATAGTGTGCGTATCTTGTCTCTCCATCCCAATCTTCTAGATCAATACGTAGTTCGTAGTTCCAAGGTGCATTGGCAAGAATTCTCTTCAATGGGATGAGTCCTGGAATTATGACATACATTGCTGAAACTATAACCCACATCGATAGAATTATATCATACGTCACTGGGAGTGCATTGGCTCAATGGTAGAGTGCTTGACTTGAGACCGAAGGGCCGCGGGTTCGAGCCTCACCGGCGTCAGTGCGTCGTGTTCTTGAGCAAGACTCGTTAATCCGTGGTTAGTACTAGTTCAACCCAGGAAGATAGGTTCCAATATAACTGAAATATTGTTGACTGGGGCGTAAAGAATATCATACGTCACTGAAATTATTACATTTTACAAACATCCCTGAAGTATAACTTACATCTTTGAAAATATAACACATGTAACTGAAATTACAGCATACATCACCAAATGCATAATATCAAATTTTATGTGACCAGTTCTGAGAAAATCCAGCCTCACAAACAAGAAACCTAAACGATTATGGTGGAATCCAAGTTACCACTTTAAGGTCACTGTGACCTTGTCCATGACCTATATCCTTTTTTCTAGAATAATCGTGGCAAAATCATATCTTCTACATTATTGAGGTAGGAATACAAAATATGGTTTACAGATGCATCTTTGAATGATGGAGTATGGCGTACCGTTTTCAGGTCACAGTACCTTGACCTCTGACCTCGTTCCTAGAATAATTGTGTCCAAAGCATATCTCCTATATCATTTTGGGTAGGAATTCCAAATGAAAAGTGTGAATGCATATTGGTTCCGACTTAAGGACTTATCTATAGATGAGAAGGTTGATGCCTGATGATGCATCTGTTGTTTGGCCCTCCAGGGTTTAACTGTTGGATTTCCTCTGCTCCAGTATTCAGTTGTCTTTACTGTAGAGTTTTTACCTTTGTTTTATCTCCCTTTTATATCTTGATTTATATATACTAGGAAATGATTCGAGTACACGTTAGAAATCGTCGATGCACACATAATTTCCATGTGCTTTGATCCACATCAGATTTAAGGGTGAGGTTGGTATTGTTAAACTAGTTTAAGCCCTCCAGTACTTTTCTTACTGACCATTGCAAGGCGGTGCTTCTTTCGTTGGTGTTTTGGCCGTTTCTGCTTGTCTTTGCAATACTTTCACATCTCTTTCTTGCAGCTTTGGGGTCAACTAGTGGGAAAGGGCTGACCGCTTGGCGATCATGTATGTGATGTATTCATGGGTTTTGTTACTTTCCCATTTGTAGTCCTAGATCAGGTGTAGTACTTGATTGTATCGATTCCTGATCGTTGCGTTCTTCCTGATTTTGGGATTCCAGAATGTCACGTACCACTTTTGGGTCACTGTGACATTGACCTTGACCTCTGAACGGTTTAAACATAAACGTTTTCATAATATAGTCATGTTGCATATCAAATTAAAGAGAATGAAATGTTCGACAACATACAAACAAAACGTTTACCCTAACCTGCACCCCGTGACCCTTGAGTGGAGTCAAAAGGTAGAAACATTATACTTGCTGAAAATGGTCATATTATATATCAAATTAAAGAGAATAACACGTACAACATCACGCAGAAACTAATTTTGTTCTTAATCGCACCCGCGAACCCAAGTGTGGGATCAAACGGTCAAAACCTTTTTTTGAATGTTGTCATGTTGCATATTAAATCAAAGGGAACGAAACGTACAATAAAAGCAGGCAAATATTCGACCCCTGGGTTGGGGCCAAAAGGTCAGAACATTTTTTTCTGAAAGTAGAAATATATAACATGCAAGCAAATATTTTGCTTTTACCCACATATCCATCCCCTGGGTGGGGATTAATGGTCAAAAATATATTCTGAAAGTGTTTATGGTGCATATCAAATAGCAAGCAGGTTGGTGATACAGATACCATGATCACCATAAATGGGTCGAGAAGAGTGGGAGATGATATCCAGCAGGGGACTCATGTGTTGCACAGCAATACAAACTTGACCTTGTTTTTTCTTCTTTTTAGCATTTTAATGCTGGCTTACGTAATGCTAGTAATATGGAATTATACAAAATGACAAAACATCGTTCCTTAACGTTTTATATTGAATTATGCACGAGATGGGAGTGGATGCTTTTAATTTGGCCATCCTGAAAGATAATTAGCGCAGTGACCCCCCCCCCCCCCCCGTTTCTCTTTTTGTCTAAAAGGTATAAAGTTGGTCAATGAAATAATAAAAATAAGATTTTCAATGTCAGATATTTAAATATTTGATTAACTTTAAAAAAAACAAGTAACAGAGAAGGCAAAGATCAGGAATCGATACAATTGAGTATCACAACTGACCTAGGACACCCTATGAGAAAGTGACAAACGCACAAGAAAATGTCACACACAAGAGAACCAAGAGGCCAGAACAGGTGACCACAAGGCTACAATAAACAGACATCACAGAAGGCAAAGACAAACAAAAAAAATCCACAAAAGAAGCACCGCCTTTAAACGGTCAGTAATAAAATTACTGGAGGGCTCAAACAAGTTTCATGGTACCAACCTCACCCTTAGTTCTTGTTAGGAAGTGGAAATGGGAACACGTCAGAAACAGATGTAGATGCGTATACGCAAAGATACACAAAGTTTTAGCCATGCACTTAAATGTACCAGTCCTATTATAACGGTACCTTTTCTAAACATAGGGGTGGTTTGTCCGAGATTTAACTCTCCGCACCTATATTTGGAAACTGATTATTCTCAAAAGTTTAAAGACCTCAATTTGCATTAATTTAACGCATTTCGTGTGGGAATAGGGCTATATGAAGCTCAAATTTAAACATGCGTCGGGGAACATAAACATACACTGCTAGAGAGGTGCTTTGGTAGGGAAATTATTCTTTACAGGAGACCGAATTGACTCTATGTGTGTTACCTACGACACTGAGGAGAGATAGGCCATAGAAGCCAGAGGTTCCTGTCACCTAAGGGCGCAGAAATAGTTTGCCTCCCTGGACCCCTATCAGAGTGGGGAACAGTGCCCCTCGTCAGGTTAAGAATCGTCGAGGAACAGTGTCGAGAGGAGATATATTTAATTCACTGGCCAACATAACACAAAGAGAATCGGTTTGATAAATGTCAGTAAAACACGCAGAGTGATCGCATAAGAAGTAAAAATATATGATAGACTGACCCAAGTGTCGGTAAAACGCGCATTGTGAACGTGTAAACAATAGATTATGATAGACTGACCAAAGTGTCAGCGGTATTGTACACCCAAGATAAAGACATATTGGACTAAAGAAGACGTAAAGAACAACAAGATATCGCAATAACGGGTTAACACTGCGCTCATGAGTTGTATTTGATTTGTTTGTTTGTGTGTGTTTTACATTTGTTTATTTTTGTCGAGTTGGCGTACGACTGAAACGAAACACTCTAAAATTGCTTCCATTGGAAACCATCTTAGAGTGGAAACTTGTTTCAGAAAGGGATGGCCAACTAGGGAAAAGTAGCAACGTAGGTATTGTGCTTGTATATTCATATGAAGTCGATGTTGTTTTGTACATAAAGTACTAAAAAAAGTAAAACTTGCTGTGTGCATTTTTTTTCCCTGATGGTATTGTCACAGCATAAAAAGTGATCATCTAATAAACTTTCCCTCTTCCGTCTTGACCGTCTTACGACGTAACAGTTCTGATGTGGATCAAGACACATAGATGTTTCGTTTGCATGAATGATCCCTAACATCTCCATGAATTATCTCCTAGAATATATACAACAAGGTATAAAGAAGATAAAGCAAAGATAAGGACTCAACGGTTCATAAAATTGAATACGGAGCAAAAGAAATCCAACAGTTAAGCCCCGGTGTGTGTGACAATATGCAAATCGCCAGGCCCCAATCATCTCATCTATATATAAGCATTTAAGTTGGAACCGTCATAGAGTCTGAAATCCGATCCTGCGGTGTGCAATTAAAGAGGAAAGCAAAACAGTTTTTGCGGGGTGGATTACCAAAATATATCACGCAATATCTTGTCGCGTCTTTGGATAAGAAATACATTTTACAATTTCTAGAAGAGTTGAGACCATGAGCAACAATATATAGTTATTGACTTCAATGAGGTAGACATAAGGATTTATCTACCCAAAAAAGTGATAATTCACCGAGGCCGCTAGGCCGAGGTGAATATCACTTTTAAGGGTAGATAAATCCTTATGTATACCGAAATTGAAGTCAATAACTGTTTTGTTATATGACTTTTCAACTAAGAATGAAAATGGTCTACTTTCACTTTTAATGCTGAAGTCAACCTTCAACCTAAGGACTTTCTAACAAGTTTTATCAACTGTTATTAAAATAATTTAATGTAGTATTTTGCAATTGAAATGTATATCAAATTCTCTAAATGAGGAATGTAAAATTTAATCATAAAACTTTTTTTTACATTTTGTTTATTCAAACAAAGATAAATGAACAAACAAAACATAACAAGACAGTTGTTAAAATTCATGAAAGTCTTTAGTTTACCTGTTGTGATGTGAAACAGCAAATCATGTCAATTTCAAGCAGCACTTGCTAGTTTTATACTCATCATGCTATTTTTAGCTCTCTAGAGGGTGATATTGCAGAAGTGTCAAAAATATTAACTTCTGGAAACTAGTTTGAGCTGGATTTCATCCTATATCACCTTCTGAGCCAGTTTAGACCAGTTTTCAGGTAGACATAGAGATTTATGAAGACAAATTGGGCCAATCAGTAGACAGGATTCTCTCCAGTCATATAACAATAAAAAATATTATTTCAGCTATTTAAACTTCTTTCACTTGGTCGTAAAAATTGGCCAAAAGCTGAAATTTCTATATGAGATTATGATGACATGTCCTTTTTTATTTCATAAAAGACCTTGCACAGTCTAAATACAGGATTGCCCATAAAATAGCCAGCTAGAAGTTTCAAAGGCAATGCTATTTTTCCATGGAAAAGGTATTTGATTTAGTCCTCAAACTATCCACCTAAAGGCGCTTCACATTGGATAATAACTGGTTAAAAATACGGGTTAAAATTCTATTTCTGCTACTCAACATACAGGAAATTGAAAAACTTTTTATGAGATGTTTTCCCCCCACCCCACCCCCATTGAACAAGCTAATCCTTCTGTATACAGTTGTAGTTTTACAACATATACAACATATACAAATGACATGCTTAATCAAAGGTTAGGAAGGAAGGCTCAAAACGATTCATCACGAATGCTTATTAGTCACTTTATTTGTACAAACATGTAGCCTTATATCAATTTACAATGGCATGTATAATGTATACAGTATGTAGATATGATACACCTCAATCATAACAGGTAAGTCTGGTGAACTTTAAACAGAACAGGTATAATATGTGTGTAAAACAGTTACATGTTATAACCAAAAGTTATGGACAACATACTTATTAATCAAAACAATGATCATATTATAGACTAGAATTCTATGCAAACTCAACTCTTTCGTCTCCAGTTTTGTGCTGCTTACATAAATACCCCATAGGATGACATTTGTTTGACATTGAATTTTGTCTCGTAGGTCATTTTAGGAATCTATAACCTTTAATGTCATTTTCAAACCACAAAATCAGTTATCTTTATATGGACCACATGCAAATTTTTAAAATGAGGTCGTTACAAGCCAGGAAGACAGTATAGAGTGGTGACTAAACGTTTTTTTGTTCCCCTTGCGTATTTTTCAGACATACCCCATCTCAGAGAACAATTATATTCAAACTGAGTCAAAAGGGATGTTTGCACTCTATAAGTATGTAAGCCTGTAACAGTCAGTATGTAACTTGATCATGTTAAGAAACAGTAAAATGAAATATGAGCTACAAAAAGACATCAAATTATCGAATTCTTTGAATTATTCATACAGTCTGCTTGCATAAATGCCTTAGCTGCACATGATAGCATTAAGAACAAAGAATTGGCGTTCAACGATGTTATGTGTGCTACTTTAATTAGAATACCCATTGAAAATAGCAATTGTAACCAAAAGCATTTACTGTATAACTGCTATGTGTATTTGTCATTTTTCTATTTTGATTTACTAACATGCTTATTTTACTCATAGAAAAATATACTTATTTTTTGAAGGTATTATTTAAGCAAAATATACGAAAATAGTTGCGCCTGGTCGATATCTTATAACTTTTGACTTTCTTAATAAAGACTCATAGATCGTCAAGTTTGATGCCAAGATCCGAACACTTTTAAAAGGATGTAATATATATTACACGGCTAACTAAATGGTCAATGGTAATTCCTTGAGGTAAGACATGATACTTAAGAAAGGGTGAATATTTTGCTCACGTTTTCCTATAAATCACTACTGTATTTGGTGCCTGAATCTTAGCAATTTTATTCATTGCTGATTATAAAGCTTTTATTTGCAGTATTTCCTACAATGTATAAAATTGAAATATATAGATGCATAAATACAAAACAAAAGTTTCACATTTAAACAAGACAATTTAATAAATGATAGCTTATGTAAATATTCAGAACTAATCTTCATCAAAGTCATACCCATACATTATCCCTATCATTGCCTCTGCTTTTGTGACAAAATAGTTGTCCACCACGACTACTGGAATTATCACACATTATTTTGACTACAAGCTGAGTAAATTCCTGCTCCACCACTATGTTCTTGGATATTTTGCAGAAATATCCTATCTTAAAGAACAATTCAAGCTAGAGTTTGCTAAGTATAATCAGAAAATTCCACAATTACACACTGAAGACCAACCTTGGGCACAGTGAGGAAGAGCCATATAACACTCACAAGACACCAGAAAGCAAAACAAAGTAAAACATCCAGCTCTCTCTTCCAAAACAAAATGATTGAAAATCTACAAAGGGCACAAAGTAATACACAACCAAAAAAGGAAAATAACACAGAACCCCACAATGGGAGCAACAATCAGAACGGACAGTAGCTGGGGAGCTAAAATGCATTTTACAGGTTCCGAAACTACCCCTTATATTATTTTGTTGTGGTGTCGTCTTGGATGCATGGTCAAAACAGAGGGATCATGACTCAGTTGACGTCGTCGTCATCGTCAGTGGCGAAGCGACGTCATCTGCGGTGTAATACTTTTGGTTTCCGATTAATTACTTTTGAAAGTTTGCATTAATTTCATTCAAAGTTTACAGAAGGGTAAAGAATTATAAAACACTGGTCAAGTTTGATATTTGAGCCATCCACAAAATTTTGACAGAGTTTGGACCCTTTACATAGAGGTAAAGCATCATTAAATACAGGCCAAGTAGTTTGAATTTGGAGGTCATCCACAAAATGTTGAATGTGTTATGGCCCTTTTTTGGCTGTGCCGTATGATAACACCTTTCCCTGCTTATGTCAACCAATCAGGTTCAGTTGGAATTTGGCATTTTAGAGTAACTACTTAAATAAACAAATCTCATTGGTTAATAACCAGGCTGTCCACTCTAACTTATTTTCTCGTCCAACGATCACTGAAAATTATTTCAAAGTCTAGAGATGCATACTGAAGCAGCTGTACAGTTTTCTTCTAAGGATATTGTCAACTGAAACAGAAATTAGACCTTTCTACACAAATCTATTCATCGCAAAGGTCACTCTTGATCACATTAAAATCATTATAACTAAAGCTCTATGTTTACTAATTCCAGTATTTTCATATCATTGAATTTCTAAAATAATGTAAGAATTTCATCTGCTAACCGATGTTCTATTGCATATTGATCAGGCTAGCTATTGCGTTTAAAGTGACTGTCCCTACTGAGGCCATTATGGTAATTAAAGGTGAATCTCACAGAAGTTTTGTGTTTGTGTATCTCTTTGCACCCTGGTTAATTTTGCATGTCTTTTTAGTCATCGACATTTTTATTGAAAAATTCTTTCAGAAATACCATTAGAGTGTCAAACAGTTTAGAATTAGATCAGGCCTTACATTTTATTACCAGTACATATAACGAAGCAAACGCTCCACGATGGAACACAGTCCTATTTAGAGATTATCAACTTTACTAGTGTAACAAACAGCTATACTTGATATAAAAAACGAATCCCACAATTGAAATGCAGCCAAATATCTTTTTAAAGATATATCTTGTTTGACTTAGGTTTAGGCTAATGCAAAATCTATAATGTTTTTTTGTAAAACAAACTTCACATTAGCCCTGACACCTTCTCACTATAGGTCATGATAACCAACTGCCTGTCATGTCAGTGATCAAAATTTAAACCCATCCCCTCTGATCCCTTAGGCGGTATCAAGGATCAAATATTAAGATTTCATAATATAACTAAAGTAAGTAAGAAGACAAAGATCAGAAATAGATGCAATCAAGCTCCACACCTGACCCAGGAAACATAGTGGATATCCAGGGCAAGGAATAATGGAAGGAGATTGTCAGTTTTTATTTTATTTACTGAAATTTCGCATTCTGACAGAGATACAATATATATAAAAACATATCAAACAGGATTTTAGTCCTAGGTTTGTCTGCCCGTCACCCACCCCCGGTGGACTTAGTGGTAAGGCAGAGGCTAAAATCATTTTTTTTCAGAGTTTGGTCATGATTGGTATGCATTATCGTAGCAAATATTTTGCCCATCGATCCCCTCCCTCCGACCCTGTAGGTGGGATCAAAAGGCCAAAAGAACTTCGTCATGATAAATATCAAATTAAAGGGAATGACGGATGCAGCAATATGCAAATACATATTCTGTCCTTACACAAACCCTCAACCCCTGGGGTTGGGGTCAAATGTCTAAACAATGTTTCTCTGAAAGTAGCCATGTTGCATATCAAATTAAAGAGGATGATTTATAGAACTCTGTGTCAGGTTGAAAGTCCAATATTGAAAGTGTACAGATAAGTTTATTTTTATGAACTAAACGTCGAAAAATAGTTGATAAGCTTTTAACTAGTATGATCTATATGATGCCCAAGGTGAACTTAGGGGTTGGAGAAATGGGATTTATGTTTTGAGATTAATACTTTTCTCTAAAATAACGCTTCATCAGGGGGATATATATTCGACTGATTTTGTCTTGTTTGACTTCTGTTTTGCCAAGTGATACACCAGTTTTTTTTTAATTTTAATTTAATATGTATTCAGTAAAGTCTTTATCTGCAATTTAGTATAAAATAAAAGATACATATTGTTGACGAGCAGAAATACATATTACAGATGTCTGCAATTGATATATATATATATCTAGTGTAAACATTTAATGCTTAAATTGTTTCATTTTTACCATTGCAATAAATAAGTCTTGCATTTTATGCACTGCTATGTTCAATGTCAGTAGGATAACGTTGATTACAAGTAATTTACAACTGACCACAGGAAACTTTAAGTTAGTATATATGGGTTTCAAACATGACATGCCCCTTACTGAAAATAGCACATAAATTTTTCTTCCTAGGGGATGCAACAAACTCGCAATTCAAGTGGCAAACATATATCAGTTTGGCCCCTAGAGGGAGAACTTTGGTCATAATAGCACGCAAGTCCTAGGTTTGTCTGCCCGTCACCCACCCCCGGTGGACTTAGTGGTAAGGCAGAGGCTAAAATCATTTTTTTTCAGAGTTTGGTCATGATTGGTATCAAATTAAATGGAATGATGCCTGCTGCATTATCGTAGCAAATATTTTGCCCATCGATCCCCTCCCTCCGACCCTGTAGGTGGGATCAAAACGCCAAAAAAACTTCGTCATGATAAATATCAAATTAAAGGGAATGACGGATGGCCCCTAGAGGGAGAACTTTGGTCATAATAGCACGCAACTTTCGACGGATGCATCCAAAATGTTTCATGCAATGATAAACAGGGTAATTTAAGCCTTTTGAATGACTTCTACCCTTTTCAGATTTTTTACAATCATCTTGTTATTGGACCAGATAAAAAAGAAACACAGTTTGCAAAACGCTTTGATTGTTGCACTTGGTGACCCTTGATTGCAAAAACATTTTCGCAATGTTTACCTGCCATGAAATCATAAGCATACAATATTTTGCCTGAAATGAAATATGTTTATGAATATTTAAAGATATAGTTGTTTTACAGTCATACATGTTTTCTCTTTTTGCACTCAGTGACCTTTGCCCTAATTTATGACCTTCACATGCAAATTCAGACTTGGCATCAACCCCTATGATTTTGTACACATACTAAATATATTGTTAAAAATTGTCTAACAAATGTACTCAAACATGTCAATAAAAATATGCATCTTTTCTTAATTTGGATAGCCTACTTTTTGTTCAATTGGTCAAGTGTTTTTAGAGAAGCTGTTCAAAAAAATCCTAGTTGGCAGGCGGATAGAGGAAAGGACACACGAGTCATTTGTACACTATTAGCTCACCCATGGCCTTTGGCTCTTCCGAGCTATAACTTCTCGATGTGTCGAGCAAATACCGATAGCAAGATATGCCTAAGTACATGTACATCAAGGTACTTTCTGGCTCTATGACAATACTTTACAATGTAAATAGTGCTGATCAAGAACATTCTGTCAATGTGGGTGTTGGGGGTCCTGAAAACTTTTTCTTTAATTATCAACATATTAAACAGCGCTAACGGGGTCAATTAAGCCCCGGTCGGACAGGGCTTGCGACCCCCGCGCGACCTCTCGGCGACTGATTTTGATTGCTACATCTGCAACCATTACAACTGTTTTTCAATTTCTGGTATGGTCGCGTACTGGTCGCCGACCAGACTCCGATCAGTCGCCGACCAATTGACGCACGTTCGGCGCTGGTTTAGCATTTAGTCGGCGATCAGTCAGTGACAGATCGGCAACTAGTCGGCGACAAGTTCAGAGTAATCGGCGCCCGTAGCAACCAATCGGCGACTGGTTGGCGACTGATCAGAGACTGGTCGGCGAATGATCAGAGACTTAAGCTAGTCGGCGACTGGATGGAGACTGTTTTGTCATCATTTAAAAAAGTAAAGTGTTTGAAAAGAATACAACCATTTCTGTGTAAGTTGCCATCATGATAACACATTAGATAAAGTTGTTTCGGCTACAACATAACAGAATGCTGCAGTTGTGGTTGTGATGATTCGAAGGGACCTACACTCTTTGACCTTACACTTTCAGCACCTGATATTTCCAGCTCAATTGGTCTCTAGGACAGCTGAGATACATCATCAGATTCAGGAGTCTGAATTTGGTTGTAGTAATTTCCATCGTCTGCTTTGGTGCTGACCACCTTTATGCCCAATGATGCAAACACTTTCAATGGTAAAATGATTTAAAGATAACTTTTTGTTGAAGCTGGCACTGCAACCTGTTGGAGACCAGTGGCCGATTAGTCGCAGACTAGTTGCTGAAGATTTCTGAGTCAAAGTTATCATGAAATCGGTCGGCGACAGAGCGGCGATCGATTGGCAACTGATCGGCGACTTCTAGCAAACCATTGCAACTAGTCCACAATAGAAAATAGTGGCGGTTAGTCTTTTATGCATGCTCAAAAAACTGGATGTGACTGATTTTCACCGGCGACCGATCGGTGACCCAGCTGCGTCCTCGTTGCGAGCTTTGTAAAACCTTGCCGCGACCTCTGCAACCTCTATGTGATTGACAATTCTTTCAGTCGCGGAGAGGTTTGCAGTGTGGTCGCAAGCTCTGTGGGACTGGACCTTAACGTACAGTATTTCTAAGGAAACATAAAGCAACTTGTGGATTCCAGAGGAAGGGGTTGTGGTCCGGACCTTCTGTCCGTCCATGATATAGTATATATAATATTTACCGAGCCAAAACTCCTGCTCAATATTGCCAAAGCCTATTTCGTAATCTATCCATTCCCTGTAGAAGTCCACACTACCATTTATACGTCGTTGAAAGACCTGCAATATTAATTAGATAGGTCAACATGAAAGTGAAAAAAGCAAGCTCAGCTGTCCACTGCAGCACAATACCATCATTTATTTCTGTACCACTGCATCAAAGATGTATACTTAACAGTGGCATTTGAGAAAACTTGTCGATTTCTTTCATTGGCTAATTGAGGTATCATCATTAAAATACTTAAAAGTGTAGCATATTTTCACATCTCAAACTTTGGTACAGTTTTTAGTAAGAACATATTTACATTCCATTTTGAGGTATAAAAATGTGCTATGCTCTTAAACTTTTATATTTTGTTCCATATATTTGCGGGGGCGTTTATATTGTAATACTGTGTTTAAAAGTTGGTGTTGTATACAGTCACAAAATTTCATGATTTCTTTTTAATTTTGAAGGTCGAACGTAATTATTTTTAAAAAAAAATCATAATCCGCGCATGTAAAATCATTCTTTTGATATAACTTTTTGAATAAAAGAGAATCATAATGTTCTCAGCGTACAATATCCCACCCAACAAAATCACCATACGAGTATTTAGCCAATAAAGTCTAACCTACCAGCCAGCCACCTTCCGTCGTCATCTCACAGTACACATCGAAGCCTCTTGTCATTACTTTAGGTATCACATTGTACACGCCGGAAGTCCTGTGATTAAGGGACCAATAGTCATCACAGTCCTTAATAATACTGCTGCAATACTCAACCGAACATCCTGTAGTATATACAAACCAATACAGGAGAGATACTTTTCGGAGCATTTTAACATACACAAAGTATAGAGATAGCGACACAGACCATGTATTAGTCATCTAGCCCCGCAATATACATAAGCATTTATTACCCAAAGGTAATTAAGCATTTGTGACTATTTTAACGAATTGTAGGTCGCTGCTACTTGATCCAGTTTCGATGAACTGTTTCCCATGATCACATTTTAACTGTTTCCAGGCCACTTGACACGCTGAACGTATTACTTAGCAGCGTCACGCTGTAGGAATTTTTTGTTTGATTTGATTCGTTACGTCCCAGTCAACAATTTTCCGTTATGTCAGGATTGAACCAGTACTAACCAAGAATTAATGTGACAACGCAGTAACGACGTTGAGGCTCAAGTCCGCAACACTCAAGCATTTGACCACTGAGCCATTGCGCTCCCAAGCTGTATAAGATGCGGATTTGTTGCAAAAACAGAACATTTCGCCTGATCTGTTCAATTTTGGTTAAAAGTGTTCCGCTCATTCTATCTAAGAAAATGAGTACCCAAAATTCATGTGTCTGACCACAAACAACGAAGTAATTGGCAGTCTAAAGAGCCCATCGGCCATGGTATTCCGTCGTATATGTAAACGAACCGTAAGCGCATCAGCATCGTGCTTATTATTACCTTTTGGAAGTTCTGATTTGGGTAATTAAACAACTTTTTCATTCCTTTCTGTACACAGAAATGTATGAAATAGTTGTATACTGCCCACGGTACAGTAAATAATGTGGTATTTCGTGAGTGCTAAATTAATGATAATAATAAAAAATATGGATACCTTTTCTGTAAAAAAAAAGTTGATAATCCTCTTAGCATTTGATACAACATCGAGTTTACAGATTTAAACTATTGATTATTTCATTTGACACCGATCTAGACAAAATGTTGGCTCTAAACTTTTCAGATATGATATCAAACATAAAAACAGCAATTAATTATTGGAACCGTAGCAGTCTCACCCCCCTTAGGCAGGATTACTGTCATAAAAGCTCTTCTCCTTACAAAGTAAGTAAGGGTGCAAAGATCAGGAATCGATACAATCAAGTACCACACCTGACCCAGGATACCAATGGGAAAGTGACAAACTCACAGTAGACACCACAAACGAGAGACAAGAGGTCAGCCCTTTCCCAGCAGGTGACCACAAAGCACATATAAACAGACGCGCACAAAGACATAGCAAACACAAGATAGAACAAAAACATAAAAGATCCACAAAAGAAGTACCGCCTTGGAACGGTCAGTAAAATATTTTACTGGAGGGCTTAAACCGGTTTAACGGCGCCAACCTCACCCTTAATTCAGATGTGGATCAAGACACAAAGATATTTGGTTTGCATGAAAGACCCATAACTTATCAATGCATCATATCCTAAAACATATAAATCAAGATATAACAAGGAGATAAAGCAAGGATAAGGACTCAACAGTAAATTAAACTGAATACCGGAGCAAAAGAAATCCAACAGGTAAACCCCGGTGGGCCCGACAAACAGCCAAAGCATCAGGCCCCTACCATCTCATCAATAGATAAGTCTTTAAGTCGGAACCATCATAGAGTCTGAAGTCCGACCCACCGGCGTGCAATTAAAGAGGAAAGCAAAGTTGCCAACCGTGATTGGGTTGACTACCAAGCATGAAGTCTGAATCACTTATTCATTACACTCCCTAACCCAAATGATAAACTGGTAAAAGACCTAATTGAACTATTTCTTAACTTTTCCTGGACAGGCACCAGCAGAATCAAAATGCAATTTTATGCAAAGAATACTGTAACGGTGGTTTGAAAATGGTCAAAATTAATGCTTTTATTTCTGCTCTTAAAACAACTTGATTGAGAAAGATAATTACAGAAAACAACAGTCCTAGTCTATGACCTATATAAACACGTTTCAAATTTGGGGACATACTTTATAATGGAAATATACTACCTAAAATAAATAAAAAGTTTTTGAGAGATGTATTTTAGTAACAAAGAACACCAAACAAAGATACATCAATTCTAAACCAATCCAATTTTCTCCAATGATTACATCAAAATAGGGAATAAAACTGTGTATTAAAAATCATGTTTTGAAAAAGGCATTGAATTCATCAACGATCTCACAAACAACGATGATAAACACATGGTATACACATGATGAACTAAAGGCAACATATAATAGTCACGATTACTTTTTTACAATATTCAGGTCTGGTACTGGAAGAAACCCTTAAATCAAGCTAACAAACGACATAAAGAAGTAAACCCTATCATACCATTTTCAATCCAAATATATCTAAAAAGGAGCACAATACATGTACAATCTACTAAACAAAACAACATACATCCCCACTGTAAAAATCTCTTGGAATAAAAAATATAAATTTGAAGACGAGTGGGGAAAAATATTTTCCAACCCATTTAAAATCAACAAAGACAGTACAGTTCAATGGTGCCAAAGCAGAATTAATCGTAAAACTTTAGCAACAAACAATTTATTTTACAAAATTAGATCCAAAATGTACATTTTGCACCAAACGATCTTTTATGGGAATGTGAATGTGTCGCAATTTTTTATGAATGTGAAACAATTTTTAAACGAAACGATTTCATGGCTTAGTCAACATGGTATGCATATAACATTAAACGAAAAATCATTCATATTCAGAATGGACCCAGATAAGAAAAATGATATCAATAGACTGGTTTAATGGAAATAAAATATTATACATTTGTATACACTATGCAAGATGCAGCAAGAGCAACATGAACCTTATAGTGCTACAAGGTAGACTACAACTTCTATACCAAACATATAAGAACTCGTCCATTTCAACAGGGAAATGTGAAGATTCTTAAACAAACGCGCAAAATTACCATAACGTATTAGATAAAACGGCAGACTAAATATTTTAATAATTAAATAAAAATAAATAGCAAATTAAATACAAAAGTATCAATGAAATAATTTGAACTTTAAACGTTTGATCTAGTCATAAACTTCAATTGCAGACATCTGTGAGATATATATTTGCTCAACAGCGTGACGTATGTTACATTTTATACGAAATTGCAGATAATGACTTTATAGATTGCATATGAGAATGAACCATGTTTCCTTACCGCAGGAAGAAACACTTGGTTACTATTTTCAGTCAGGGACATGTCTTGTGGCCTTAGAAACCCATGATTTACTAAGATTTCTTCGGTCAGTTGTCTGTAAATGGCCTGTAATCAATTTTACCCTACTGACTTTAAACATAGCAACACAAATACAAGAATAATGGGATGTTTCCAAATAGTATTAATGAAATTATTTGAGCTTTACATGTTTGAGCTAGACTTAAACACCTATTTTAAACACCTGCGGAGTGTATTTCTGCTGGTCAGAGTTACTTATGTTACATTTTTTATGAAATTGCATATTATGACTTTAGAGATTACATATTAGAATAAACCATGTTCCCAACCTTAAATATGCGACAAAGATCTCTATTCAAATGATGAATGTCCACTCTTACATATAAAAGCTACTTATAACTTGTAACTGGCGATAGAGGTAGCAAAACAAACATTTAAGTCTGCTTAATAGCACGTTACATCCACTGGCGTACATATTTTCTATCTGACCTGATTTACATTGCATTGGAATGTACAATGTCTTCTTTCATCTCTGTCACAGTGAAATAAAATAATAATTTAATACACACAGTCAACGACGATGGAAAGTTTGTTGCTGTCAATATATAAAAGGTAACGCAGGTAATAGCATTGTCTTAAGCATAAATAGATAAAACACTACAGTGTGGAAAGTAGACTCAAATTCTTCCTTAGCCTGACGACATAGCCTGTCGACAAGGTTATATTTGAGTCTACTCTCCATCTTTTTTTAAAAATAACTTCAATTATTGTCAAATTTATTCTAAATAAACAATAAAATAAGAGAGTTTTGCAATTTTGATTGATTCTGTTACTTTGATATGACAGTTTGTAGATTTTTACCATGGTTCATAACAATAAACACAATATCTACTTCATGATTCAAATATTAGACTGAATGTTTTATTACGTTTGCTGTTATCAAACTCATAATATGCCTGTAAATAACGTTACCATATATAATCAGGATAGAAAGTAAGCCAGTACAAGTTACATGCTAATAAGCGTATTAAAATATTTATTTCACTGCAGTTACAAGTTATAAACAGCTGCAAATATGTTAAAATGGTAATTTACCATTATACTGGAGACCAACATTATAAAATTAAGGTTGGGGAACATATTTTATTCTGATATGCAATAAAAAAAGTCATTATCTGCAATTTTGTATAAAACGTAACATACGTAACGCTGACGAGCAGAAACCTATCTCACAGATGTCTGCAATTAGTGTTTATGTCTAGGTCAAACATTTAAAGCTCAAATAAGTCCATTGATACTATTGGAAAATATCCTGTTAGGGTAAATGTGTCTTGGTTGGTCTTTCTGTGACAAAGGCTCTTAATAAGGTTATTCAACGATGTAAACATGCTACGCACGCAGCTGTCATTCACCACATTGAATCAACTGACAGCTTCAGTGTATACCCAGTCTTTCATCAGTTAATTAGAGGTCATGTCTCATGTTTTGAGAATTACATCACGAAAGATTTATCTAATATAAATTTACAAACATAATTAATTGTTTTAATATTTCTGATGTGCATGATGAAGAAAACAATCCCTTAGTTGGGATGCTCGCCATCCTAACACATCATGAATCTGTTTTTTAACCATATCAGTTTGCTGAAACAGTGATTTGTTGCATATAAGGTTTGTCTTCATATTACAGTATCATATAACATGTATTAACCAGTGCAATATACAAGATTAGCTAGCACTTGTAACTGGCAACATACAGTACTAAATATTTGTAATCTTAATATGGTACTTTACTTAAATCTGCATAGTCTGTAAAGTTCGATCTTCTTATTTTAAAAATAATGTTTTTATTTTTCAAGAACACAGTAAAAATACTCAAATTCAGGTAAACATTTCACCATTTTCGTAAATCTTAACAAGTTATCACTATCACAACAACTGCATTTATGTTAAAATTCAACGGTCTAGAATTATTGGAGGGACGCAAATAATTACCAACAAGAGAAAAATACACCTATTTGATAAGATAATTCACTTTTCCATGCAGTTTTCAGCTGTACTAAACATTTTTATTGTGAAAACATAGCTTAATTCTACTTTTACAAATGATTTAAAAAGAAAATAAAAATTTTCGAAAAATGTTCATAGTTACAGAGTATGCAGCTTTAAAATTAAATGGAAATGATTTCCTATCACTGTATACAAGACAGCCCTCAAACAATGTTAGTATTAACAAATAGGTACAAGAATGAGTCAGTTTATGACTAAAATGCTGTCTACAAGCTGTTATCCACAGTATTATTCACATTTTCGGATGGCTCTGCATGCAATAAGCCTAATTCAGTAAATCTTTGAAACCAACAAACTGACCATAAGTCTCATACTTTTTATTTCGTATATCATGTGCAAATATGTATAATTGTTACAAATAACTCAGACAGTGCAAAAAACAACAACATTAAACTACATTATTAACAATGTAAGAAAGCCAATTGCTGCGTGTTAGTTGTGACACCTTTTTTTCAACTGAAAATCATTTGACAACTTAATCTGTGAGCTGCAGAGATTCAAACCATGTTGCTTAATTTTTGTTGTGTCATGTTTATGATTCAAATTGTAACTCCTGTAAATAGACTTTCAAAAAGATTCAATAACTGATAAAAGATTTGCAATTAATGTTACCATGAAATATCTTTATTGCTTTGTAATTAGTGTTACCACATACTATGTTTTTAGTCGATGGGTATGGCTTTACCTTAACGTTTCTTAATTAACAAACAAAATAATTTCTTTCAAAATTGCTGTATAATATAATAAAATGATAAGCATTACAATATGATATAAAAGAATTGTGCTTAACAAAAGTAGAGAAGATTGCAATTGTGACAGATGAAACAGTGTTGCTATTTGTTTTCAAAATGTAATTGCCAACAGCGAAAATTAAATGCATTAAGCATACAAGAAAACCTATTTAGGCTAGATCTACAAAACATCAGGTACATTCGGGTATAAACCATGCTACTTCTGTTCTGATAAATACTTTGGTTGATATTATGTTTGCAGTCTTTAAAATATGAGTTAGACATTTTAGATTACATTATTATAGCAAAATGCAGTCAAGACCTAAAATGTTCTGTGTCTCTTCTTCACAGTAGTTGGTTAGTCTGCAGTCTGCGATTGTGACATTTCCTGGTCATACTCACTTTTTAGCAAACATATTTTTTTAAAGCCTGATAAAATACTTGGCAAATTAAATGGCAAAAAGAGCCAGAAGTTGCAGGAAAAATATTTGAGCTGAAATAATGGCAGTGTTCTGTTACATATACATTTTGTGTAAAGGGTAACTTGTAAAACAGCTAATCATCAAATCTGACCAATCTGTTACCCAATTGGCTCTTGTTAAAAGAAGGCTTAACCAGAAGTTTATTAGTTTTAAGATTTGTCTTTCTCTGTGTAAAATCAACAGAAAGCCCCTGCTCTGGAAGGCACCGCACACTGTCATCTCTGCCCTGCCACCAGATGCAGGGAATATTGCTTTGATATTTTTACTTTTAATTTCTAATTGATGTACGGTATCTTCAGTCCAATATATGAATCATGAAGTAAATATCATGTATACTGCCATGAACAAAAATGCAAATAGCCATATCAAAGTAACAGAAACAAACATACAAAACTCTTACATTAGTGTTTATTTAGAATAACTTGTCTGTAAATGAAGTTATTAAAAACATGTTGAGAGAAGACTTAAATTTTACCTTGCATGTAGTCGGGCAAAGGCAAATTTTTTTAGTCTATTCACCACAAATTCTATTATCTTTATCCATTAATGCAAAACATCATTTTGTTACCTATGTTACCTTATTTATATATTGTCAGAAACTAAATATCCATGGTAGTTAAACCTGTTTGTTTAGTCGCTATTTAATTTCATTGTGAAAGAGGTGAAAGAAGACAGTGCCCATCCCAGTGCAATAAAAATGGATGAAAATAAAATATGTACGCCAGTAGAAGTGAGACGCTTATAAGCATCTTAAAATACTTATTTTACTACACTTTATTGCCAGTTGCAATTTATAAATTGCTTCAATTATGTAAAAATGAAAATTCATCATAAGAATCGAAATTTTTATTACACATTTATGGTTGTGGAACATGGTTTATTCTGATATGCAATCTTTTAAGTTATTATCTGCAATTTCATAAAAAATGTAACATAAGAAACTCTGGAGAGCAGAAGTACACATCACAGATGTTTGCAATTGATATTTATGTCTATCTGAAACGTGTAAAGCTCAAATAATTTCATTAATACTACTGGAAAATATCCTATTGGTCTTGTCTTTTTTGTTTGTATTTTTAATGTTATTAGGGTAACATTGATTACAGGCCTTTTACAGTTGACTAACCAATGAAAACTTAGAAACAACATAGGTTTCTAAGGCCCCAGGACATGTCTCTGACTGAAAATAGTAACCAAGCTTTTCTTCCTGGGGTTGGGGAACATGATTCATTCTTATATGCAATCTCTAAAGTCATTATCTGCAATTTTGTATAAAATGTAACGTACATAACACCGATGAGCAGAAATACATCTCACAGATGTCTGCAATTGATGTTTACGACACGATCAATCATTTAAAGTTCACATAATTTCATTGATACTTTTGTAAAATATCCTATAAGTCTTGTATTTTGAGTACTACTATTTTCAATGTTAGTAGGGTAACGTTGATTACAGGCCATTTACAGAAAGCTGAGCACAGAAAACGTAGTAAAACATGGGTTTCTAAGGCCCCAAGACATGTCCCTAATTGAAAATAGTAACCAAGTTTTTCTTCCTGGGGGTGCAACAAACTCGCAAAATAGCCCATATATATCAGTTTGGCCCCTAGACCATACAGCTTGTTTTATGTATGGACTGTCAATTTATGAAATAAAAAGGATATGTCACCACGCTCGATTTTTCATAATCTCACATGAAAGTTTTCAGCATGCCCTTAATATCAAGTTAAAATAGTTGTAATTGCCACACAGCTTCTTTAATTTAATTTTTACTCACGACATCAAGCTTTTTAGGAAAAGTGAAAATTAATTTGTTTTCCTAAGCCGTGACAAGATACTGAATGATATATTTCGATAATCCCCTCAAAATAGGAATACGATTTTTAGATTATTATAAATTGTATATTAAAATATCTTGCATTAACAATCTCAAAGTTTTGTTTTTATCTCATAGACTTTTAAATTTCCTTTTAGAAAAAAAAAATAGAAACGGGGGTCACCAAGCTAATTTTCTTTCAGGAGAGCAAAATTTATCCCTACCCCCACATATTTTGAGGATAATTCAAAATAAAACGTTATGGAGTGTACTTTTTGTCATTTATATCAATTCATATTACTTGTAGAAAGTAATCCATTATCATAACGCTGAAAAGGGAGGAGAAAAAAAGGAATGTATAATAGGTGCCCACCCAGGAATCGTCCCTGGTCCGCATGTTCAAGAGTCGGACGCGCTAACCACAAGGCTACGAGGTCAGATAGTGCGCCGCCCAAATTAACCATATATATATTGGACACACAATCCGAGTACCGGCCATATTCGTATTCGCATACACGGTATACACTCGATAATTTTGTATATCGTTTGATTTCGCCATCTCTATTTATCAGTAATTTTGAAAGGTACTGAGACGATCGTTTATAATAATGGGTCAATAGATATTTTGGACACACTTTAGTTACTTTATTTTGTCCAGAAAAATGCGAAAATATCCATCTGACGTTAGCGTATCTGAAAACTGTATTGATGAGAATTTAGAAATGGTCGAAAAACGGGACCCAGGCAACTTTCCCCGTTTCCCGCCGCAGGAATGGTGCACGTGGACAATACCCGAAACTGCCCTTAAATAGAGGAACTTACACGATGAGCGCTCATGTTTTATTATTGAATAAAAAGCACTATCGCACGTTGTTGACAACCATGTTTAATGGCGCAAACCGTGTTTTATTCAGGCAATCCACGTGCTGTTTATGCACAGCATTTTTGTTGTTGTTGATTTTTTCTTTACTTTATGTCTACGCATTTTGGGTTCGTTTCAGAATTGACGTCATCAGCAGTAACGCGTATATAAGTGTCATCAGGATTACGAAAGTCATTGCTCTAGAACAGATGTTTTTATTACCTTCTGCGTGCCATTATTGAACTTTTCGAAAACGTTGTTCCAAAGTTTTCACGCGACAAAATGACTCTATACAATAATGATTTTCGGATACTCCTATATCGGCTAGACCCCTCAGGGGTCGTCAAAAGCCTCGCCTTTCAGGTTGGGGTTTCAACACCATCTCGTTTTCCAGCAGATGTTATTGCATAGAATATCATGTTTGGTCGTAATGTTAAAGTTATTAAACAAGCTGTAAAAATGAGATGAAATGCGAGGCATGCCAAGAATTATATTGCTTTTTACGTGACGAGCTTAATACATTCAATAATATAGGAGCACGACTGTTAGGTTCTATTTATCGTATGACCCTAAAACTACTTTAAAATTTCGTTTCAAAATTGCGTGGAACAACGCTTTGATGTTGCCATATAACTATACGCGAAAGCAATACGGACGTCATTACATAACGATACCAAAATGAGTCAACCTCTAGTGGTTTATGCAATTAAATGCATGTCGTTATATCATTCCTATGATAAACACAAACGAACGAACAAACAAACAAACAGTAGGGCCGAAACCAGAGACTTATTGATCTCAAGTCTAACACTCTATGACTGAGCCAATGCCGGGTAAAGAAGGCATGATACATGAGTTTGATTCTTTTTATAATTATACTGGTAATTAGTGAATGCTAAGAAATCGTGCATATATGAACGATCGTTTTGGATTACTCACAGCTCGCATATCTATGCAAAATAAGCCTCAGTCAAAAATCATTTTACTCCCAACTGGCTAACTTAAAATAGACTTAAAGGCAAGCCCAAACTTTCGCTTTCACAGTGCCCAATGTGTTTCTCTTGAGTTTAATTCAAGCAACAAAAGGGAGCCCTCGCACCTACGGCTTCATATGTACATATGGACGTATAAAGCAAAGTGGCTCAGTAGGAAGAGTGTTTAAAAACCGGGGATTGATGGATTGCGAATTTGTGACTAACCAGTCATAGTGTTGTGTCATTAGACAAGACGCTTTATCAGCGACTAAGTTATGGTTGAAGATAGGAATTCGTCCAAACATGACTAAACTGTTGATGAGGGGGGTTAAGCATCAACCCAAACAAACAAAAACAAATGGGCGTAAGCCACAGCATTCGATTACCAGCCGTCACAAATTCCGAAAGACATACACCTGGGATATTTCACTCACAAGACGACATACATATGCCATCGCTGGCTCTCTTAAAATAGCAGCAACTTCTTATCTTGAGAAATTTAGTCATGAAAAACATACATTAAACCATCGATGCATATATTTCTTTACATTTCTTGCGCTTTTTAACGATCATTATTTCAGCGTCAATGTGAAAATCACATTTAGAACTAATGAAAAAGTGAGAAAAAACATAACATACTACTAAATCTCTGCGATAGATAAATAACCATTTCATGACATGCACTTTCTTCCATACATAGATCAAGTTAGCTTTTTTGGTCAACAATTAAGTTATAAGACTTCGCCTAATAAAATTTAGAGTGGAGTAAGCGGGATATATTTTTTAAAAGTTTCCTCTGACCTTTACTTGTAGAAACTCCAGCGGCGATTATTAAACAAGTTAGAGTCCACATCCTCATGGTCAACCAAAAGCTCCGAGTGTAGAATTTCTGACAGTTGTGATGAAAGGCTGATCCAAGGAACAATATATAACCCCTTAAAGCACCTGCGAAAATTCATCTAAAATGTTGTCTGTGCAAGTCGTCTGCTGCATATTATTGTAAACATTATTTGACTTGATGTAAGTTTGGGGCCTAGAAGTATGTACCTATAGGAGCAGTCTGATCTGGGTCCACACTGTCAAGTTGTTAAAAGCTCCTATAACATTTCAGCTGATGACAAAAGCAAAAACTTATGTTTTGATTGGCGCTTTAAGGGTTGAAATCCAATCATCTAGTAAAACCTACATTGTAATTTACAAGTTGATTGAAAATTTAAAAAAGATCCGTTGGATCTTTTTACCCAAACGCCATAACATATTCAAATATTTGCATAAATGATACGAAAGAAAAAGTTCATGTAGCCAGCTAAGACAGCAGATCAGCCCAAGGATCCGCGTATGCTGACCAACGTATTTGGTAGTCGCGATCAGGAAAATGCAGCCAATCTACAATGAACTTGTTCTATCACAATTGCATGTTGATAAGTCTGTGCAGCTAAGACGGCTTGTTGCAATCTACAATTTTAGCACTTTTCACATATGCGAGTAGCGATGGTTCAGACGAGCCTAACGCACAGGCTTGTCTTCGCTGCTTGCATCCACAAGATGGATGTGTAGATAAAGGCCCAGGTGCCAAAGTTCAGCCTTAAAACCCAATTGCACAGCTGTGCATGTGTGTTGAAAGACTGACTTAACGCATGTATGGCATTACAATAGATAGGAGGTTAGAACGGTTTTCACTTGGCTTGATTCAACTGGAATAATAGGGTAAAACAGAACATTAATCACACTTAAAGCTGCATAGTCTGTAACTTTTGATCTTCTAATTTTAAAAATAATGTTTTTATTTTTCAAGAACACAGTAAAAATACTCAAATTCAGGTAAACATTTCACCATTTTCGTAAATCTTAACAAGTTATCACTATCACAACAACTGCATTTATGTTAAAATTCAACGGTCTAGAATTATTGGAGGGACGCAAATAATTACCAACAAGAGAAAAATACACCTATTTGATAAGATAATTCACTTTTCCATGCAGTTTTCAGCTGTACTAAACATTTTTATTGTGAAAACATAGCTTAATTCTACTTTTACAAATGATTTAAAAAGAAAATAAAAAAAATCGAAAAATGTCCATAGTTACAGAGTATGCAGCTTTAAAGTAAGCAAGAGATTTTTTTGCTATTTCCATTACCCCGGCTTTTTTATATTGACTCTGTTCCTGATTACATTGATTGCATTTACATCCGCCTTTAACGCACACTCTTTATTTGTATGGACTCCTTTTAAAGTATTCAATTCTTTGTCACCTGAAATAGCGACTTGTAACTGAGAAAATATAAGTACCTTAAGAAGGTTTTCAATTGATGGTTTTAACTTTTTTTTTCTACAAAATTGTATAGTGTTTAGTTTGAGCGTCGCCCGATGTCTCGTGGCTATGTTTACATTTGATTGTTCATAAACATTGGACAAGAATGATCTGAAGTCACCTAGACTAGTAGATATTTGGAAGAAATTTGTTGTCAGCATACATAGCTCAGTAGGACGCCAGCAGAAATTCTCTTCATTTCTCCATAATGTACTGGGTATCCAATCAGTGCGTTTATTTCATCATCTTTATTGTATGATTTTATGCACAGCATTAAATAATGTTTTCATAACAGTTTTCATGCTTATATCAAGTGTCGCTTACATTGAACAAGATAGGAATGCCACAGAATGTGTCATCTCACCAGGATCTTCATTGCTTGCTATTGCGAAAGCGATGTTCTGGAACCGAAAAGATATATAAATGATATGAATGATATGAAAAAAAAAGCATTAACAACAGTTAAATGAATAAAATCTAAAATCAATCTGGTGATGGAGTTCGAACCTACAACCTCCCTAGGAGTATATTTCCTGATCAAACTCACTTACTTTTTGCATAATGAATGTTCACACATTGAAGATGTGCACCTCGTATTTTGTTTTGTTTTGTTTGCTTTGATGTTTTACGTCCCATCAACAATCTTTCAGTTAAACAGGGACGGGTCTTCCTGGGTTGAACCAGTACTAAGCTAGGATAAATGATTCTTGCTCAAGGAGCACAACGCAGTGACGTCGATGAGGCTCAAACCTGCGGCCCCTCGGTCTCGAGTCAAGCAATCTACCACTGAGCCACTGCGCTCCCCTTCCTATTTTGTGCACATTTGATGATATTATTATAACTTGGGAGGCTTGAACTTAGACATCATTAATTCTACACCACCTTCGGAGTGCTAAAATTGTGATATCTGTGTTTATGCATAAAGGTCAGGATTGGGTTAATATTGTAGAGGTATATATCTACACTGGCACGCTTGTGTTTCATCTCTCTGTCGATGTCGAGGTAATTAGATTGCAGTCTTTGCACCCATGCCAGATTAAGATATAAGGCAGTCTTTACTCTTTACCATTTGATTTTGATTTACTTTGGGAACACCAATGATTAAAGAGACTAGGTCTGTAACTATGAACATTTTTCGATTTTTTTTTATTTTCTTTTTAAATAATTTGTAAAATAAAAGAATTAAGTTATGTTTTCACAATAAATATGTTCAGTACAGCTGAAAACAGCATGGGAAGTGAATTATTATATAAAAACAGTTTTTTTTCTTGTTTGTAATTATTTACGTCCCTCCAATAGTTCTAGACAGTTGATTTTTAACATAAATGCTGTTGTTTTGATAGTGATAATTTGTTAAAATTTACGAAAATGGTTAAAGGTTTACCTGAATTTGAGTATTTTTACTGTATTCTTGAAAAATAGAAAATTTATTTCTAAAATTAGAATATCAAAAGTTACAGACTATGCAGCTTTAATCTTGATAAAAAAAAAGGAAACACATGACTTGTAAGCGTATGGCTTGCGTTACTAATTCCTTAGAAGGCGTCGATGCAATGACCGGTTTTGATTACAGAAGGACTAAAAGCTACGGTTTTCCCAAGTAATGAAGCTAATACATCGCGATATCAAAACAGTTGGACTGACAACTAGGCCTTGGGCATTAATGTGGCATTTGGTGTTGATTAGCACAACATTTATGTGCTAGCCTGGCGCCGATGATTGCCAGTTTCGGAAAATAAATTGTAAAGTAAAATTAAAACAAATATTAACATTTCCAAAATAGCAATGTAGTATTCAAATTGTATCCGAACCTAGTTTTAGGTTCACAGATGCCCCATATGATTATATAAATATCGGTAAATATGGGCCAAGTCATGACTTTTGTCCCTCGTCTCCTCGAAGAAAAGCGGAGGGACATAGTTTGAGGCGATGAAAGGTTCGTGGTGCGTGGTTGTAGGTTTCTTGTTTGCGCGACTCCTCTAACAGTTTTTTGCCAATCGTTTTGAAACTATAGATGAAGTGCTGTAACTCATATAAGCCTAGCGTCCTTTTTGTGGGATATAAGCAAACATTGAAGACCCAGATCAGACGCCACAGAACGCGCTGTCTAATCAGGGTCACTGTTTGCTTACATTATGCTCTAATAAAATTTGAATAAAATTATAAAATACCACCCAACAATCAGTATAACGGAAATGGACTGGTCCAATTGATAACAGTGGAAAATTACATTCGGCTGAAATGAGTAATGATTGTCTAAAATAGGCATTTTTTCTTTCTTCTGAAATCTTGATTTTTTTTTTAACTTTTTTCTCATTTTTATCTTAGACTTTTATTTTCAAAATAGTGAGTTAGTATGATCAGGAAATACCACAATCACAAACTGCAGACAAACCCGTGGCATCGTGAGGAAGAGCCACACAACAATCAAGAGGCACCAGTAAAGCAACCAGCTCTTACTCTTCTCCATCAAGATGATTGCAAATCTAGAATGGATCCGAAGTGAAAGAAATCCAATAGGTAAACCCCAGTGGGTCTGAAAACAGCCAAAGCCTTAAAGCATGAAAATTATTTAAGAAGCCTACAATAGCCCTTTTTTAAGCAATATAAAGACTGAAAAATAAAAATCAAAGCCTGAAATCATGTAAAATTCATGATGTGAAAGCCTGAAATCCTGCAGAAGCCTGAAAAGTATGAGACCATGATAAGAGACACAGGTTTCAAGCACATGCATGACCTTCCTGTCATAGTCTTTGCTTACATGCGAATATACGTAGTGTCAGCTAGTGTTTTGGGCCTCGTCGAGAGATAACGTGACTTCGTTGCATGCAAACAACAAAGTAGCAGACCAGCGTGCACGTCCGCGCAGTCTACTTACTTGTATCAAAACTAAGTAAAGTGTAATATGGTGAACTATTCGGAATGTTTTAAGTTAGGGTATTTGCTTCTACCTAACTCTATGTTTATAGCTCCATAACTATTTATTAAACATGACTCAAAACTTGTTTTGAAAGTGTTTGATTTTCTGTGAAATGTGTTACGTACATAACATGCATTGTTATATGACTGGAGAGAATCCTGTCTCCTGATTGGCCCAATTTGTCTTCATAAATCTCTATGTCTACCTGGAAACTGGTCTAAACCGGTCCTCAAGTTGATATAGCATGTAAACCAGCTCGAACTAGTTTCCAGAAGTTAATATTTTTGACACTTCTGCAATATTACCCTCTAGAGAGCTAAAAATAGCATGATGAGTGTGAAACTAGCATGTGCTGCATGAAATTGACATGATTTGCTGTTTTCAACTCCCAACAGGTAAATTAAACACTTTCATGATTTTTTACAACAGTTTTGTTTTGTTTTGTTTGCTTATTTATCTTTGTTTGATTAAACAAACTGTAAAAACAGTTTAATGATAACATTTTATATTCCCTATAAAGAGAAGTAATATACATTTGAAAATGCAAAATACTAAATTATAATATTTTAATAAAAGTTGCTAAAACTTGTGAGAAAGTCCTTAGATGTCTTTAACAACAAAAGTGAAAGTAGAAAATTTTCATTCTTCGTCGAAAAGTCATATAACAAAACATTTATTGACTTCAATTTCGGTAGACATAAGGATTTATCTACCCTTAAAAGTGATATTCACCTCGGCCTGGCGGCCTCGGTGAATTATCACTTTTTCGGGTAGATAAATCCTGATGTCTACCTCATTGAAGTCAATAATTGTATATTGTTATATGACTGGAGAGAATCCTGTCTCCTGATTGGCCCAATTTGTCTTCATAAATCTCTATGTCTACCTCAAAACTGGTCTAAACTGGCTCAGAAGGTGATATAGGATAAAATCCAGCTCAAACTAGTTTCCAGAAGTTAATATTTTTGACACTTCTGCAATATCACCCTCTAGAGAGCTAAAAATAGCATGATGAGTATAAAACTAGCATGTGCTGCATGAAATTGACATGATTTGCTGTTTCACATCCCAACAGGTAAACTAAAGACTTTCATGAATTTTAACAACTGATTTGTGATGTTTTATTTGTTCATTTATCTTTGTTTGAATGAACAAAATGTAAAAAAATATGATTAAATGTTACATTCCACATTTAGAGAATTAATATACATTTCAAATTGCAAAATACTACATTAAAATATTTTAATAACAGTTGATAAAACTTGTTAGAAAGTCCTTAGGTTGAAGGTTGACTTCAGCAACAAAAGTGAAAGTAGAGCATTTTCATTCTAAGTTGAAAAGTCATATAACAAAACAGTTATTGACTTCAATTTCGGTAGACATAAGGATTTTTCTACCCTTAAAAGTGATATTCACCTCGGCCTAGCGGCCTCTGTGAATTATCACTTTTTCAGGTAGATAAATCCTTATGTCTACCTCATTGAAGTCAATAATTGTATAATATTATATGACTATTGCTTCACAAAATGTAAATATAGTCTCCCTAAAACAGACTTTGACAAGTTTTAATGATCACTAAAATTGAATTATTATCCTATCAGTCCTAGCAACATTTTAAATGTTTCAACCATATACATATGTATTTAGTCAAAACCGAGAAGTGATATGAAGACGTCCTGCTGTGCCATTCCCCTACTATAACCTTCTGCTTAAATGCCTCATCAGGCTTACGCTTTCTTAGCTCTTATATGATTACCCCTATCATATTCGACATAACCAACTAGCACATTCGCATTCATACTAATACCATACCCCTACTCATATCTACCCATATCTTTGGGGTATGAGTGGATGTAGGTTTAGGATGTGTATCTGGGTATAAGTTGGGCGAAAACTAAGGTAGGGTATGGGTATGGTAAGGTAGGCTACGCTACCCTTATCTCTGCACTAAAAATGTCAAGTTGTTCGCGGAAAATTACTATTAAATCGTATTGCCTTTATCGATTGTAACGAAAATACACAAAAATAAACTACTGTTCTTTGCAAGTTGACTTACATTAAAATTTGAAAAAGTGACGTCAGATGTATGAGCACGTGGTGCCGTTGTGACGTCACTTCACTGGAAGCGGCCCACCTGTACCACTGGGTTGTCTCTCGGGTCTAAAATTTGTAGTTGTGCTTGAATTGATTGTAGTTTTTCACGGAAAGTAATATTCCATCATTCTTTGAACATAATATGTGAGTTTTATGCTATTCTGGTGCGCTTTGTATTCATATTAACAAGTTTGAGATCAAGGAGCAGGCCTAAGAAATGTCACTTTTCAGCATTTTGTTAAATAATAAATAAAAAACTTATTTTCTAGTCAGTTTTTATTGCATAATTATTATTTTCGACTTTAATATCAATATTAGATCTACTGTCGTGAAATAGAATGTTTATCAAAGTAATGTGGATAGTTTATTTTTAAGAATTGCCTGGCCAAAGCAGGAAAAGTGCTCATAGAAGTTTGATGTTTTGACATTTTGACAGTACTGTTATTCGTTTCGATATGGAACACAATACTTTTGATACAAATCTTTGAAAGTTTGCATAGAAGAGGAGTAAACGTGTCGTAAAATATGCATATAACGCACTATGTGCTAACACAGAAAAGCAAAATATTACAAGACGTTGATTTTTCCATTGGTTATGTAGTAAACCATCAAAATGCAACGTAAAATGGGCCGGTTCACGTTATACAACGTTGCCTTGACGACAGCTATAGCGCGTGTAGACCACTAACATAAATTATGTTTTGACCAATCAACTACATTTATGTTGCAGTATAGAGTGCTGTAATTTTTTTATTATTCCAGCTCTATTGGTCAAACGATGTAGAAATGGCATCTATTTTCCGCGAACTTTCTGATCACCGGGTGATCAGAAAGTTCGCGGAAAATAGATGCCATTTCTACATTGTTTGACTATAACCCTTCTAATAACCTACTTTGCAGCTTATCATATCCTTCAAGGTATTGGTACTGGATTCTGTGAGTAAGGGTAAGGGAGCATTTGGTAGAAACTGTAGAAACTAGGGTACAGTTGGGCTAATCCATAAGCATTACCCTACCTAAATAAATACCCATACCCTAACCTTTATCACACTCATAACCTACCATACCCTGCCAAAACCTTATCTACCTTATCCCATATGTGTATATGTTATGGATCCATATAGGTATGGCTATATGCTATTTTTGACTCAGATGCCTGTTCTCTGGGTTTAATGTAAGCATGTAACGTATTTTACATCCCAAAGCACCCAAATAAACTTTAAACACATATGCAAAAAAAAGTGATGAATCGAACGAGAGCCCAATGAATTTCATTCCAATATCAGTGAGATGGATATACGCAGAGGTGTATTTATGTTAATTTTGAGGAAAAGTTGTCTACTTATTAAAATGGGTGGGGTAACCTAGTATGCAGCCTGTCCGAAATTATAAAGATGATGACTGTGTTATTAATTGACGATTCTGGTGATAGGGAATGAAATGACATTGTGAATGTTACAGGTGCCGATGAGATAAGTCTTTACCAGTATTTTGATCATAATCTTACTAAAATCGTTATTGTTCAACAATTAGCAAGATAACTTATTACAGCCATTTTGTTATTTTGGGTTATTTGTCATTTATGACAGCAATCGTTGCTGTCATATACACGACTGATGCTGAAAGTGAATATAATTCCCAAATTAATCATTGTATTTCTAATTTATTTACAAAAATTTACTGCTGCCAATTAATAAATAAAAGTATCAAACGAAAGCAAAACGATTTAAGTAACGTAGTTTCAGTAAGTATATATGTACAAGACGCACGTTTTGGTCACAATATACGATTTAAGGCATATTGCATTAGAATAAAATAAAAAGAATGATTACCGTTGTTCATTGGCGTTAACCTGTAATTCGCCTGATGATTTTCTGGCTATGTTTTTATGAACCGCCTGTGGTTCTGGTTTAAAAAGTCTCAGAAAACGGACCATGACATAGAGTCTCACCCCGACAGACTGGGAAGGTCGGGAATCGTACAAGATACCCCTAGGTACAAGGCGAGTAGTTTATCAACTACACCTCGCCGGCTCACACACGAATCATCACTCTACTCCTATCACGTGCGATTTGACGCAACAAAACAAGTTTTCATTTATCAATTGACTAATACTTTAACTAAAGTATTTTACATTCGTTTAAGAGTCTCTCCTTGAAAACCAGAAATGTAATCAGTTTAATTGTTATTTCCTATTTGCTTTTTATCAATGTTAGTTAATGATAATTGGCTTTCCTGTCTTTAGTGACATGATTGCATGGATAGAAATGATACCAGCACGTGTGATTTTGTTACTAATCGATTATCATAGATGAAACACGGTAGGTCTCAGTCCCCAAAGGAACGGGTGTAGCATGCAACACAGTTGTGTGACAACACTGGACAAACCAGTTCCACGATTTTTCTAGAATAGCGGCCACAGGTCAAGGTCATAGTGACCAAGAAACAAAACGTGACACGCTGAGACCCTAAGATGTATAAACTATCATTATAACAACTTTTGGGATTCCTATCTCAAATAATGTAGGAGAATGCTCCAGGCACGATTTTTCTAGAACTGAGAAACGATGTCAAGGCCAACGTGACCGGCAACTCGAAGATATATCCACACATCATTTTTGGAATCCTGCTTGAAATTATGCAGTATTTGCTCATTTATAAAATGTCCATTATAGTGATAACAACCAGACGAGCACCAACTGGTGTGGTTTACAATGAAATCCAAGCTGCTTATATATGTCTAGGAATAATGGGTTACTTTTGTATTTAGTGTCTACCAAATACTATCATATTGTCTGCTTCCTTCTTTCTAGTCATATGTACGTTTTGTACATGTGTCTGTATGTGCTAGCATACAAATTAGACTGACACAGTAATGGAAATACGAATAAGATAACAGATGGACGGGCATCAAAATCAACACACAAACAGCAGCATTTACTTAACAAAAAAAGTTAAGAAAATCTCAGAAAACAATGTAACAAAAGAACACAAAATAAAAAAAAAATTCAATTTTTATTTATATGTTTAGATACATTTCATCGGTTGACAAAATATTTCCTTTAGTTTGCTAGCACTAGTACCTTTTTGTGATACTGTGTCAAGAAGTTAGGAGTAAAAGTCATTTTTCGCAAAAAAGTTTCTACAGAGTACTCTCTCTTTTGACGCAAAACACATGAATACGCTGTAAGTTTTCAAATCATGGCACCGGATCTGGCACAGGAAATGCAGGACAACAGGTCTCAACACCTCACACATGTACGATTGACTGACCAAGTTTACCTCTATAACCACAAGATCAGTCACCCTCGGGTTTTAACATCTCCCGAGGGACCTGGCTGAAAACCCATATTTGATCTGTTTATTGAAATTTTGCGATTTTTAATTATGACATTGATTTTTTAAGCCGCTATAGGTGCCAAAAGCCCAAATCAAGCATCAACATAAAGATAAATGGACACATTTTTATACTGTGGAATTCATAAGTCTTTAAATGCTTTAGATCTTTTGTCATAGTCCCTCAAACACAATTTCCTTAACTTTTTAGTTGAATTCAGCAGAAGCTGGGTTACGTGAGAATGACTGTCTAAATATTAACCTGAAAGTTGGCAAAAACACTAATTAACACACACCAAAATTGTGCATCAGTGCTATACACCTGCTCATTATTCATTTAATCGCCAAACATGAGTGGTGGTTGTCGTACTCTGCCTGTACTTCTAGGGAGTTATGGAATGGAAATACCATATACACGCGCTGGTATATGCAGTACTGCTAGTTGTATCAACATCTGCGTGCTCTAGCAAAACCACAACCAACTACCTGATCTATTCAAGAGAGCTACGATGCCCTGGATCCCTCACCTGATTTCTAGCTCATGAAGAAATAATGCTTAAAAAACAAATGTATTTTCAGCTCTGCCAGCAATATTTTGTATCAAAATTGCCTGTGCAATTTTTTGTAAAGGGAATTTTTAGGAACATTTCTGTGAACTTATTTTGATTTTGGGTGAGTTGTGCAGGAGGAGATGCTTCTGCTATTTTTAGCTCTGGTGACCAAATTTGTAAAGTGGGGTTGAACTTTGGGCAATTTGGATAGAAGTCAATAAGAGGAATATGTATGTGAAATTAATCTTAATTTGAGTAAAATGCATTAAGCCCCCCCCCCCCCCCTCAGCCGTTGGCCTAGGCTGCTGTCCGTTCTTTTTGTTGATTCATTGTTTTATGTCCCTCTCATTGTTTTTGGTGATTATTTGTTTGGTATTTGCTTTGTAATGCACTACTATTTAATTTTTCAACCACCTTGATGAGGAAGAGAGAGCTGGTTGCTTTGCTATAATTGTCGTCCTTATGTCTTGTGACTGTTAGTGTTCGGTGGCTCCTCCTCATGGTGTCGTGGGTTGGTCCGCAGTGTGTGGTTGTGGTCTTTTGTTATCACACTCACTTACTTTTAGACCAGATGTTCAGGAGGAGATGTCTTTTAAAGATATTTCATTTTTCACTCTGGTGGCCATTTCGTTGAGCGGATCAGAACCTTTTGTGCAATTTTGGTAGATGACATTATGAAACACAAATCTGTGAAGTTATTTTGAATTTGGACTATTGCTTCAATGTGGTGCTTCGTTTAAAGATATTTCTAGTTTAGCTAAGGTGGTTATTTTGCTAATATGCGCAGAGCATTAAGATTATAAGATGTACACTTTTGTTGGCGGCGTTATGAGGAACTTCAAGTGGTCTTTTTTATAATTTTGACCAGTGGTTAAAGAGGATTTTTCGCTTAAAAGAATTTGAGCCGTGACATGAGATTTCCAGAAATGTGGTATGTGCGACCAACAAAGCCTCAGATCAGCCTGCGCATACGCGCAGTCTGATCAGAGCCTTTGCTAGTAGTTTGAATATTCTATCAGTGTTAAGCTACTGACTGAACATCATTTGGAGTTTCTAAGCTTAAAAGGAGGCTGCACAGACTCGTCTGAGTCTACACTTGTCAAAATGCAACATTGTTGTAAATCACACGTCACGGTTCATTTCTATTTTAGCTCCGGTGGCCATTCTATTTAGTGGAGCAGAACCGTCTGTGCAAACTCAGTAGAGGGCATCATGAGGGACATACAAAATGTGTCTATGAAAGTACTTGAATTTGCACTAGCGGTTCATAGACGATCATCTATGCCTTCATTGTGATACTTGCAATATACATGTATAGTTCCATGCACCATGTTAGAAAGATGGGAATATGGTATATGATTACTTATCAATCTCAAACTGTTTATGCCATTTCATTAAATGTGATTCCATAAATTGCTAATTCGGTTCAGTCTCTGAATTAAACTCATTTTGAATCTACAAATATAATGCTTTGCACTCACCTGGCAAATGCGTTCTGCTTGGTTGATCACAAATTCCCACAAACTGACAGTCGGCAAATACTAACACGCCCACCTCCCTCTCCCTTGAATGTATTTCATATAAATTGCCAGTCCCTTAATGTGAAAAAATTGCAGTTCTTAAAATTCATGACATTGAACAAAACCAGACAGGATATGTAGTTGGCACTGAAACTTAACTCACCAAAGAGATGTTTGACAGTGAGTTTTCCCACCAGAGCTTGGATTCACATCTTATCGGAAAGACTGCATTGGTCAGAAAGGTGGTGTAATGTGGCTATAATCTCTCTCCTCATAAAAAAGTCGGAATTCAACACAGACTTTGACAACTAGCTGACTTTTTGTTGGATACAAAAAAACATGGGAGTATGATCAGGAAATACCACAATCACACACTGCAGAATAACCCACGGCATCGTGAGGAAGAGCCACAGGACACTAACTGGCACAAGACATTAAGAAAACAGTTTTAAAGCAACCAGCTCTCTCTTCCCCATCAAGATGATTGCAAAGCTAGGACACAAAGTACTCAATATCAAAACAAGGACCAAACACAGAACATCCACAAACAATGGGAGCAACAATAAACAATAAATGATTTAACAAATTTAAAATCATCATATATTTCGCTAATTGATGATTTCAACCTACAGGATGCAGCGCCCTACCCTGGCTGTAAATTTTCCACATTTTACAGAGAGCGTCTGAATGTCTTCAAAACCTGCCCCCTTGAACAGTTACCTCGCGCACACGGGGTAAATACATTATAGATCTCTTTTAAACCTCAAATCCTACCCTTATTGATAGTGTATCTATCTTAACAGGTCTTAGTCACCATGAATTGTAAAAACCATACTGGTCAAGACTAAACAGGTCCCACCTAAAACACTCCGCCCCTTATTAAAAGCAGATGGTGCCGGTTTAAGCTATGAGGGATTTTCAGTCTGAGCTGCTCACTGACCTCGCTACCACAGATTTCCAATAACAGTGGGATATGTTTGCGATCAGACTGGAGTAAGACATTGATAAATTTATCCCAACAAGGAAAGCTGACACTCGGGATGGCTTTCCATGGATAAACCAGGGGTTCGTTGCTTAGCTCGAGCGTTTTGTAGCGCTTTGTAGCACTTTGCTATGCAACGGTATGTTACAATGTAGCGCTTCGTGCCGCTACAAAACTATTCTTGAGCAGTCTCGCGGAAAGCGATATGTAAAACGAACCGTTGCATAAGCAGAGCGCTACGAAGCGGTTTATGTGTATGCATATCTTGAATAGGAATGTTATCGTTGCGCAACGTACTGTTACAAAAAAGCGCTTTTTTGAGGCATAATCGTTGCATGGAGTTAGGAAAGCGCTACGTAGCGCTACATTAAATCGCTCGCGTAAAGCAACTCTCGCCAGGAAATACTCCGCCAGTGGGTAATGCTAGTCGACGAAATATGTTTTTCTAAAAGTATGCAGATATGGGCAAACAAACTGATTGATACTTTTAAATTTTAGTAAAGCGTACAATGTATGATAAAGTTACACACGAACAACTGATTTCAAAACTACATATTAATTGAAATTTGGAGCACTATTCTAAGTTGGGTTAAGGACTTCTTGTGTTCTCATTCTCAAACTGTTGTCGGTTTAAATGAAAGTAAGGAAGAAAGCAAAGATCAGGAATCGATACAATCAAGTACCACACCTGACCCAGGACACCACATGGGAAAGTGACACAAGCACAAGAAAACTTCACATACAAGAAAGCCAATTAGTCAGCCCTTTTCCAGCAGGTGACCACAAGGCTGCAATGAACAGACAAGACAGCATGACAGACACGAAACATAAATAACAAAAGTGATCCAAATAACAAAAGTGATCCACAAAAGAAGAGAATCGCCTTGGAATGGTCAAATCAAACAAGATGGCATTCTCCTCTGGTGTCCCGCAGGACTCAGTACTTGGACCCATACTCTTCTTTGCATATATAAGTGACCTACATGGCCAGGTCAAGTCCAGAGTTAGGTTGTTTGCAGATGATACTGTCATATACTGTAAGTCAATTACTCTGCAAAATGACATACACACCCTAGAAATATGGAAAAACGATAAAACATAAGCTTCAAAAATAGTGAGTATGGTCAGGAAATACCACAATCACAAACTGCAGACAAACACATGGCATCGCGAGGAAGAGCCACAAAACAATCACGAGACACCAGGAAGACAAACTAAGCAAAGCAACCAGCTCTCTCTTCTCCATCAAGATGATTGCAAAACTAGAATGGTCATAAAGTAACGTACAACAAAACATAGAACAATTACAGACTCCCACAATAGGCGTAACAATAAACAAGTCAACAACAACAGAACCGCCGCCTTAGAACGGATAGCAGCCCAAGCCAGGGGGGACTTAAATGCATTTAACTGGCACCAAATCTTCGCCCTAGATTCTGCTGTTGTTGAAGTACAAGAAATGTTCAGCTCTCATAGAAGCCTTCTAACTATTACAATGTAGCATCATGGAGAAACACTCTAATCTTATTAACTCTGATTAAACAACGACTCGCAGATAGCCAAAGCTAAAAAAAACTCAAGCTGAGCCAAGGTGGGCCCAGCTACAGCTAAGTATCAGGCACCAACCCACCGATTAAAGTTTTACGTTTTAATGGACGAGTTGAACGTGATTTATTTCGCCCAAAAATGGTGGCTATACGTCATGAATTGGTTACCTCGAACTACTGATAACTCGACATATTTTGCTCAGTCCCTTGAAATTCGAGGTATCGAGAGTAGACTGTATACGATCGTTCCCCGCACCATAGTCCACTGGGACGCCCTCCAACTTCACTCCCCTGTTTGACTTACTGTGACATAATTTAGCCAAGTTGTGTGCCCAGTGGGACACTAGACGTACACGTCTCACCGTAGATATCACATGTGTTTTACCTATTCATCCCTTCCACGTGTATAGAAAGAAAGCCTTCCCCAGACAAGCTGCCCTCATTGGGTAACTTACCGAATATTCGTACAGGCGTGCGTCTAGAATTTTTAATGCCCACCCCATGCATATATAGAGTCATCCTGAAATTAATTAGCAATTTTGTTAAGTGTATATGATGACTACTAGATCTACCAACATTAACATAAGTGGGTTCAAGTATTTTGAGGAAGTTATGCTTTCAATGTCAGATTTCCATAATGCAAGGCATACGTCGCCGGTCATGTAGGTCCCGCAAGCCTGGGACCACTTTTTTGGCCCAGTACACTTTCTGCCGTGTCCATTTTTCATGTTTCTGCTCATCATGTGTTTGCCTCTGATTTTATCCAATCGTGCCACAATTTATAAATGCAATTATCAATAACGCTCGTTGCGCGTGTCATCAATAGACCTAGCCAATGTGTGAAAAGAGCAGTCACAGAAATTGTTTTAAATAATGGAAGTGTCAAGAGAAAACCTGACATAGCAGCATGCGAACAACAAAGACGCACTCGCATCTGCTCAGTCTGTTCAGAGCCTTTTTGTTCGCTCTCTGGAAAGCATAATTGATAAACTTGCAACGCGCAAAAATTCAGCATTCTAGCTAATCTTTGTAACTGATCAGGTTGGTTTGAGTCTTGCATGGTCGGAAACCCTGAAGACAGATTTTCTCGCGTTGTGGGTCATTTATCAAAGTCATGATAATTTCTGTGATCCAGTTGTATTCCCCTCAAATATTTTTTTCTAATTATTCTAAATCAAACAGCATATCGGACGTTAAAACATTTTGAATTTACGTATATGAGCATCGTGAGCCTGTACTGAAAGTTGCTACATCTATTCTATCTATCTTCCGATACGTCTTTACCCCCGTGTGGGCGTGTGGGACGTCAGACAGGTATTCCGGATTAGCAAGTGCTGAGGGGGTTAGTTGAAACAAAGTGATATAAAGGTGGTGAGATGAGTTTGTACAGAGCGAGAAGGAGTGTAAGTATGAAAGATAAAACCAGAAGTTGGTATTCTAGAGGGACACATTATTTACCTGGCATACATCACCGCTAAGCTGTGCCAGGGTGGGAAGGGTCGGTATGTTGGCAGGGAGGGCGTTCCAATGGATAATAGTTCTGGGGAAAATGTGAACCTGTAATAGTCTTTGAGAGTCTGGATTTGTCTGTATGCCAAAGAGTGTATGTGTCGTGATGCTCTGGTGTTTCGAACAAGGTAATCTGATTCATGGATAGCTACAAGGTCATATGTTACCTTATACATCATCACAGGTCGGCTATCCTTTCAATGCGACGTTGGTCTTAGGGCGCCAGTTTAGGTCCTTCAGCATGGCAGTGATACTAGAAATGTATTTGTAATATCTTGTAGCCCACCTTGCAGCCCTTCTTTGGACTGCTTCCACTTTATTTATATCTGTTGTGGTGTGGGGATACCATACTGATGAAGCATACTCCAACCGAGTCCTTACAAGAGTTTTGTATGCTACTGATTTAAGGTCCTTATTATGGGTCCGGATATTTCTTTTAAGGAAACCATGTTTAGACCACGAGATGTCATCCGCAATGGTGACCCCTAAGTACTTTGCTGCAGGAACACTTTCAAGCTCTACATTATGTAGAATGTACTTTGTGTTGAGGGGGTTTGCCTTTTTGTAATTTGAAGGACCTGATATTTAGAGGGGTTAAATTGCATATCCCACATCTTTCATAAATGTATTTTCCCATTGTTCGAGGCATGCTTGGTCTGTTTGCAGGACTCGCTTTCTGTAGGTGAGCTGATTGTGAGGTACAGGGCAGTGTCATCTGCGAAAAGTCTGACTCTGGATTTGACCTGCTCAGGCAGGTCATTTGTGTATGCAAGAAAGAGATTGGGCCGAGAACAGAGCCCTGTGAAATGCTGGAGGAGACTGGGTTTTTTTTCTGAGTTAATACAATTGATTACTACTGCCTGTTTTCGATATTTCAAAAAGCCCTTTATCCATTTTAGAGTGTCTCCTGTGATGCCATAATGGTGAAGTTTTAGGAGAAGTTTTTCATGGGCAACTTTATCAATAGCTTTAATAAAGTCCCAAGGATCAGTTTTAGGGCCGATCCTGTTCCTTATTTTTATAAACGACCTGCCGGATAACATCAGGTCTTCTGTTCGCCTGTTCGCGGACGACTGTGTCCTGTATAGAAACATTCATTCGATTCAAGACTGTTTTATACTGCAGGAAGACCTCACTAGCTTAGGACAATGGGAAGCCGATTGGCAAATGAAGTTCAATGTAGCCAAATGTCACTCTATGAGAGTGACTCGGCATCAGCATCACAAACAGATTCTCTTTGATTACTCCCTTCACAACCAAACTTTGGAAAACGTTCAGTCAGCAAAATACCTTGGCATAACCATCTCTGATAATATGGATTGGGGTCAACACATTTCAGAAATTTCTTCCAAAGCAACTAAGACACTTGGTTTCCTTCGCAGGAATTTGGCTTTTGCACCTCGGAGTACTAAGGAAGTTGCATATAAAACTTTGGTTCGGCCTAAACTAGAGTATGCAGCACCCATTTGGAGCCCTTACTCAAAACTTCAGATTAATCTGGTAGAGAAAGTTCAGAGGACAGCAGCCCGTTGGACCTGCAGGAGATGGCGTAACACAAGTAGTGTCGGCGAGATGCTTGATGAGCTTGAGTGGCCATCTCTTGAGGCCCGTAGGGATCAGTCCTCCCTGCTTCTCTTTCATAAGATACATTCTGGTGCTGTGTCTATAGAAAAAGACAAGTACCTGACCCCTGCTCGCAGTTTGAAATCTACCAGGTCATCACACAGTGCCCAATATTGTAGATACCAGACATACAGTGATGCCCTGAAGAACTCTTTTTTCCCCCGGACTATACCACAGTGGAACAGTCTTTCTCCTTCGGCGGTCAATTCCCAGACTGCTGAGGAGTTTAGGGCACTCCTCATTTAGTTAAAAACACAGCCGAAAGATTTTTTGGTTTTTTGTTTTGTTTTTGTTTTTTTGTTTTGTTTTTGTTTTTTCTTCAAAATTCCAAAATTGCACTCCCTGGCGTAATGATCAAAATTTGATCGTGCCAGTATTAAGAGAAAGAAAGAAAGAAAGTCCAAAAGAATGAGATCAGTCTGTTTGCCCATCTGCATGTTTTAGCTAGTTAATCAATTAGCATTATAAGTTGCGTCTCGCAGGATCTCTTTTCTCAAAAACCATGCTGCATTTCGTAAAATATGTCCAGTTCAGTGAAGTGCTTAACCAGGCTAGAAGTAGCAATATGCTCCAGAATTTTGAATAGTACACAAGTCAGTGAGATTGGCCTGTAGCTGGATGGGTCCGTTACGGATATACAAGTCTGACCTGTCTCAATACTGCCCAAGATTTTTCGGTTCTCCCAACGTTCATTTGGTATAAACAAGCCTGAGCAAAGAAGTATTTAGCCGTCGTAGTTTGACGTTAGGCCCAGGTTTCATTAGAAATTTACGATGAAGCCCAAGACCTCAATTTTTGTCACCGACAAGGAAAGTCGTCAAGGAAAATTGTGCAGCCAAAAGACAAACCCTGTATCCTTTACGGATGTTCTAATTGAAATGGCAATAGACTAGTGTGTATCTTTTCGAAAACATGACCCAAGGATCAATGCTAAAAGTAATTTGCCAATCACCTGTGGGTACATATGTCAATGAAACATGCTGAAGAAAAACCAGTGAAATCTAGACTGTCTGAAAATTATTTTGTCCAGCATTGGGATTCTCACTCGCCAAGGAATATCTTTTATAGTAAAAAATAGTGACCAAAACGACGTAAATATAGTCCCAATTACATAAAATCCTATTTAAACGCACATAGAGGGGCTCGAAATTCAAAACAATTTTCGGGGGAGACCCCCATGCCCCCCCCCCCCTTATGAGAAGGGAGAATGATACCCCCCTCTCGCGCCTTCGGCACTCGAGGCTCTTATCGCAGGACTACTTTTGAATACGCGGCGACGGCCCTGTTACAAGTTTAGAGGAAGTAGAAAGACATTCGGAATCGTTTTGACTTGGGGACATTTTTACTTGGGGACGTTTTTACTTGCATTTCCAATTTCAATCCATTCCATGTTTTACCACACGATGCCTCCCAAATATTGTTGACTGTGTCTCGTTTTTTGTCATGAATTGACTTATTTTACCGGTAAAAATGAAGTCTCGTCAATTTTACAACGGTTTCCAAACCGGAAATCATTACAAGTAAACAGATGTTAATGAAATTAAAGCTGTAAAACTTCATTTATAAGCGTATCGTGAGTCCATTGCCATTTTCTTTCATTCCACGAGATGCCAGGTAGAATGCAGTCAGCTTTATCCTCTGCGCCGGCAGTTGCACTAACTAAAACCGTATTGACTGTATTCAATTTCATATTTTGGGTGAGTGTAGATATTTGATTAAATTTGAAAACAAAAGCCTGCCAACACTGGCATTTGCATTAGGAAACTGAGTGACAGGTATGGGAATACATGTAAAAAAGGCAAAGAAGGCTAGATAAAGAGAGGGCTCGATTAGTCGAACCAACAACCTCATAGAATATTTGACAATGGCCAGATGGCTAGTTATCGGCCCACCAGCTGTTTCACTATGACTATTGGGTCAATAGGGACCAATTTTTTATCAGTTCAACGTCGGTGCACCAAGGCCTCTCGCTGAACATTTAGAACGCACTTGGTACACCCAGTTTTATGCACTTAGGCTTTTAGAAAGGAGTTCTGGCTGTAGTCTGCCATTATCCTACACCTGGCCATGCTTATTAATGTGTGGGACATTTGAGAGGTTTAAATTTTGATGGAAATCTAAAGCCGGCATCAATCTGGTAAGACTTGGCTTGACAATTCCTTCTGCTCAATGCCCTGTAACTAGAAAGAAAGGGATGCACTTTTTGACAGGAAAATTAACGCAGAAAACGCCGATAAATACCCAAAATATAGCAAAAATGCATGTCTATCAAGGAGTCGTTGGGTGGAGGGGTATGATCAAAATAGGTATGGTGGTCCCGGAGTGGTATATGGGTCGAATATGGCCGCAGAAAAACACTTGTTCCGGCCGCAGAAAAACACCAGTTATCGAGATTATCCGCCAAAAAAACCTATATTATTTTTGGTTAGAAAAACTACCACATCTGAAACACAACAAAAATGCATGCCAAATTAGTTTGTGTGGGTGGAGGGATGATGAGAGGGTAGTGAGGTATGATCAACAGGAAATATGCTGTGTTGCAATGGCACCGAATACTGCGATGGTTAATTATCATGCATTTCGCCGATATTTTCTGGCATATATTATTTGTTACTTAAAACTATTACCCAAAACGTCTACAAACTCAATCTACGCCCCCACCTCACGACTGCTTTTGGCATGTATATTTGCTATATTTTTGGTGTTTTCCGGCGTTCTCCGGCAGTTTTCTGTGGAAAGTAGATTCCAGTCTTTCTAGTAATCCCCTACTATTCCGCCTGGAAGGGCAAAAATATATAATGTTTGTTTATGTTTGCTGTTCTTATATTTTTTGAGCTGTACTTTGGTGTTATTTTTTTAGGGTAACACCACCCAGGGTTCACTCCGCTTCTCCGTCCAGTTCTTAGCTGGCAGGTGCTGGGTGCTACTAAGACGCGGATATCGATCTACGAAGTTAGCTTCCCACTTGAGGAAACTTTGAGAATAAAATTTTTGCCTCCTTAGTTGTTTATATCTTTTATTTTATTGCAGTTTTTGTGGAGCGGGTGAGAAGTAGGTGTTCTCTGTGATTATTTCCCTATGAGGGAAACTCAAGTTTTTGCTAGTTGACTTTTTGAAGCTCCATTTCCGAAAGATGTCCATAATTCAAATTAGGCTATCCTTAAAAAAATTGTTTGCTGTCAGCCTGTCGCCCCATTTCAAATTTTCCAGGTGGGTAGGTTAAGGACATTTCACATATAAATTTGTTTAAAATACATAGAAAAATATGGAAAAAATGTCTATTTTTTCCGAAATGGGTCGGCTATAAAATATTTTTGGTTGGTGAAATTTTGAGTGAGTCACTAGGGTGACAGCATTAAACAAAAAACGTTTTAGGATTAAGTAAATTTCCAAAATGATATCATAAATATTGATTCATTGTCGATATAGGATGAATTATTGATGTCAGTAAATAGGCTGAATTATTGATATCAAATTCAATAATTCAAATAAATAGGAAACAGTGGTTAAACAGCACCCTGTGCATCTTGTGACCCCAGGGGACACGATACCATATCCTGGGCATCATGACCCAGATGGAACAAGATATCCCATCCTGCACTTTTGTCCCCAACACAGTGAAATATGTTTTTTACATAGTATTGATGATCATATCTAATGTTTATGCTCTCATTTATGCTGTTAATGTTTGAACCAGGGGACAAGATACCCCACCTTGGGTATCTTGTTTCCTCCTGACCTCAGTAAATCATGTTACACAGTTAATTCTTTTAATATCTTAATTGTGCCCCTCCTGGACAGATTGTCCCAGAGTGGAGGGGATTTGGTTGATATGATACTGTCTAACCGAGCCCTGGGGCGCGTGTCCTCCGTGGGTCAAGAATCACTTAACTCTTAAAGGGCCAAGAAAAAACTGCATCTGAAAATGTCGTCTGCTGAAGTCGTCTGCTGCAAATAATTGCCTAACATTACTGATGAATTAAGTATAGAAGCAAACAGCTGGGACCCAGAACAGACTGCTCCTATAGGAGCAGATAGGAGCAGTCTGATCTGGTTCCACACTGTTTGTCATAGAGGCTTCTTAAACATTTCAGCAGACGAGAAAAGCAGACAACTTTTGTTGCGATTGGCGCATTAAGGGTAAAGGTACCCTCTGCTGAAATTGCATAAATTGTTCTGCTCTGCTGAACAATCTGGCCAGGAGATTTAAAATTAGAATAGCCTTCCAGTTCACTCTGCTGAATCTTATGACCAACAGAACTAACAATTCTGCTCCGCTGAACAGGATGGTTGCAAAAGCTGAAAACACAATGTAGAAAAAATCATAGTATGATAACTGAATCATAGGACGACATTCAAAATAATTTCATGCAAATGTTCCCCATTATGCCCTCAGATTGTAATTAGATTTGTCATCTGACTTTACGTCTGGGGGTGAAATAAGGCCATGCAATAAAATCGATAAGTCACTAGTGGTTTACAGATTTTCGGGAACACTTATGAAGTCCATTACAATGTTGCATATATAATGACATAATTACATGTATAACCTTTTTACGGCAGAAATGAGATTTCAGAGTAATCTTAATTTCAAATGATAAATACTAATAGAATCTAACATTCGTGCTCCTGTATTATTGAATTTATTAAAATTGTTTGGAAAGAGATAAAATGCCCGACAAGCCTTGCATTTTATCTCTTTTCCTCAACTTGTTTACTAAATTCAATAAAACATGAGCAATCATGTAATATCCTCTAACTACATAAACAATTCTGCGCTGTTGAATAAAATGGTCACCAGAAAAAAAACACAGGTTTGGATAAACAAAAATTTTCAGCGCAAAAGTGTAAATATTTTCTTACCCATAATTTTTAGCACATGTTTTGGGTGCTCAAAAGAAATGTCTCATTGAGACGGTTCTTTTGAGTACCCACAACATATGTTTTGGGTGAAGAATAAGAAAATTATTGTTTTTCTGTTATGCACTCTTAACTAAAAGCCTGAAAACAATTTCGCTCTGATGAGCAAAATGGCTGCCTGAACAAAAAATACATGAAGAAAAAAAACCTACAAGTGGCATCTCTTCCTGAAATGAATCATTGGCCCATAGGGCCAGTCAAGCAAAAAACATTTAGCGTAAAACTGCGATTATTTTCTTATCCATTAGTTTAAACATGTGTTTTGGGTGCTCAAAAGAACCGTCTCATTGAGACGGTTCTTTTGAGTGCCCACAACATATGTTTTGGTTGAGAAATAAGAAAATTATTTTTCTGTTATGCACTCTTTACTTAAGCCCTGAAAACAATTTCACTCTGATGAGCTGCTTGAACAAAAAAACCTACAAGTGATGTCTCTTCCTGAAATGAATCATTTGCCTAAATTCAAAATAATTTCATACAAAATAGTTGCTTTCCATAATGCCCACTACTTGATTGCATTAAAGTTCCAATGGAAGAAAGAAAATGACCATTAAAGTTCCAATGGAAGAAAGAAAATGACCATTCAAGTTCCAATGGAAGAAAGAAAATGACCATTAAAGTTCCAATGGAAGAAAGAAAATGGCCATTAAAGTTCCAATGGAAGAAAGTAAATGACCATTAAAGTTCCAATGGAAGAAAGTAAATGACCATTAAAGTTCCAATGGAAGAAAGAAAATGACCATGAGAGCTAAAACAGATTTTTTTTAAAAAAAATAACATTTGCTGGACCAGTCTGTTGATGACCTCTGTTTTTTTTTTTAAACTTCGATTAATGTACTCCATTCCTTGTGTATGTGAGCAGTAAAGGCTCTGTGCTCTGGCTGATCTGAGTCTTTGTAGCCCATGGGAGCGCAGTGGCTAAGTGGTAGAGTGCTTGACTCGAGACCGATGGGCAGCAGGTTAGAGCCTCACAGCTCCTTGAGCAAGAACATTAATCCTAGCTTAGTACTGGTTCAACCCAGCAAGACCCGTCCCTTTATATCTGAAAGATTGTTGATGGGACGTAAAGAATCAAATCAAACAAGCAAATCTTTGTAGCCCATGCTGTATAGATGGAGTCTTGTTTAACCCATATAAGCCTAGCATTTATTTGTGTGACATCATCAATCAGTACAGAATCAGATCAGATGCCGCAGAATGCGACATCTGATCTGCTTCTGTACTGTTTGCTTACAGAATGCACTTTTAAAATTTGAATGAAATTGAAACTTACTACCCAACAACCCTTAAATTTGAAATGGATTCGTCCTATTGAAATGGATGGGGAATTCCATTAGGCATAAATGTTTAAAAATAATCTTATAAATTTCTATTCCAGATAACCGGCATTGCTGTGCTGGCCCTAGGAATATGGACAAAGGTTCAACTATATATTTATATGGAGCTATGCACTGTATATTACAAAGAAGCACCGTACATCATGATAGGTGTTGGAGCTTTCATCGTCCTTGTTGGTTCATTTGGATGTTGCTGTACTATCAAAGGACAATCGGCTCTTCTCTATTTGGTAAATACATACATTGCAGATCTAGTTAAGAATAATGTTTGAGCCTTAAATTAAAATTATTTTCTTACCAATCAGATAAAACATATGTTTTGGGTGCTCAAAGGATCCATCTCAAAGAGATGGTTCTTTTGAGTACCCACAACTTATGTTTCAGTTGAGAAATAAGAAAAATAGTTTTCAATTACACACTCATCTCTGGAGGCCCTAACCCTATCACATATATATAAAGGTCAACTATAATTTGCAGCAGTCACCATTTACAAATCTTGTCTCTTAATTCATAATTTGTCCAATAAGGCTGGACATGTAATTTGCCAGCTCAGATTATTCTTGGACTAACCATATACATGTATATAGATAACTTTCTGCAAGCGACATTTAATTTTTTTGTCTCATGTCTTTTAAAAACAATAAGTCTTGTTTGTATTCCATGTGAATTGTCTGCCAGCAGATGATTCACATGGAATTACAATATCAAGCCTTATGTTTCCTGAAAATCGGGGAAGGAAGTAAAAGTTTGTCATATGCTACAGTCATGATAGGTGCTTTGACCAACAGGGGCCTGTCCAGCTTAATAATATGCCATCTCTGATAATATACTGAAATAGACTATAAACTATCAATTTGTGGCATACTATAAACACTGGACTGGTCCCTGTGCTTTAACCTCTTTCCTGTGATTCACAAAAAATGTTGTTTGCTCACTTACATGTATATGCTTATACATTTTGTAAGCTTATATTGCAAACAATATGGACCCTGAGCAGTCTGATGAGGGTTCATAGTGTTTGCTTCTGTGATCAAAAGAAGTACTTAAGGTGGCAAAGATCAGGAATCAATAAATCAAGTACCACACCTGACCCAGGATACCACATGGAAAAGTGACAAAAGCACAATTTTCTTACCCATACTTTGGTTGCTCAAAAGAACTCATTGAGATGGTTCTTTAGAGTGCCCAGTACCCACAACATATGTTTTTGTTGAGAAATAAGTAAAATAATTTTCAAATACACACTCCTATCTGGAGGCCTGTAGCTTGACATACTCATCAGGGATTTATGTCAACTTTATTTGCTATTCAAATAATACATTGAATATAGATTTTTTCACTTGTTCATTAGCTGATGAGCCTCCAAGGCTGTTTGGTCTTTCAATTTCAATCCACTTAATGTGTTTATAATGTACTTTTAGTCTTTTACCTTCGTACATGAAAGTTATTGTTTTCCGTACTTGCACAATATTCAGACATGTTAACTTCTAATCTAATTACTATATTTCTCATAAATTTGGACGAGGCAGTCGGATCACAGTTCTCAGGTCAGCACTGTTTGTCTAAGCCTTTTGGAGAGGCAACTTGTGTTCACAATTTTAGAACATCTGTCCTATTGAGCATACACGTGTATCTCTAAGTCAGTTGCCCATTTTGATCAAATTTTATGCAAAGCATCAACAGGTCGGGGGGGAAAGGCTGCATAAGGCCATAGATCCAGATAAGGAAATTTTATTAGTGTTAAATGGTAATTATTTTCTTGCCCATCAATTTAAACATGTGTTTTGGGTGCTCAAAAGAACCATCTCATTGAGACGGTTCTTTTGAGTACCCACAACATATGTTTTGGATGAGAAATGAAGAAAATAGATTTATAATACACACTCTTATCTGGAGGCCTGTAAGGCTTTTGTGCTGATTCAGGGTTTCAGCTGGACTGAAATTTACTTCGGACATTTTGTCCAAGCAGCCCCAATTTTGTTCGGACATATGGAAATATTTTTAGGACATTTTTTCAACACTAATTTTTACCACCATAAACGGAAATTGCCATCTGCCCTTCGCAAATTAAAACCAGGGGTAGTTTTGCTACCATTTCGGATGGTAAATGCGGTCCGATTGATTGTCTGGCTTTTTATTTCATGAGGTGAGTGGAGCTTGTCGATCGTTGTCGGTGGGAGTGGGTGGGGTACTGTTTTTTACTGCTTTTTGAGGCCGCTGCATGACTAGTTAGCCACGGAAAATGACTGTCCAGGTAATGATGGAGCGGGCAAACTGTTTTGGTGCATAAAAAACTTCAGTTCCTGTTGTTTCTTGGTGGCAATTAAGTTTTTTAGCCATTTTATCGGTAAATGCCAATGCAAATATGCTGTCCGCTTCGAGATAAAATCAAGAGAAGAAAACTTTAGGATGCAATAGACCAATCAGGTGCGGCGTAACAAAACACTATGACTGGTTTGCTTTATTGAATAAGTATTTGCGGAGTAAAATAATGCGAACCAGTCAGAAGCTTACATAAATTTGGCCAATCAGGGATCGTTTTTTTAAAGCAAAAATACTATTGCATCACTGTGTTTAACCGTACAGCATGCGTTTCCGAAAATCGTCTCAGACAAACTGTCCAAACTGGACAGCAATCTCTCGGACATCTGGAACTATTTTCGGACTATGTCCGATGGCCGACGCCAAACTGAATCCCTGTGATTGTATTGGAACTCTGGTTGCCATGGCAACATAATAATGGCTCCCATAGACTTACAATGAGAAAAATACTTCAAATATCTTCTTCTCTGAACCATGAGGCCCACAGCTTATATGTTTGATATTTAGCAATGTCTAGTGGGCCCCTTAAATCCTGTCAATCAAGCCCTTGGGCCTAAACTGGCCCCAACCCGGGAATCAAGAGTTTCCATGGTCTTATAATTGGGTAAATTTTAAAAATATACTCTGAAACCATGAGGTCCACAGCTTTTATACTTAGTATGTGGTCCCCTACATAAATCCTGCCAATCAAGCCCACCATGGGTTCTTAACTGGCCCCGTACTGGTGATCAAGAGTTTCCATGGACTTACAGTGGGAAAACTTTAAAAATCTTCTCTGAAACCATGAGGCCCATAGCTTATAATATAATTACTTGTTATCTAGTACGTAGCAATGTCTAGTGGTCCCTTCATAAATCCTGCCGACCATACTCCTGGTGTCAAAATTGGACATGTCCCGGTGGTCTTTAACTCCCATAGATATATCATGGAAACCCTTAAAAAATCTTTTAAAGCCATGTGGTCCTCAGCTTATATATTTATGTTGCAATGCTTAGTGTAAACCCTGCCAACCATGCCCCAGGGGCCCAAACTGCCCACTCCATGGGTATCATTTTCACTCATAGGCGTAATAGAAAAAAAAACCTTTTTAAAAAGTCCTCTCAAACCATGAGACCAACAACTGAGGTGAGGGGTATAGATTCATTGAGCCTCTTGTTATTTATTGTTATTTGCTTTTCTATTTTCAGTATTCCGTTTTCCTTGTTCTAGTGTTTATTGCTGAACTAAGCAGTGGGATAGCTGGATTTGTCTCGCGATCAAAGGTAAATTCTTTAGTTATCAATCGATGAGGCAAAATAAACCAATATGTGTGTTTATCGATTCTGGTAAGGGGTTAGAACAGCAATTTTTTTCTAATTTTCCTTATTTTGACAGAAATATGTAGATTTAACCTAAAATAAAAAGTGAGTATTTGATAGACGCTGTCCTTAGCACCATTGGTAGTGAGTGTGATTGCTGATGCAGGGGTCTTGAGTTTGATCCCATACTTTCATAGAGATTGAAATGTTTTCTATGCTCATTCTCCTCCTGATTCAAGAAAGTCAGTTGTCAGTTACAAGCGAAGGTGTGTGCATTGAGTACTGCTTAACAGCTAGCTTAGTCTAAGCTTGCCAAGGAAAATAGTGTGGTTTGGTTATCTGATCGTCTTGACATGACTATAGCTGTTGACTGGGACATTAAACCACAAAACATTATATGAAATTTTGATACTCAAGCCTATTCAATGTTGCATAAATTTTCATAATTGATATGGATTTATTGTGTGGAAGGAAAACAGTGTAGATCACTTTTTTACAAAGAGGGTAAATATGGTAATATTGAGAAAGGTATTTGCAGTATACTCATTAGGTTGAATACACTCTGTGAATTTTGGAATAACATATTTAATAAATAAGCATTGACAAATGCCTGTCAATGCACACCCTATACCCATGATGCAACATTTTTACAGCACAGATTAGATGCAAGCACACACGTCTCATGCAAAGGTGTGACTAAGGATTCCTGAATGTTGGCCATTTTTTTGCTTTTACAGACTGAAAGGTCTGTAACTACAATGTATACTACAGAGTTAAATCTATGATCCCCCATTGGCTGAAATAAAGCTATCAAAATCAGGCATTTAGTGAAAAGGAGCGCAGTGGCTCAGTGGTCAAGTGCTTGACTCGAGACCGAAGGGCCGCGGGTTCGAGTCTCACCAGTGTCGCTGCGTTGTGGTCCTTGAGCAAGACACATTTATCCTAGCTTAGTACTGGGTCAACCCAGGAAGACCCGTCCCTATATAACTGAAAGATTGTTGATGGAATGTAAAGAATCAAATCAAACAAAACGAACATTTAGTGAAAATTGGTACAGTGGTAGTATATGCTTGTATATGTGTGTGCACTTATGTTACTATGCTGCATTGCTAATATGCTGGTCTGATATCAGTTTTGGTCCCCCCTCCCCCCCTTGTTGTGGGGCACATATACTAGGCATACCCATGTGCTATCATTGATAGTATTATGTATAAAGAGTAGTTTTGGTCCCCCCTCCCCCCCTTGTTGTGGGGCACATATACTAGGCATACCCATGTGCTATCATTGATAGTATTATGTATAAAGAGTAGTGAGCTTTCATGCACATGAATTAATCTGGTTTCTTATTGCATATTGTAAGAACCTATCATAAGTATTTGGGTGGAATAGAAAAAATCTGTCCGGAGGAAGACCATTTGGCATCACGAGGCTTGCCGAGTGATGACAATCGGTGATCTCGAAGGACAGATATATTTTCTATAACTCCCTCACACAAATAATGGATTCCAAATAATGATTTCATTTTCTTGCTCACCATTGCACTTTTATTTTGAAATACGCAGCCAGAAGTTCCTTAAAATATGCCGAGATGCAATGTAAAATGATGTTGTCACTTTTAACATAATATTGACGTCCCTTGATGATTGTATGTGAGTTCCAATACAACCAATGAACAGTCCACACATGACAGCCTCGATAAGCAGGCCTAGAAAAATCTGAAAATAGGCACTTGCCCTGCATCACAAAAACTATTGGCATATATGGGGAAAAAATTTGATTTTCACAAGAAACATGCCCTGCAGTCTGAGGCACTCGTTAATATGAGCGGACAAGTGCTATATTTGAGCCCTGATAAGATAACATTTGTAAGAAAAGAATTTCTAACCCAGACTGGAATCTCAGATATTCTTTTCTTGCACACCGGATAAGGATATCTGAGATTTTACCGTGGGATAGATACCCATGCTGACTTACCCAGGATGCCAAGTAACGTTATTATGTGAAATTGCATCTTAGCATATTCAGAGACATCTTGAAGCTTATTTTGAAATAAACAAACAAATAGATAAATAAAAACAGTGGTGAGCAAGAAAAAGAATCCATTATTCATGTGAGGTTTGGAAAGAAAAATCTGTCCCTCTGGATCACCGTTTGTCATCACTCAGCAAGACTCGTGATGCCAAACTGCGATCCTCAGGACGAATTTTTCTATCCTTTCCTCACACTCATGATGTATTCTTATGTTCTGACCCATACTGATATCTCAGATATTCTTACCTGTTGTGCAAGAAATTTGTCTAATACAAGAGCCTGCAACTTACAAAATGAAAGTTTACCTTGCACCCAACATTTAAGACTCAGATCAGCTGTGGCAGCCTGTCAGTCTGATCCTAGTCTTTGCTGTGTGTACAATGGTTAACTGAGGACTTGAGCGATCTACGTGTCTACATGACTAATCAGTCTAGGCAAATGTCCAGTCTGAGTCATTTCTGGGCACAAAGTGAAATTGCCAGTTTTGTCACAAACATGCTCATATGGGTGAAATTTCTCAGAATTATCCCCGAATTCAGGATTTTGATGCTGACTTTCCAAAGAGTTTTTGCCTCAGTATACTGAATCAAGCAGATTATTATAGGTTCCCTGATTCATATTCAGTTAAAGACAGTCTACCATATGATCTTGTTTGGTGTTATTTTGTTGGCATAAATCCACTACAAGTTTTAAGATTTGTATTTCTAAAGTTCACAATTTTGGAAATTTTGAACTTTCACCTATGTGTTCATTATTGATATTTATCATGACCTTGCATCTGGGAGCGATGTATTGCCATGTATTAAAATTGATTAACCACTAGTGGTTTACAGATTTTGGTACAGTTATGAAATGACGACAATAACAACTTCACATTTATTTGGCAAAATCATGACATTTTCACACCAAAAACGCAATTTCAAAATAATTTAGATGTCATATGATAAAAAGAATCTACATAAAACATTTGTGTTCCTGTATTACTGAATTTATCAAGCTTGTTGCAAAAAAGTGATACAATGTTTGGCAAGCCTTGCATTTTATCACTTTTCCCCAACTCGTTTACTACATTTAATAAAACATGAGCAGTCATGTAAGATCCTCTATATCTGCAAAAGAGGAGTACTCATGTAAGATCCTCTTTATCTGCAACAAGGAGAGCACTAATGTAAGATCCTCTATATCTGCAACAAGGGGAGCACTCATGTTAGATCCTCTATATCTGCAACAAGGGGATCACTCATATAAGATCCTCTATATCTGCAACAAGGGGAGCACTCATGTTAGATCCTCTATATCTGCAGCAAGGGGAGCACTCTTGTAAGTTCCTCTATTTGTATTTTTGCAGCTCAATGGTGGTTTCAGTGAGGGTTTGACAATAGCTCTGAAGACATATGGTCTAGATAGTGAGAAGACAAAGGCTTTTGATGGATTGCAACATGAGGTAATGTTCAAAAAGTGGATCATTGTAGCTCAGTGGTAGAATGTCCAACTCATGCGTGTTTCCAAAGGGGGATAGGTGGTCAGAAACACACCCCCCCCTCCCGGGAAAATCACAAGTTCTATAGGTTTTTATAGATATTAACATGTGGACCTGCAGGAAAAAATTTACCCCCCCCCCCCTCTTGAACCTTAGTTCATATAGTGTAAACCACCAAAAGTATCCAGTGTGTGCTTCCAGGAGCATGTATGCTTAGAAGGTTGGTTATGGTAAGTATATTTTATGGCATTAGATTGCAACTAAAAAAGCAACAAACAGCATCTTACATGCTTAATTCTTTCTTTGCTTAAGTTGCTTAGCAGCAACTTTTGTCTTCTGCTGATAACCATTGCAAACAGTTAGGACTTTGGGTTTGATCTGTATCTAAACTGTTTGACACTCAAAAAGTGTTCCTGAAAGAACATTTTGAAAAAAATAATTTTGAAAAAGGTGCAGCAGAAGGCAACAAAATCATAAAAAAATTACCCAGCTCAACCTGATCACCACAGGACTGAACACTTCAGCTCAACTTACCAGTAGTTCTCATCAGACTGAACAAAGGCACAAGCTGATGAGTCTTCTCTGGATGTTCACACCTTATTTGTTGTTTGTTTATGCTGTACTTCCCACATATGTGAAATTTTCAATTAGACTACAACGTGCGACATTACTTGTTTTCTTTTGTTCAGCTGAAGTGTTGTGGAAGACTCAACTACACTGACTGGTTCTCTGCTCCCTGGGAGGCAACACAGCTGGTTGATAACAAAACCAATGTGGTACCCAAGTCATGTTGCCGTGGTAACCAGCAGACATGCGTCAACTTTAATTTAAAAGACAACAATTCTACTCATGATGTTTATACTGAGGTATGTAATGTGTTACCACTATCAACATTATCAGCACACATCAACATAGCCTTAGATAAGGCTGGGTATTGCTATTCACGCAACTTCTTGGATCGGGAAACGCAATTAGATTCATTTCTGTGCATACAAAACGCAATGGGAATCCTTGATACTCAATTCCAAACTTTTTCATATCATGGGATGTCTTATCAGGATCTTCAAGAAAAATTCCACCTGACACCACTAAAATATGAAATGAACTTGTCCTATTGATATTAAAGGGTGGCAAGCCCATTTAGCTAATTTTGGTTAAATGAGCAGACGGGAACCAAATTTGCTTATCTGGACTTATACTTGTAGGTACATATAGAATGTCTCCAGCACCTACAGTGCGAATGAATCATTCATTATAGTTGAGTCAGCATATGAGATTTTGGTACTTATCGCATGGTAGAATCATGACGGCTCTCGCGAGCCTGTGCTAAAGTTCACATGCCAGTGTTTGCACAGATCAGGAGCTTTTTAGTGAAAAATCATGCAAGCTTGATTTTTCTACCTTTATCATGGAAAATTCATGGAATTTTTTAAAATCATCATAGAAAGCTGAAAAATACTCTGACAGAGTTGCTTTTAGGGTGTGGGATCCCCGAAATTGGCCCAAAATTTTGACCCACTAAGTGCCCAGATTTGGCTCCTTCTAAAAATCCTAGAATAGTAGGTATGTAAGTGCTCAAAATGGACATGATCACAACAATTCAAACAAAATGTCTTAAACTACGTCAGGAATGTTGGCTATCAAAGACTAAATCAGTTTTGTATTATTGTTTGGTATCAAGGAAAATGACAAAATATCATAGAAGTCATGAAAATCTTGTAATTTTGTTGTCTGGTGTATGTATGAACCCTGAGTCATACAGAAAGTATCCATGCAAATGAAGGCTAAGACCAGAATTTAGACCTCTAGCTTCAGTGGAAATTTCAGCATGGGTGTTTATTGGAGGTTTTTTGGCATATGCAATATGTCCCAAAAGTCATCTGTGGTGGCTCATTGAGACTTTAACCCTTTCCTTCATGAATATTCATACTAGGCTCCACCCACTAATAAGTAAATAAATAAACTTTCATGTTATTACATAGAACAAAGAAATTACTTGTCAGGTCTACTAGTGTAGGATCAGATGCATCATGTTTCCATAAGCAAACAGAGTAGACCCTGATCAGGCAGCTCTTACAATGTAAGAACTGCCTGATCTGGGTCTGCTCTGTTTGTAAAAGCATTAAAAGGCATCTCTATGAGGTAAAGCGTTAAAGGATTCAGTGTGTCAATGCTATATATTGTATTACAGGGCTGTTATAATGTGGTGACAGACTTCATGAAGAAAAATATGGCTATGATAGGTGGAGTGATTCTTGGCGTGTCCTTCTTTCAGGTACAGTCTAGTAGTGTAGTAGTTTAAGGGTTGTTTTTTTACCCTATTCAACCTAATAAGATTACCATGCTCTTATAAGCACACACTTATAGGTTGATTTGACCCGTTGTATTTATGAAAAACCTATCTAAAGCCACCACTTAAAAATAGATAAAACAAAGGTCTCGCTCTTAAAAGAACGTTTATCACTTAATGCAGGTCAAAAGTATTGCAGAATGCTCCAATTATCACTTAGTGCAGATCAAAAGGGGGAGCATTCTTCAATACTTTTGACCTGCAATAAGCAATCATGCATCTTATTTCTCCTGCAATTTTTGATGGCAAAAGTATGTGTAATAGCTAATTCATTTTTTTATTGACCAAAAATGACATAATTGTGCACAATTTTCCCAATTTAGGGGTTTATCAGACTAATTTTCCCAGTCTGAAAGGCCCTAGGGCCCCTTCCCAAAATTGCAAAAAAAACTAGAACACATTCGATGGCGCGCCATCGCAAATTCCCACGCTCTCGAATAAATCTAATGGTAATTGACCCTTTGACCCCATCCAAAGGTCACCAGTTTGATCGTAGGTTTTAAATTTTCAGTGTATCCTGGTCTACTGCTCATCCCCTTTAATTTGATATGCCACATGACAATGTTCAGAAAATTAAATTTTTGACCCCTCCCCAAGGCCCCAGGGGCAGGGGACCCAAAAAATTGTGCCAGTGCATGTGCAATTCATGTCAGTAACTAACACATCAAATCTGGTTGAATTTCGGAAAAAAAAAAATTTTGGCCCCCAACCCCCACGGTACCCCCAAGTCCCACCCCTGGGCATGACCCAGGTGGCCAAATAAATATCCTCTCTGATATATTATATATCTTTGATTTGTGAGAAGACACACAAAGTTTGGTTTAAAAATCTTTGAAATTGACTTTGTAATTCAGATTTAATGATATTTGACCTTTTGGCCCCTCCCCAGGGCCCCAGGGGCTGGGGAGCCAAAAATGGTGCTGTTACATATGCCATTCATGTAAGTAACTCACACATCAATCTGGTTGAATTTCGGAAAAAAAAATTTGACCCCGCAACCCGCCACGGTACCCCCAAGTCCCACCCCTGGGGCATGACCCAGGCGGTCAAATGAAAATCCCGTTCGATATGTTTTATATCTTTCATTTGTGAGAAGACACACAAAGTTTGGTTTAAAAATCTTTGAAATTGACTTAGTAATTGAAATTTAATGATTTTTAATGATATTTGACCTCTTGGCCCCTCCCCAGGGCCCCAGGGGGCGGGGCCAAAAAAAATGTGCCATTGCACGCCCCATTCATGTGAGCAACTCACACACCAAATTTGGTTGTATTTCGTCCAATGGTTTAGGAGGAGATAGCGTGACGGACGGAGGCGATTGCAATATCCCCGTGGCTTTTTTTAAAAAAGCGTGGGGATAAAAACTGTGAAGCATGGCAGACACATGGATCATGTCTATGTCGGCTTAGGCATTATCGTCGGTGCCAGTGCCCTTTTGGTTTCTGATCAATACCTCGAAGTTTACAGAAGGGTAAAGCATTCTAAAATACACTGCAAGATGATCTGCAAAGTTTTGACTGAGTTATGACCTTGTTTGACTTTTATAAGCCCTTTTGACACATTGGAAGATGCATGTTTAGTAAAACCTGTGTAAAGGGCCATTCTCAAAAGACAGAAAATTGGTATAGTGTAGTCTCTGAAACCTTATCGCTGAGTCTATCGGTAGGACTTGAACAATGCTTTGTATTATCGATAAGTACAACAGTGTGTTGAACTCCTTTTAGTTTCAACTTTCATTATAATGAACTCATTAATATCTGAGTAACAGTTACTGCCCTTGACTTTTTCAGAATGAGCATTTACAATGCAAAGCCTATATCAGAATGGGCAATTACAATGCAAAGCCTATGTCAGAATGGGCAATTACAACGCAAAGCCTATATCAGAATGGGCAATTACAATGCAAAGCCTTTATCATAGGTTTAGATAAACAAAATTTTTGAGCTATAATTGTAAATATTTTCTAATCCATCAGTTTGAACATATGTTTTAGGTGCTCAAAAGAACAGTCTCATTGAGACGGTTCTTTTGAGTACCCACTACGTATGTTTTGGTCGAGAAATAAGAAAATTATTTTTTGGTACGCACTCTTAACTAAAGGCCTGCTATATAAATAGTGCCATTTTGTTTAATTAATTTCAAATTTCTTTTAAGATTTTGTATGTAGCAACTTAATGAGATGGTTCTTTTGATCATGAGCACCCAAAACAAATGTTAAATCTGATGGATAAGAAAATAATTTTACAATTTTATGCTCAACATTTTTGTATATCAGGATTTGTGTTGCTTTCCTTTCAGCTCCTCAGAGCAGCCTTAGCCTGCTGCCTGGCCAAGAACATCAACAAGGCCAAGTACGAACAAGTCCAGTAATCATGGATAGGTACCTGTGTTTTCAACGCAATAGAAGTATTGATGATTTCTACTTAACTTTTCTTTTTTATCCTTTCAGTTCCTTGGAGCAGCCTTAGCCTGCTGCCTGGCCAAGAACATCAACAAGGCCAAGTACGAACAAGTCCAGTAATCATGGATAGGTACCTGTGTTTTCAACGCAATAGAAGTATTGATGATTTCTACTTAACTTTTCTTTTTTATCCTTTCAGTTCCTTGGAGCAGCCTTAGCCTGCTGCCTGGCCAAGAACATCAACAAGGCCAAGTACGAGCAAGTCCAGTAATCATGAATAGGTACCTGTGTTTCAACGCAATGGAAGTAGTGATGATTTCCACTATACTTTTCTTTTTTTCCTTTCAGCTCCTCGGAGCAGCCTTAGCTTGCTGCCTGGCCAAAAACATCAACAAGGCCAAGTACGAACAAGTCCAGTAATCATGGTTAGGTACCTGTGTATCAACGCGATGGAAGTATTGATGATTTCCACTAATTTTTTCTTTAATTTTCATAATACCAGTGTAATTATTTCAATAGATCCCCTCATTTCCTGATAAACACACTATTATCATTTTCTGTCAAAAGATTAGGTTTAAAGCAAGAAAATCCACTTATCATATGGGCTTGGATGCAAGGAAACCTGTCTTTGTGAGTTTTGGAACAACAAAGCCAAGGACCAGCCTGCGCATCAGGGCAGTCTGATCAGCGCCTTTGTTATTCACTTATTGGAAAGTATCATATTTTAACTTTCCACAAGAGTAATTTCAATTTTCTAGCTAGTCCCTGTAGCTGAGCAGACTTGTTTGAATCTCACTTTGTTGGAAACCCCAAAGACAGGTTTTCTCATGTCACAGCCCATATATGTTAGCCAGTTGGCCAGCACACAATAATTTGCTACTTATCGTATATTTGTGGAGTTTACTGTTCAAACAAGATTGCACAGCCACACAGTCAGACTTCAGGCCCTGAGGTTATAAAGCTTATTTCATGCTCATCTCAGCCTGGAATACAGTATAAACGGACTGGTCACTGACGGAAATACAAAGTTATGTTGTTGAGGATTTGTTTTAGTGCTATTTCTAAGTACTACAGCCTATATATTTGAGTCTGAACATACCCAAGATTATAAGAAGTAATTTCCGGTATACAAAGTGAAATATTACAAGTAACTGTAAATAAAGTAGAAGTTTTTTAATCTTTTAAGGTTGTTTTCTGCCGATTTTTGGCTAAAAGTGCTGAAAATAATGTAAAAGGGTACCTTGGTCTCTTGCGGAAGTTCATAAAGATGATTAAACTTTCAATAAAGACAGGCCCCCTAGTGGAACCTTTAAAACCTTTAGAAACCTTTAATTTGGTTTCAATCCTTTAAAACCTTTAATTTGGCTTAAAAAAAACTTTAATAACCTTTATTTTGATTAATAAACTTTGAAATTTTTTTAAGATCAGTTTGAGCATAACAGATAAGACCATACATATGTTGATCAGTAATGTCTGTGACATCTTGGTGTGTTTTCATCCTCAGACCACTGTGTCTATACCTACCTTTTACACCAGGGTGACTCTTAGTCAATTTTTCGGAGGATACAGATAAGGCAGCAATAAAAAAGAGTGAGATAAGGTAAATATATACACTTTGGGTTGATTTCTTGCTTTACTTCCATGCTAAACAGCTGAGGTAATGTCAGAAGACTTGTCGATCATAACCATCTTTTTTCTAGGCTGGCTTAACCCAAATCCTTTCACTAGTACTCGGTGCTAATCTTTTACTAGTAACTGACAACTAGCTATATAGTGAAAGAATGTGCCTGATCTGGGAATAGAATCTGCAAACCCCCCTAGACATTAGGTTTGACATGCTACCACTGCAATAACTGTGCCAACAAATATTATTATCCCCCGACGAAGTCGGAGGGATATAGTTTTGGCGTCGTCTGTGCGTCCATTCCGTCCGTCCGTCCGGAACCATATCTCAGTACCTATTGGTCAGATTTGATTCATTCTTAGTACAAATGATAAGTACCATGGACTCTCTATATCCTATAAGTTTGGTCAAAATCAACCCCTTAACACTTGAGTTATTGCCCTTGTTTTAGTATAGGCAATTATAAGGCAAAACCTATATTAGCTTTTTTGTGTGATGATCTTCACATTTCATCAAAGCTATTATATTTAACAACTTCTCACTATTAGACCATGATTGCCACATGCCTGTAGATAAGCATGGCAGTGTCAAAGTTTTCCCCACCCCCTTTGACCCCACCTAATGGGTCAAAGGTCAAATATTTAAATTTCGCAATAACTAATGCAATTGTAAATATTTTTTGCTGAAATTTTGCATACAGGCAGAGCAGCAATAGATATGAAACATATCAAACGCGATTTCAGTTTGAAGGCATGGGTCCGATCCTGTTGGGTGGACATAGGGGGTGGGGCCGAGGTCAAAATTAAACTATTTCAGAATATGGTCATCTTGCATATCAAATTAAAGCTGACGATGCTGGCAGCAACATGGTAGCAAATATTTTGCCCACAGACACACCCTCGACCCAGGGGGTGGGGTCAAAAGGTCAAACTATATCTTTTTCTGAAAGTAGTCATGTTGCATATCAAATTAAAGCTGACGACGCTGGCAGCAACATGGTAGCAAATATTTTGCCCACAGACACACCCTCGACCCAGGGGGTGGGGTCAAAAGGTCAAACTATATCTTTTTCTGAAAGTAGTCTTGTTGCATATCAAATTAAAGGGAATTGAGCACAGAACACCATGAAAGCAAATATGCTGTCATTACACACACCAACGACCCATGGGGTGGGGTCAAAAGGTCATTTTCTTTTTCTTTTTTAAAAGTGGTCATGTTGCATATCAAATGAAAGTGGAAGAAGTGTAGACCTACATGCAAGGTAACACTTTGAATTTACACACACCCTTGACCTCTGGGGTTGGGTTTAAAGGTCAGATATTGAAATTGTGCAGATGTTAGTATATTTTTTATTAAACTAAGCACTAAAGCATACTTGACAGGTGTTTGTTATGATCTGAATGATACTGAAGGTGAACTTAGGGTTAGATAAATGGGATTTATGTTTTGTGATTTACATGTTTCTCTCAAATAGCCCTTCGTCAGGGGATATAAATTCGTCGAATTTGTCTTGTTGGATGAGCATCTATTGGGTTTTTGACTTTTGAATAATGTCCTGATTTTCTAATGTCATTGTCGAAGGTTGTTGATATCTACACTCCAAGAGTAATACAGATAATATGCATGTCTTAATTTTATATTTAAAAAATAGCATACAATAGATGGGAGCAATATTCTCTGAAATTTTTCATTTACTGAAGATAAGATTGTCCTTACAAATTGGCTAGAGATGGCTTCTCCTGCTTTCTTGGTTTTCAAAATTTTTCGGGGGAGAACCCTCCGACCCCCCTCCCCTCTTCTAGATTAGTAAATATGTGATTCATTTTTCAATCCAACTCTGCTGGCACAAGCCTTTAGTAAAAAGTGAGACTTCAAATAGGGAGTAAACAACAAATGTAATTTTCTATTGATTTGTGATAAATTAGCTATACTTTTATTGGCCAAGGATTCGCTGCACCCCTTTCATACCAACATGGATCTGATAAAAAATACTAGAAAATTTTATGTTAATTTGCTTTTTATTTTTGTTAGAATTTCAATGAAACAACCTTTATTTTGCCTAAAATAACCTTTATAAAATACCTTTAATTTCATGAGAGTCTGCTAGGGGGCCTGTAAATATAACAACACAGCCTTTAAGATAGTATATTGAACAATTGCTTTTTAAAGAAAACTCACAGATATGCAGATATGGTTATTTAATCTTCACCATACATCAGTTTCGAAAGCTCAGCCTCGACAACGTATTTCCAATATATACATTTACCTGTATGTCAGTTACCAGTCCGTGTATATTGGGTCCGAGTCTCAGCTGAGAACAAACTTTATCGTGCTCATAAATGTTTAAATGCTAACCATATTCAAAATTTTAATTTAGGGAGGTATGTGGTCGGGTATAAGTTTGGAAATCACGTTTTATGGCTCCGCTTGCGCATCACCATAAAATTAAATTTCCGACCGTATATCCGATGATATACCTCCCTAAATGAAAATTTTGAATACAGGTATCCGCTAAATATGTGTTTATAAGCTCATTCATGCTTATTAGGTCTAATTTGGTTTATACAGTAAATGTTCTAAAATTCGGAGTAATTTTCTTTTTTTGTTCTAAAATAAAATTTTGGTTAGTGGGGATGGAAGTCACAAAATGCTTTTCTGTGTAGTCTGTCCTGGGTCTGCTCTGTTTGCCTATACCTTTTTGGCAGGCAACTAGTATAGTGTTTGAAATTTCACAACATTTATCGTAGCAGGAATTGTTTGTGTGTTTGTTTGTCATTATCTACAATGGAGGATTGTTCTCAACCAAAGTGTTCAATTTGTGCTTCTGCAATATAAATATATTAGGGCTGTAACAAGTCACTGAAAGTGTATTGTATCCTGTTACTTTTTTGATAATTTGCATATCGCATGGGTGAAAGTTTTTCAGGATTAATCCTGAATTCAGGATTTTGAGGGTGACGCCTCAAAATGCTAAATTTATCAGATTTTAATAGCTTCTCCGATTTATTTTCAGATCATCTTGGGACAATTGACCATTTAAATTGAAATTTTTAATGATTTTTAAGCATACAACAAGTTTTAAGATTTGAATTTTAAAAAGTCAGGATTTTGGAAATTTTGAACTTTCACCTATGATATGGTATCTTAAGGTCATTCAGTGATAGGATTATGATACAGCACTTAGTGTGATTGGATTAGAAATTGATAGTTTAAATAATGTAAAGAATAAGTCTATCCTTTACCAGCAAAACACTGATAAATTCTGTTTTCTGAGAAGTTAGCTGATCAGGATCCGCACTGTTTTCTGCTCTGCTTGTTAATACATGGCAATAACTAGAGTCCTGCAAGTTTAATGGATTAAATTTGGGGAGGAGTTAAGCACATAAAAATATCTAGCATGATAAAGATTAATATTTGGATAGTGCTTGATGCTAATTTTAGAGATTTTATTTCTAAGGTTCTTCTGTTACCAAAAAATGTATCTCGTTTCATATGGTATTGTGAGGCAAATATCTATTTTGTGATATGCATCATATCGTTTAAGGTAAGTGTATTGTTGCAGCCCTAACAACTATTCTCATTGTGTTTTGCAACAGTCATTTGCAATGCAACTATGTCCCTCATGGGCTAGTGAAATACTTGTACAAGCTGTAGATTCTTTCTCTGCATAACCAATTTGTTAATATATGAACCTGTGTTTGAAAATACTAACAATTTGATTTTGTCCCCAGTGTTGGCTTAAAGCAATATAGCTTTCTGCCCAGTCAGATTTTTGTCTTTCCTGGGTGCATGAGCGGTTGGGTCTTAGCAATCTGTTGTCGTGAGCCCTTAGAGGAGACTGATCAGAGGGGGCATATGCTCAGGCCCACATGAGTCTTTGCTGGGCGTGAGGTCAGATTGTTGTTTTGTCATGCACAGGTTATGATATGGTGTATGTGTGTGTGATGGTGGGATGTAGCACCAATGATTTTGCTCTCTAATTAGATGTTATGAATTTTTAAATTGTGAAATCCAAATTTGCAAGATTATTACAAGCTTCTGTTTCTATGCAGGATGGCTAGAGGTAGATTTTCTCATGACATTTCCAAAATAAGTTGAACTTTTACATTCCAAAATACAGTGCAATCCCTTTATATCAAGTTTTTGGATATAACATCATAGGGCCAGTTAAGCAAAAGATTTCAGCATAAAATTGCGAATATGTTCTTATCCATAAGTTTAAACATATGTTTTGGGTGCTGAAAAGAACCATCTCATTGAGACGGTTCTTTTGAGTTCCCACATCATATGTTTTGGTTGAGAAATAAAATAATTTTCAGTTAGGCACCCTTATCTGGGAGCCTGTAACATGGTCATGTTTTTGCATCCAAATTATTTTCAAGGGAATTATACAAAGGAATTTTAGTAAAATCATCATGAAATGATCAATTTCTTATCATTACTTTGTAAAATTGTCCCTGTATAACACGATTCACTTGTAACACGCTCCATTCTTATGGAACCAAACAAGCATTATAAAGGAATTGCTTATCTGCTCATATCTAGACTTGCAAGAAATGAGCCACAATTTCAACCCCAACAAGGTTAATTTAAATATGTTTAAAATGCAAACCGACGCACAGCATGGGATTCATTGTTTTATTTCAATGCATTCCAACAAGAATCTCAAAATTTTATATCAGGGTTTTTGATAATTTATGAATATAATAATGCCTCAGCTTAAGTGCTATATAGCTTTAAATTTATTTTCAATGCAAACTTACATACAGACTTTGTTATTGTTTGTTTAATATGTATTCCTATTAACAGTGTTTTCTCAGCTACAATGTAATTAACACTTTTGCAAACAGAGCAGATTCAGATCAGGCAGCTCTTGTAAGAGCTGCCTGATCAGATTCTACTCAGTTTGATCCTACACTAGTGGACCTGACAAGTAATTTGTTTGTTCTATGTACGAACGTGAAAATAGGAAGCGCAGTGGCTCAGTAGTAGAGTTCTTGACTTGAGAGCAAGAGGTTGCTGGTTATAGCCTCACCTTAGTCACTGCGTTGTGTCCTTGAGCAAGACACATTAACCCTTGCCTATTACTGGTTCTACCCAGGAAGACCCGTCCCTTTATAACTGAAAGATTGTTGATTGGACATAAAGAATCAAATCAAACAAAACAAACGTGAAAGTTTATTTTGATAATTTATAGTGGGGGGAGCTTAGCATGAATATTCATTAAGGAAAGGGCTAAGTTTGCTGAGATTGTTAACCATTTCTGACTATATCATACTTCCAGGTTAGCAAACTTCTCTGAGCATAAAATTGTGATTATTTTCTTATTCATTATTTTAAGCATGTGTTTCTGGTGCTCAAAAGAACTGTCACATTGAGATGGTTCTTTTTGAATGCCTGCAACATAGGTTTTAGTTGAGAAATAAAAAAAAAATCAGTTACACCCATTTATCTGGAGGCCTGATTGTACATATGCTGGCTCATTTTGGCCTGATCTGTTGTTTATGTGATAAGTTTCTTAAGTCCTGTTGGCCAGCTCCAATATACTGCTACATAGATTAACAGTAAATTTGTGCAGTAGAAATCCAACTTCTTTTTATTATACTTTCTTGAACAAGCTGATGACATGTAAATACGTATGTCATAATTATATGCGATTTTGCTGTTACAATCAATAAAACTGCACAAACTTTGAAACCTTTGTAAAATTGGCCAGATTTTAAATGAGCCGCGACATGAGATTTCCAACAATGTGGTATGTGTGATCAGCTAAGCCTCAGACCAGCCTGGGCATATGCACAGTCTGATCTGAGCATTTGCTAATCGCTTGAATATACTATGGGTGTTAAGCTACTGTTCCAACATCATTTGGAGTTTCTAAGCTCAACAGAAGGTTGCACAGGCTCGTCTGAGTCTACACTTGTCAAAATGCTACATTGTTGGAAATCACATGTCACTGCTGTTCATTTTCAGTGGTGTTGTACACTGTATTTTTTAAATTCTTACTTTTCTCATCCTAAAATTTGCACAAGCTTAGTACAATAAAAGTCTGTATAATTGGGTAATGGTAGTTACGGAATGACAATAAACCCTGATCAGAGGGATAGCAGGGTTTTACAGACATAAAAAGTACTTAAATATATAGGGCTTCCTTGACAAGTCCTTTTAATTTAATCTGCCTGGAAATGAACTGTAAAATCACTCTAAGGCCTTGAAAAGTCTGTAAATTTTACGGTTTTCTGTAGGACGGAACACTATTTATGGAGACCTAACAATAAAAAATTTGTGTCTTTATTTGATGTGACATATGCTTCATCAAATAAAGGCGCAGCAACTTTTTACTAATTTTCTTATGCTAATTTCTCCATTATCTCAATCTAGCATTTCTGAAGTAGAATTTGAATTTGTAATGTACATGTAGTATTTTTCATAAGCTTGTTGTCCTTGAAAACCATAGGACCTGATGAGTCTTTTAGACGTCTTTGAAATGTCCTTGAATTTTAAGCATTCTTGTCTGTATGAACCCTTCCTATTGTATGATCAGGATTTATGCCATTTGCATGGTTTAGTTAGGGTAAGTATGATAATTGTTCTAAATTTGAAGGTTAACTGTCTGCCTTATTTATACTGAGGGAAATAAGTCTAGCAATATACTTTGGAGAATCACAGTTAAGAAGAAATAGGAGCTTTAATTTCATAATATCAAAAATATATGTTGACAAATGTTTACGAGTTCGATGTCATTAACTGGTCAACATTTCACATTATGTAAAGTCAGATTTTAAGTCCCCTTGCTAAAACAGCTTATCTGGCAATAGCGCGAAAACTTTTCTGGTAAAAAGTTGATTTTTACGTCCAATGTTTAAATCTAAAAGCAATAAAGTGAAAGCCGGTTTGAAAATGAATATTCTGTTCACCCTTTTCGTACAGTTTTTAGTTGAAAATCATACTTTTTCAAATTACCTCCCTTCAATTAAATTGTTTTTGAAATTAAAATGCTCAGCAGATCAGATCCTCCCTATAAAATTGGAATTTGTTTTTTTTCACCTCTTGCAGGTAGCCATTAAATCATTTCCAAACAACTGACATGCTTGAGCACCTGCTAATAAAAAAGATATAGTGCTCAAAAGATTGCCAATGGGAAAAAACCCATTATAACTAATTGCTAAACTTTTTTACCTCAGTATATCTGCTGTCTTCTTCTGTGATATTCTTGTACATGTATGTGATTCTTTTCTAATATAGCTGAATATTTGTTATCTTAAAATGACTCTTTTTTCTGAAAATTGAGTTCAGATTTTCATTTGGTCCTATCAATGCATTACAGAGTTGGGTAAATCAAAAATGTGATTTGGTTGTTCAAAGTGTTATTGGTTTAATTCCTTAAAATTGCTTTAAGTGTGACCTTGAATTTGCCAAAGATAAGGTTTTGAAAGAATAGCCGCTTGTTTTTAGTAAACAAGGTTTGAAATATGATGTGTTTTTACCCCTATAAACCCTTTACCCCATAGGGAAGCCTTTTAACACTTGCAAACAGAGCAGACCCAGATCAGGCAGCTCTTGTAAGAGCTGCCTGAGCAGGGACTACTCTATTTGCTTATGGAAATAGTATTAGATATGATCCTACACTAGTGGACCTGACAAGTAATTTCTTTGTTCTATACTCAGAAGAAAAAGTTTAGCCAATACAGACACTGTGTGCAATAATTTTGCTAGAAATTCTTGATATTGACAAAAACCTTACTCAACATGAAATTCATTTAATTTCCTATAAATGTGAACGTTCTAAAAATCAACCCATTTTCTTCAACAAAACCACACATCAAAGTTCAAATTTCAAAACTCAAAAATCAGTAATGCACCCCTCAGATGATTTCTGACAGTATAGACGGAAATTCTCGTACCTGTTGCATGTCTAAGACTTTAAAGAAGTTTCAGAGTGGTCATGAAGCGATTACTTCATGTTGACGTCACTATGACCCTTAATTCAAGTGGCGTCATTATCGGTGGTCTCCCTGGTGGAGGTTTGTTATTTTTACTGCCAGGTTGTGGGAAACATGTTTGCAGACGATAAATTAATCATTCTTTACATGCAAAACTTTGTTGCACGTCAGCAGCACGTGCACCTGCTTCAAAACGTCAAAACGCTGTATTTCTGTAATTTGTCGATAGCCTAGATGGCGACTTAAGCTTGCTGAATTTTCTCCGGATATTTGCAATAGGAACAACTCTCTTTCAGTATCAAACAGCATATGAGAAAATAACCCTGCCGGTTTACCGCAGCATGTGCACGTCGTGTATTTTGAAATTTGGTAGATACAGTCTAATAGAGGCATTATTTATCACACAATAAACAGGTACATGTAAAGTTACGATAATACAACTCGTGTATACAATTTGACAATGACATATCCAGTATTGCTGATTTTATGAGAAAACATAAATACTGACTAAACTTTTTCTTCTGAGTATATATACAAACATGAAAGTTTATTTATATAATTATTCATAGTGGGTGGAACTTAGTCTGAATATTCATGAAGGAAAGGGTAAAATCTGATAAACACGTGCAAAACCTGTCTTGAGTGGCCACTCAAAAATAGACAAAACAAGGATCTTAATGACAGATGGTAGCTTATTGAAGGTTGAAAGTATTGCAGAATGCTCGCCTTGGATCATTCTGCAATACTTTTGACCTGCGTTAAGCAATATATGAAAACCAATTTTTGTGTGGCCACTTTAGACAGGTTTTACTGTATGGCCCAGCACACAAGATATTAGTACTTATTGCATATGCGCAAAAGCCACCTCAATACCTATGTCACTGCATTGTGTCCTTGAGCAAGAATATTAATCCTAGCTTAGTACTGGGTCAACCCAGGAAGACTCGTCCCTTTATAACTGAAATATTGTTGATGGGACGTAAAAAATCAAACCAAACAAAACAGCCATACTGACATATCTAGAGGGGCTAGAGGTAATTTTATTGGTCTGATCTTTCCTCTGCTACCATACTAAAATGTATGTGCCAGCGGTGAGCCAAGACTGTGCATACAGGCTCGTTTGAGCATTTGCTGCTCCCTGATGCAATAAGTATCAAAATCTCATATTATGGCTGATATTATCTGTAAATGAAGTATCTTTGTTATGCAGTAAAACATGTGTAAAATTGGCCACTCACAAATAGACAAAACAAAATATTTGACAGGCATTAACCAATATTTGGTCTTGAAAACCAATTTTTGTACTTTTTGAGAGTGGCCGTTTTACACAGGTTTTACTGTACTTTGAACAGTTGAATCCAGTTTTTTCTATACACTTTATTAATAATTTATTTATGTTTTCTTTCAATTACATTAATCAAAAATAGAAAAATAAGATGTTGTTTTTTCTTCAGCCTACGAATGGAGCAACCCAGGCTATATTTTATTACTTATCTCATTGGCGAGCAATAAAGGCTCTGAGGAGCCTGCACACTCATGCAGTCTGGTTGGATCAAAGTATAGAAGTAGACGAAGGCTTGGACCAAAGATTAGACCTTAAAGTAAGAAAGATCAGGAATCGATACAATCAAGTATGACACCTGACCCAGGACACCACATGGGAAAGTGACAAAACACAATTTTACACCATAAACAAGAGCCAAGAGGCCAGCCCTTTCCCAGCAGTTGACCACATGGCAGCAATGAACAGACGCAAAAGCATGAAAAACTCAAGACATAAATAACACAAATGATCCAAGAAAGAAGTACGGCCTTGGAAGAGTCAGTAAAAATATTTTACTGGACGGCTTAAACAGGTTTCACGGCGCCAACCTCACACTTAGTTCAGATATGGATCAAGACACATAGCTTGCATGAAAGATCCCCAACTTATCCATGCATCATCTCCTAGAACATATAAATCAAGATATAAAAAGGAGATAAAGCAAAGATAAGGACTCAACAGTACATAAAACTGAATACCGGAACAAAAAAAAATCCAACAGGTAAACCCCAGTGGGCCTGACAACAGCCAAGATCCACTAGATAGATGTACATGAGTATTAATGGAAACTAAGTTGTTTCAGGCTATGGCCCAGGGTTCCATCCATCACTACTATGCATGAGCGGATCCGAAGGGGGGGGGGGGCAGGGGGTCTGGACCCCCCCCCCCCTGAAAAATCACAAAAATATTGGGTAACATAGCAATACTGGCCCGGATCCTCTTAAAATCACAAAGCTTCAGAACCAGCATTCAATGTTGGGCCACCATCGGCACGCTAGCAAAACGCCATTTAAATGGCATTTTGCTGGCGGGCGGATAGTGGTATATGGATTCTACCTCAACCCTCATCAACTAAAAAGAAAACGTCATATTGGACGGACCCCCTTTGACAAAACCGTCTGGATCTGCGCATGCTCATATACATGTTTGAATTTTGACTGCATAAGCAACAACTACCAAATCTTAAGAGCCCCAATGGAGAAAACCTGATTGTTGCATGTGAACAACATTGGTGCAGACCAGCCTCAGCAACCATGCTGTCAGATCATGTCTTTGTTTTTCACTCACTGCAAAGTATAATATCTAAGCTTGCTTCATACAAAATTTAATTATTCTAGCTAGTCTCCATAGCTGAGCAGACTGGTATGAGATACGGCCCAAATGATTATGTCCAGATAAAGCAACAGTTGATTAAAGCTTGTGATGATATCACACATTTACTAATAAAAAGAAACACAACAGTGATTGCAATGCACTTGCAAATCATGTAACGCAACATCATCATTAGGTAACGTCACTTTTCATTGGCTGGCATGTGGTTTTACACAGCTGGCAGTCATTAGCTGTAGGGGGATATAATTTACTTTCATTACTTTTTAAAGGAATAATGTTACTATTACATTTAATGGTGATAACCATGTTCAAATATTTCATTTATGAGGGTAAATCGTCTGACATGGTTATGTCCCCTGACACATCCCCATTATGGTATAGCTGATGATATCTCTCTCCAAATGATAATTTCGATTACAGTTATCCCCTAAATATGTCTAGGAAATAACACTTGAGCAAGACACTTCAACCCAGGAAGACCCGACATGACTGAAAAAATGTTGACTGGAAACAAATCAACCCACGGCACCACGAGGAAGAGACAGTAAGTCATACGTCACTTAAAGTAAAGCAAATTTCCGCTTCTCTTCCTCAGCAAGGTCAATGGTACTGAGAACTACTCCACAAAACGAGGACCCAACACATAAAACCCAAACACAGTGAAAGAAACCAACAACAATATATTTACTGCCTAAGGACCGACAGCAGCTGAAGCCACCAGGGGATGACTTGTTTTTTTTATATATTTCACCAGCCGTCTGTTAAAACACAAATATCGTTTCGCTTTCATGGAGGCACTCACATAATTGCAAGGCTGCAATCAAAGTAAAGCATCCGACTCTGTCCATTGGGATGATTGCAAAATTATAAATGACAAAGAACTGAATCACAAAAACAGAACAAAACACCCAAACATTATGGGAACAACAGCAATTTATGAATCAACACAACAGAGTCGCCCCAAGAATACCAATAAGTAAACCAATATGCCAAGGTAGAATCAGCCAAAGAACAGCAACATGCACAAACACACTGATGAAAATTTAGGCGAGGGTAGTCCTCTGAGGCCTGGCGCACTATCGCGAAAATTAAAGAGAAAGCCATATGTTAACTAAAACTGTACTTTAGTTGATTACCAGGCGTGTAAACTATCGCATACATTCATGATATAACATATATTTGGTGGCCCTTTGAGAACTGTTCACATAAAGCAGACCTTTGCACGATTTTTTTGGAATTCGTAATACTGGCTAATGCAGAGGTAGGACTTTTTATTTTAACAATCAACTATCAGACTGAATGTAATACAAAATGGATTTTAGAAGTTTATGATATTGATAGTCTTGTTTGGATAACTTAGCAGTTAACCCTTTTGCTATCGTTGAAGTCACCATCTGAGGAACTATGGGGCATATAAAATGACCCTGGTTTGTTCATCATTGTGCTCGGGTCTGCGCGTCTTTTTGTTCTTGTGTCTCTTCAAACTGAGTATTTTAGCAAATACAGAGTCTAGGGCGAAATTTTGGGCAGTCGATTATATTTAATACCCTCAGGATGTGCACAATTTCATCAGTAACCTGAATGGTACAGCAATTCGTTGACACAAACCGACAGATTACATAGTCTTGGATTGTGTAAAGGCATTCAAAGGAGGGAGGCACATTACAAAGTCGATTTCTTTAGTTAAGAGCGTCAAGCGATCAGTGGGTCAAAAAGTAAGTGAGTGTGACCAGGATATACCATAAACCGCAGACCAAAAACGGCACTGTGAGGAAGACACACAGAATACTAACAGTCACAAGACAGCAGAAAGACAAAGTAAAGGAACCCGCTTCGGTGTGTGTGTGTGGGGGGACCAAACGTATTTAAACAGTACATCAGCGACATATTTAAGTTACCCAAAATCTTCAGGTTGGGTGTTGTATCTGGCAGGTGATTCCACAATTTGACAGGTCTTAGGGAAAACGAGTGTTAATACATGTTCAGACGACAGTAATTTAGATAATAAATCAGACACTATCCTTGCAATTGGCTGTCGGTGTATGGTATCTTACAGGTACAGCAACCAGGCTGTGAAAAATCTTATATATCAATACAATATAGGGTGAGACGTTCGGCGACGGCTTATTTAACTGCTGATCCATGGAGATAAATAACACTTGTGGGGGTTGGAGATTAAAGGCATTGATTAGTTGAATTAATACAAAGTGATCTGCATTTCTCTGAATCTGTTCGATTTGTATCATTTGAGTTACTTGTTGTTGATTCCAGGTTTGTGAGCTATATTCAAGCTTTGCAATTGGACGCATTTAAGACTGATTTGCTCTCTTTTGACGATTTTATGACTAATCCCGGTGCTGGTGATCCTGTCTATATATACACGTGTATGTTATATATCAAGTCATGTTGTCAGATAGTCTCACTCCCAAAGATCCCGATTTCCCTAAGCACAATAGATACAATGTACGTTATGGTAGTTTGTCAAAAACCGTTACAAGTGAGTATGACCTGGAAATGCCACAATCACAGACCAACCCCCGGCACCAGGAGGAAGAGACAGAGGACGTAGACTGCCACTTGACACCAAGAACACAATCAGCTTTCTGTTCCTCAGCAAGATGATATCGAAACTAGAGAGGACACTAACAACTACAATACAACTCAAGGACTACACACAATAGCGCTGAGCAACAACAAAAATGAATCAACAGCCCAGGTCACTAAAAGGGGGTCCGCGTGCGGTCAATCGGGCGGACGGGCAGGTAGGCAGTGCTATCTAACTCCAATTAGGCCACACTTACCAAACCACACAACACTACAGCACACCACACCATTCATACGATACTATACCATATGACACCATACTGTCCATAACATACCGTAGCACAGCACAGCACACCACACCTGACCACACCGCACCACATTACTTTTGGTCAAGTACCGTTTCGCGAAATGCGTTATTTCGGCTGTTGGTATGCCCAATTATTGCTCGATGAATTACTGTTCGTCAGCTCATGCAAAGCGAAACCAAAACAAACTTGCAGAAATTTAGAGCTGAAAGTTTAGCATGTGTCATCGCCTCCTGGAACAATAAAATGGCAAGCGACGATGGTGTAAGATCTACAAATGATGATGCAGCACAATGCAAAAGATTTGCGGTAGAGAAAGGTTACTGGAAAGACCCTTACATTTCGCTCTTCACTCCAAGGGGAAGGCAATCTCATGCCCCAGAGATAAATATTGGCTACTACGCCAGAGTAAAAGGTCTTAGGGTATTTCTGGATAAGTTTATATCAGTAAGTTATAGACGTGGCTGTGATATGTTTCACCACCCTAGAGCGAATTTATATCATATACAAGTTTAAGCTTTCTCAAAAAGCTTGTCTACATGGTTACACGCCGCCGTCAATCATGACTTCTGTAGCGCGGGTGGTTGCGACTTAAAAAGAATAAAGAGAAACGATAGGAAAGTCAGAAGTGAAAAAAAATATAAGATTTGATAGGACAGGTAGAAGAAAAATAAAGTTTGACCAGATGCATTTCTTCCCTTCAATCTTGTCCAGTCTAGCTTCCTTGGAGGTGCCAGGGCACACAAAGTCCCCGCCAGCATAGCACAAGAAATCATTAGGTCTTACTTACATCTGCCCGGGCCTGCATTGTTTAGAATGATACCTTAGATAGCTCCCGTTTGAAAGGTACCAAACCAGGAGCCTCAGCCACTATGGCTGGAAGGGAATTCCAGAGACAAACTGTTTGAGGAAAGAAGCTGTGTTTGTAATAGTCACTGGAAGTGGGAATTTGTCTGTATTTAAGAGAGTGACGAGAGCGAGTCCGTGTAGATGCAGGTGTCAGGTACTTGTCTGCAGGTATGTCCACAAGGCCATGCACAATTTTGAAGAACATGATCAGCTGGTTCTTGGTTCTTCTTGACTCCAGGGTTTCCCATTCCAGGTGGTCACGCTACTTGTGTTATGGTATCTGTTTGTGACATACCTGGCTGCTCTACGCTGAACCATCTCAATCTTCTGGATATATTCCTTGGTATAGGGACTCCAAACAGTAGAACAATACTCTAACAGTGGTCGTACCATCGTGTAGTAAGCAGAGGTCTTGGTTGCTTCGCTGCTGACTCTAAGGTTTCGTCTTAGGAAGCCCACCATGCAATTTGCCTTTTTTACTATCTGGTTGATGTGCCTATTCCAGGAGAAGGTTGATTGGAGTTCCACGCCAAGGTACTTGGTGTAGTCCTCTGTCGTCAAGGTGTGGCCCTTTAGTGTATAGTCAGTCGTGATTGGATTTCTTGATCTTGATATCCTGATTGTACTGCACTTATCCGGGTGGAAAGCCATCCCCCACTTCTGCTCCCATGCTGCTAGTTTGGTTAGGTCCTCTTGCAGGATGGCGCAGTCTTGCTGGGTCTTGATCTGCCTATAAAGGATACAGTCATCAGCCAATAGACGTGTTCTGGATTGGACGCAGTCTGGCAAGTCGTTTATGAACAACAGGAATAGTAGTGGGCCTAGGACTGTTCCTTGCGGTACCCCACTGATGACTGGGATGCTGTCTGATGTGGCGCCTTCAACCAAAACTTGTTGAGTGCAGTCAGTCAGGAATGCTTCAATCCAGTTATAGGTGCTTCCTCTTATCCCATAGTGGTCCAGCTTCCTCATCAGGCGTTGGTGTGGTACTCTATCAAACGCTTTGGAAAAGTCCAAAATGATAAGGTCATGCTGATGCTTCTTGTCAAGGCCTGCCAGTAGTTCTTGTGCTAATGTAAGAAGTTGGGTTTCACAGCTCCTTCTTGCTCTGAATCCATGCTGGCAGTCTGTCAGGATATCATGGCTTTCCAGGTGTTTCAGGACATTGCTTGTGATCACATGTTCCTGTATCTTACAGCATAGACTGGTGAGAGAAACAGGTCTGTAGTTGCTGGCCTTGAACTTCTCCCCTTTCTTAAAAATGGCTGTAACGTTTGCTGTCCTCCAGTCTTTTGGTACGGTTCCTGTATCAAAACTTCTCTGGAAGATTGCCGACAGGTACGGTGATAACTCCACAGCAAGTTCTTTCAGGATTCTGGCCGGTAGTAGGTCAGGTCCAGAGGCTTTTCCTGGATTCAGCTTTTGTAGTAGCTTGGTGATGCCTTCATTAGTGACTTTTATGTTCTTCATCGATGGGAATGGATTGCCATCTGGTACTGGTATGCTTGTTTTGTCCTCTCTTGTCCATGTAGACTCGTACTGCCTATTCAATATGTCGGCTTTCTCCTTGGGGTCGGCTTGAAGTCTCCCATTGTCTTTAAGGGGTGCGACACCACCAGTATCCTTCCGAAGGGACTTTATATACGACCAGAACCTCTTTTGCTTTGGCTGGTGTTGTTGGTCAGGATCCCCAATCTCGATGAGGTTGTCCACGTACTGCCAGTATGACTGTCTCTCAGCTTTTTGTAGGCGCGCTTTTGTTTCTTTGTACTGCCTGATGTCTTTGGCCTTCTTTGTCTTTCTCTGTTTGCGGAACTGTTTCTTGCTTTTGCGCATTAGAGTCTTGACCTGTCTGGAGACCCATGGCTTCTGTACTCTGTTGCCACGCAGTATCTTCGATGGTAAATGCGACTCCATGAGCGAATGAACTTTGCTCTTAAACGTCATCCAGAGGTGCTCAACATCTTTGGTTTTTGCTGCTTCCTGAAATTCAGCTTGAGAAGACCTCAGTTCTTGTTTCATGGCATCATAATCCGCTTTCCTGTATTGAAAGACTTTCCTTGGGGGCGTCTTGACTCTCATAGGTTGAAGGCTGGACTCTATGAAGACTGCTTCATGGTCAGAAATCCCTGGAATAACTTCCACTTTGTTGACTAAGGTCTGATTACTTGTGAAGAACAGATCTAAGGTATTTGATAAAGTTTCTGTTATTCTTGTGGGCTTGTTCTACGCTTGGTCTGTGCAAACACCCCAAACCGCCGCAAAACCACTTCAAACCAAGCTCCCTACATATAAATGGACCTGTATACGCTAAGCATAAATGAAATTGCTATTCTGAAAAGTCATATTTGAAGCAAAGGGGGCTCAGTGATAGAGTAATTGACTCGAGACCAAGGGGGACGGGGTTCGAGCCTCACCGGCGTCACTGCATTGTGTCATTGAGTAAGACACATTTTTCCTTCCTTAGTGCTGGTTCAACCCAGGAATGCACATCTCAATAGAACTGAAATATTGTTGACTGGGAGGTAAAGAATCAAATCAAAACAAATATTTGAAGCAAATGTGATTGATATGCATCACACAGATAGAAATATTCACAGCCCTTGGAACACTGCTCAGGCACTCTAGCCACCTGAGCTACCCAAGTGATCACATTCACCACTGCACCTGCTTTCTTTGAATTGACCTTTTGCGGGCATTTTGAGTTGGCTGGGTGTCCAACAGCGGCGGGATTGGTTCTCTCCCCTATATTGGCTAATATAAGGATCAGTAATCAATAACCTAAGCGGGCAGAATTCTTCCCTGCCCAGAATTCTTTTCATTTATTTACAGCCCAAATTAGGGAGGTAACCAATCTAGAATTTGATATCATGATCAAGATATTTAAAAAAAGAACAAATGTACATGTATATAAGAGTGACTTGAAACTCCATTTTGTGCCAGACAGGTATATGAATGTCGTGGCATAAGGGATGAAGCGAGTACTAAGAAAAAGTACTCGAGTAAGTACTGAGTACAGACTGTTTTGAAAGTACTCGAGTAAGTACTGAGTACACATTTTTTAAATGTACTTAAGTAAGTACTGAGTACTTTAGAAATTAATACAACACCCTAGATAAGCAGCGTATTTGCGTAAATGCGCAATTAAAATCCTCAAAAAAGCAATTAAATTGAAATGTGTGCGTACCAAAAAGCAATTCTAACAATCGTATGTAATTACATGTGATGTCATTGCGTACCATTTGGTCCATTTTGTTTCCATTTGGGTAATAAACAAATACCAGTTGGGTTTCGATTTTTTTTTACTAGCGAGCGCGCAATATAACTCTTTTTTGTGAATAAAATAACGGTGCCCAGTCCAGTATTTCGCAGAAAAATACTATGATGAAAGTGAAACTTCGCAAAGTGTACATGCTGGAATGTCAACAAGGGGATGAGATTTGCTTCAGGTACAATAAAATCCGCTTGTTTGATACTTTAGAAAGGCAGACGATGGGAGTGAATTATAAATATGCAAGAACATTCCCGATGGCTTCATGCAATAAATTATGAAAACGTGTAATCACAGAAAAAAAATATGAAAATACGCAATTGTTTTTCAAGTACGCAATTGAGTATAACCAGGTTGCATAAATACCCAATTGACCCAAAAGCTTATCTAGGGCGCTGTAATAACTAAACAGGCTGCAGATATAATATTTACAAGCACATACATAGTAGTGACATTAAACCTGATACATTTAAGCACTAAATAAACAATAGCTGATCCTGCAAACTCTGCAGATCCAGACGTGACTGCTAATAACGAGCCACCTCATCTGAATCTACAGTGCTTGTCTTCTAGATTTTGATTTTAGCGCTTTATGTGATGAGCTTGTGAACTGTTCTGTTCTGTTTTAAGGATTATATAATTCCTGATATTTTTTTCCATAAATATTTGGACACCAAAGATTATTGACATAATTGTCTGAAAAATCAGCATGCTTCATCAATGCATACATGTACATGTCAGAATGCAGATCAAATGTCAAAACAGTATAGACCATTATCAGACTGCTCCTGATCTGGGTGTGCACTGTTTGCTCAGGTATATATCTGTCCCAATATTTGGGGTAAAAACAGTGTCTTATCTTGCAGCAGATGTGACAAATACAACAATATACTAATTAAAGTACGATGTAGTAATCCAAAACAGTGTTGCTCCTGGCCAATTATATGCATCATTAGGCCTTTCATCAAGTCCATTGTTAATAAAGAAGTCAATGTGGCCACACTAACCTAAAATAGCTTGATAGGTAAAATACACTTTTCCTAAATATTAGGATTTGGCTAAAAAATAAACAAGTGTTTCTCATGCCACTTTTATGAGAAACAGATGAGGCAGGCAGGTTTTTTATTTATATTTTCATTTCCCAAAAATAGATGAGACTTTTTCAAGTCTGAAAAAAGACAGATGAGGGGCATTTGAAACAGATGAGGGAGAACCTGAGAAACAATTAACTTTTTTTCCTATCTGATTGAAATTTAAAAAAGTACTCAGTAGTACTTTTATGTACTCATGAATACAGGGTTTTTTGTAACAGTACTTAAGTAAGAACGAGTACATGTACTCACTAAGTACTGAAAAAAAGTACTCGAGTAAGTATGAGTACAAGCACGAGTATGGGTACTCCATCCCTGCGTGGCATGTGTCACTTGGTTTTATGAAAGAAGCAGAGTTTGTCAAATATGGCTTAAACAAGGCCTCTTTCAATGTGATGAATAAAGCTTCAAATATGGGTATGTCTGTGTCTCTATTTATTAATTTTCACTAAGATGCCCTATTATTCATTATCATCATAATTATATACTATTTCTGTGCGTGTAAAGGAGTTAAAAATTTTGGTAAACAATAGAGAATTTACGCTGTGTATTCCACAGTATTCACAAAATGGCAATACAGAGCTATGTTTAGGTAATAGCAGTCGAAACAAGATATATAAAATCTCCCTAAAAGCCATGTTTCTGCAATGTTAAAACTAATCTTGAGCTATGATCGTGTAAATATCGGCTGATTTTATGAAAGTAGCAGAAATTCGTCAAATATTGCTTAAACTCTTTCACAGTGGCGAATAAAGCTTCAAATAATGGCTATGTCTGTTCCTCTGAAATTTCATAAACTAAAATGCCCTACATTCATTATCATCGTAATTGCACTATTTTAGTGTGTGTAAAGGAGTTATAGAGAATTTACGCTGAGTATTCCAAAACCGTGTTAAAAGCAAATCCTGTTGATAATGAAATGATATTGATTTTCCCTCCTAAGTACCAAAAGCTATTTGAGATAAATATTGATATTTCATTGTAGTTTTCAGTCACTCTAATATAGGTCACTGATGTAAGGCTTAGTGAAATGGCTCAGTAATGCTGTAATTAGGTATCAACTCATTTACTAATGGTCATTACTTCGGGTAAAGTTATGCCAGATCAAAATGATTTTGAAGAAATTCTGTAAGGATGTTTCAATTGCTTTTTATTGGTATTTAAATGTCAAAACACGGCAATATGTTTGGCAGACTGAAACACTGACTAACCAACTAACTACAGCCTATGAAACACTATGAGTTTCCAGTTGTCAAATTGATTTTTGTGCATTGATTGTCGGATCAGACTTAGCACAGTTGGATAGCTAAGGACACAAGCTTTCTTTATGAGGACAGAGAAGACTGATCAGAATGAGCTGATGCCTAGGCTGATCTGAGTCTCTTTGTGATGCACCGCCAAATTTTTGTTTTTCTCATGTCGCACTTTATATGTTTACTGTTATAGGGCCAGTTAAGCAAAAAATTTAAGCGTAAAATTGCGATTATTTTCTTATCCATTAGTTTAAACATGTGTTTTTGGTGCTCAAAAGAACCGTCTCATGGAGACGGTTCTTTTGAGTACCCACAACATATGTTTTGGTTGAGAAAAAAGAAAAATAATTTTCAGATACACACTCCTATCTGGGGGCCTGAAGCCCTGTACTGTAAAAAAATTCCATGGTACTCAAATTGAGTTCATCTTTTTTATTTATTTTCAGCTTACATCAAAAGCCTGTCAGGTTGTGAGTCTTGGGGCAGGGTTCGATACCTTGTATTGGAACCTAAAGGATGAGGGTGTAAACCCAACATCATTCATTGAGGTGGACTTCTCGGCTATCACATCTATGAAAATAGCTCATATCAGAAGAGGAAAGGCCCTTCTAGAGAAAATATCTAATGAAGGTATACATGATATGAGTCATGACATGTGATTTCCAACAATGTGGCATTTTGACAAGTGTAGACTCACTCCCACCATCCTGTGCAGCTTCCTTTTAAGCTTAGCTTAAAAGGAAGCTGTACAGGATGGTCTGAGTGAGTCGCTTAGAAACTCAAAATGATGCTCGGCCAGAAGCCTTAGAGTCATAGAATATTCAAGAGACTAGCAAAGGGCTGATCTGACTGCACCTATGGTCTGAGCCTTTGCTTACCGCACATACCACATTGTTGGAAATATCATGTTACTTCTCATATATCTATACAGAATCGTACATGAGTGCTCATGTATTATTGAATTTATTTGGTGAGTTGAGAAAAAGCTATGAAATGCATGGAAAGCTCAGCATTTTATTGGTTTTTTCACAACAAGTTTAATGAATTGGTTAGTATAGGAGCAACAATGTAAGATTCTACTTATCATATGACACTTAAAGCACATTGAAATCACAAATTGGAGCACAGTGGTAGAGTGCTTGACTTAAAATGGAGGGGTTGCAGGTTCGAGCCTCACTGAAGGCACTGTATTGTGTCCTTGAGCAAGACATTATTTCTTCTGCTTAGTTCTGGTTCAGCCCAGGAAGACCCATCCTGACATGACTGAAAAAATGTTGACCAGGTCGTAAAGAATCCTACTTACATTTGTCAGTATTCACTTATAAGGCAGACTCTAAAATTCGGAAACATCTAAATCCATCTTAAACAGTGCAGTCTTTTATAAAGCTATTTTTTGGGTCCATACAAATGGACCATGTTAAACAACCATGCAACTACCAAGTTAGCAAAAGCGTAATTCACGAATATCAAATTTGGTGATATAGCTGTCATGTTAATATCAACAATTTGCCATATTATAGTGACAGGTATTTTAATACTGATTGGCAGTTTGAGATGTTTAAAAGAGGAAAGCCAATGGACATGATACTTGTTTAGTGTATATTTCAAAAAGGTTTCCTGAATTTCAGTAACATATGTTGTTGGTAGACATTGGAATTGCCAATGTGCACCTACAACATATGTCCATTCAATAAATGAGTGTTTTTCACCATGAAACAGGTTTTTCACAAACTTCTTAATTACTTTTTATGTTTCAGTGTAATGAGCATGTAGAAATGAACAAGTTTTTGTGTAGTTTGGCATGCACCTGGATGACAATTTTATATTATTGACAGCTTATCTTTAGGTGGTTTATTCGAATGAAATGCTAACATGGTGGTTGCCTGGTTGTAAGTGAACTGTGCTTTAAAAGATATTTACCTGGGTGAATACAACGCTGAGCAATAAAGCTAAAGATTCTGCTCAAGGACACACCAATACACCATTGTGATTCAAACCTGTGACCGCTTAGTCATAAGTCTTATCATCTACCAATTGAGCTTTGGTTGGGCTGGGTGTTGTCGGAGCTAAGCGCTTTTTTATCACCTGCGGAGCATGGCAAACACATAAGGATCATATCTTTATCCGTTTCGTAGTCAGTGCCATCTTACTTTCTGTTTCTGATCAATAATTTTTGAAGGGATGCATTAATTTCATTGAAAGTTTACAGAAGGGTTAACCATTGTAAATTACAGGTCAAGTTCCAATTTGGAGATCATTTACAACATTTTGACTGAGTTAGGGCTCTTTTCGGCTTAGGTTTTGCCAGGTGGCACGTCAGATTCTTGAAATTCTGGTTTAATGAAAGTCATATACCAGGACTTTAGGTAAGAGTTCATAACAGAAAAATTAATTTTCTTATTTCTTAACCAAAACATATGTTGTGGGTACTCAAAAGAACCGTCTCCATGAGACAGTTCTTTTGAGCACCAAAAACATAAGATAAAAATTATGAGTAAGAAAATATTTACAATTTTACACTGACAATTTTTGTTTTAGAATATCTAAACCTGTGGTATACCATGTATTGCTTTCTCCCATTATTACAGATGGTTTTGTTTGTTTTTTTGATTTGATTCTTTACATCCCATTAACAATCTTCAGTTAAACAGGGACGGGTCTTCCTGGGTTGAACCAGTACTAAGCTTGGATAAATGTGTCTTGCTCAAGGACCACAATGCAGTGACGCCAGTGAGGCTCCAGCCCCTCGGTCTCGAGTCATGCACTCTACCACTGAGCCACTGCACTCCCTATTATTACAGATGGTGAAATCAAGTTGAGTACTACAGACTTACATGGAAATGACTATCATCTGGTAGCAGCTAACCTGAAAAACTTGACTGAACTAGAACATAAACTGAAGGAATGTGATATTGACTATTCTGTGCCAACGATTATTTTCGCTGAATGTGTCTTAGTGTATATTGAGAAGAGTAAAACAGATGAACTGTTAAGATGGATTGCTGACCATTTTACTTCTGTGTTTTTTGTGAACTATGAGCAGGTAAATTTGACTCATAATGACATTATAATGCCATAGGCTTAGATAAACAAAAAATTCAGCGTAAAATTGTAAATATTTTCTTACCCATCAGTTTTGATATATGTTTCGGGTGTTCAAAAGAACCGTCTCATTGAGACGGTTCTTTTGAGTACCCACAACATATGTTTTGGTTGAGAAATAAGAAAATTAAATTTTCGTTACGCACTCTTAACTCTAAAAGTCCTGTTACACAATAATGCTATGTAGTAACAGTAGGAATGGATCGTGTTATAAGTGAATTGTGTTAAGTTTGATCATAAGGGACAAAAATAAAAGGAATTATATGAAAATTACCATTTTATGATAGTATTCCTATAATTCCATTGTAAAATTTGTTGGTGAAAATGTTTGGGGAGCCACATGACCGTATTATATCCAAATTCATGTTATAATTAGGTGTGTTATAAAGGGACTGCACTGTATCTTCTTATAGTAACTGTATGATGTAGGTTCTAAAAAGGACAGTCTTAATGAGACGGCTCTTTTGAGCTCCCAAAATATATGTTTAAACTGATGGGAAAGAGGAGCATGGTGGCTCAGTGGTAGAGTGCTTGACTTGCATTGTGTCCTCGAGCAAGACACTTAATCCTCTGCTTAGTACTGGTCCAACCGTCCTGACATGACTGAAAAATTGTTGACTGGGATGTCAAGAATCTATACAAACGAAGAAAAGTTGGTGTCATCACATGATAGTGGAACTTTTCTATGACAGGACCCTGTGCAAAACTTTTCTAAAATATTTTTAAGGCCAGAATTATTTTATATATTGATTTACAGGAAACTGATGAAATTGAATGAGGAAACTGTTGAAATTGAATGAGTTGAGGGGAAGAATAAAAATTAAATATATAGATGAAGAAAACTTCAGTAGATCAAATAAAAGTGAATTCTCATTCAAGATACAGATAAAAAATGATCTTCAAAAGTATTGAGTGTTGAGGAACAAAACAAAAAATTCAAAAGGGCATTTTTTTCAGAGTTGCTAAAAATATGTTTTGACATCCTGGATGGCTGCCAGCCTGCCACAATGGCCATTGGGGAATTCTCAAAACAAAGTCTCCTCACTAAATTTAAGTTGGATTATACTAGAACTTGATGGGAGGCATCCAGGCAACACTCCTAAGATAAGATTACTAAAATGCAATCTAATCTGATCTGACGGCCAAGATGACTACCATTGCTATATACAGGATATCATGATCAGACTCAACCGGCTGAGTAATTATGGCCCACTTCGGCCTCTAGTTTCATGTTTACAAATACATGTACATGTATGGAGGACAAGTTTGGCCAGTACTAACATCTCACAAGGGGGAACAGATTTTTTCCTGCTTTGTTTCAGGTTAATATGGAGGACAAGTTTGGTCAGGTCATGATGGATAATCTTCGTGCAAGGGATTGTCTTTTACATACAGAATACTGCTCCTCTTTACAATCACAGATTAAAAGGTATGACATTTTGAAAATGAGGTTAACAGGCCTTTAGTTAAGAGTGTGTATCAAAAAATAATTTTCTTTTTTCTCAACCAAAACAAATGTGGGTACTCAAAAGAACAGTCTTAATGAGCACCCAAAACATATGTTAAAACTGATGGGTATGAACTCAAAAATACCCTAAAAAATTTTGTTTATCTTAACCTATGAGTAAAACAAAATAGGCCCAGTCAAACAAATTTTTTAGCATAAATTTGTGAACATTTTTTTATCAGTTTTAACACGTAATGGGGACTCAAAAAACCATCTCAATATGTTGTGTTTATTCAAAAGAAACCATCTCATTGAGACAGTTCTTTTGAGTACCCACAGCATATATTTTGGTTCAAAAATAAATTTTCTTTTTATTAGGCACACTCATCTCAAGGGCTTGCTTGCTTTACTGCAATTACATACAATCGTAATCAGTCTATAACCAAAACTTACCCAGGCCTTAAGCCAAGAGTGTATAATTAATAACTAATTTTCTTATTTCTGAACCAAAACATGTTATGGGTACTCAAAAGAACTGTCTTAAGGAGACCAAAAGAAATATTGAAACTGGTGGATAAGAAAATTGTCACAATAGTATGCCCCAAATGTTTGTTTATCTAGCCTAGGTTACCATTGCAGAGATATATATATATGGGAGCACAGTGGCTCAGTGGTAGAGTGCTTGACTCGAGACCGAGAGGCCACGGGTTCGAGCCTCACCAGTGTCACTGGGCTGTGGTCCTTGAGCAAGACACATTTATCCTAGCTTAGTACTGGTTAAACCCAGGAAGACCTGTCCCTGTTTAGCTGAAAGATTGTTGATGGGACGTAAAGAAACTTATCAAACAAACAAACAGACATATATACTAGGAGCAGGGAACATAAAATTATATATTCACATTTTCGAAGCAATCCATCAATAAATCTTGAGATTTTTTGCAACCTTTCGTAGCCTCATGAATGACATAAATTTGATTGACAGCTGCCAAGCTCGCTTGTGCAATACACTTCGAACATCAAACTGATTCGCCAGTAGTGTTACTGGTGTTATGATTGACAGCGAGTCACACCAGAGTCGCAGTGCAAAACAAGCCTCTTGTTTGCTCCATTTGCTGTCTGTGTTCAAGCTGGCTGTTCCGCTTTTCCATTTTACACTGTGACTTAACCGTTAATACAATTATATTTTAAATAAAAAATCTGTTTTAGTTCCTAAATCAAAAATAATTTTTATATTTGAGGTATTTATGATAAAATGTAAATATAAGCAATAAATCCAATTTTTGGAGAGTTCATGGACTCATGAATACTTCGGGTCTCTTGCAAAGTTAATGTGAAGCCCTTCGATTTTCCAAAAATCGAATTCATTTCTTAAATGAGCCTGTTCATGTGGTTTTGGTACTTAATTATTGCTGATGATTAAAGTCACTCTTTAAACATGTGTGTTGCTATCCAGTAGGGCTAGTCATAAATTTTGACCTGACTCTTCGTCTATGTCCCTTTCATTTGGGAATGTCTGCCACAATTCAAGAATCCAATCTTGGCTCGGGTGTTTGTAAGGAGCATTAAAAAGCTCCATTTTGTTCGCCAGAAATGGTGCAGTGAAAATTAGTTCTGTAGCATGCGGGTTCAGCCCTGTTAAAATCGATTATTCTGATTATCCGAAAAGCTTTGTCAGCAGGATAAATGAAGTTTATTTTTTTCCATAAAATACCGCTATAGCATCTTCTTTTTTACAACGTTTATTGTGGAATGTTGCAACCGTTTGTTTCGCTGAAATCAAACTTGTTTTTGTGCTGGCATGGTTTCTGTGACAAAAGTCACATTATGGAAGTCCATGAAAAGTAGACCCTCTATGTACGGCAGAGGTTAATTCCACGGAATTGGCTGATGTGCGTGCAGATTGTGTCACCTTTTGACTTTGCAGGAGGAGAGTAGTACATAATAATTATCAGCATGGCAAGGGCTAATATCATATGTGTTGGATGAAAAAAGCTTGTTATTAATGGATATAAAGAATTTTTTGAAGGTTGATTCTGAAAGTTGATTTTGAAAAAAGTCTGCAGACGACAATTAAAGCATTAACAATTACCCAGCATGCAGAGTTAACGTTATTTTTTTCTTGCAGATTTACTAATCTGGGTTGGGACGGAGCTGATGCCATGGAGATGAGACATGTATTATCAAGTTTGCCACAGGCTGATGTTCAAAGGTCAGTTTCAAAATTAACCTACAATTTCTAGATGGATGTATAGGGGATTAGGGGATCATTTAATATAAAACTCCCTAAACATGATTTATAACATGTGTTATCAAGTTTGCCACAGGCTGATGTTCAAAGGTCAGTTTCAAAATAAACCTACTGGAGTGCAGTGGCTCAGTTGGTAAAGGGTAATAAGCTGGGGATTGAAGGGTTGCTAGGGCCAAATAAAAAAATAAGTATGTTTCAGGTAAGGGGTCTGAAAATTTTAGGTAGGGATAGCACACAATTTTTTTAATTTTTTTGTTTTTGGGTGGGGGGGGGGGGGAATAATTTTATGCATTTTGAAATGCTTTTCAAAATGCATAGATTTATATTTTTTCTGGAAAACCTGAAAAAATTCTAGGTTTCACTAGTAAATTTAGGTAGGGTAGGGTTACCCTGAACACAGGTATATTTTTATTTGGCCTAGTATGAGACTCACCAGAGTCACTCTGTTGTGTCTTTGAGCAAGACACTTTATCCCCTGCTTAGTACCGGATGAACCCAAGAAGACAGGATATCACCCCAACATGACTGAAAAATTGTTGACTGGGATGTAAAGCATCAACACAAACAAACAAACAAAAGTAAACCTACGATTTCTAGATATATAGAGATTATTGTAGTTATATGTTTTGTTTAGTGTCTCGTAAGCCTTCAAAGGCTGGCACTGTCTATACTATGTATCATATATTCAGATTATTTATATTGTATACATTGGTGACACTTTAATAAATAAATTATTCATTCATTCATTCATTTAGAGGATAAGAGGATTATTTCATGTGAAACTCCCTAAAACTTGTTTTATAAAGTTCAAGAGTGAAAGATAATGTATATCATATATGGATGAGAACCAGGATGTCGGGTTTTAACTCTTTTCATTCTGGATACTAGTAAACAGGTACATTGTACTTTGGAAAACAGTGAAGAACCAGATGAAATGCCACATTAAGCAGCATTTCATCTGGGTATGCACTATTTGCTAATATAAAAGCAATATTTAGGGAGAAAATACATGATTTTAGAGAATTATACAAAATTGAGAATTCCATACTTACATTTATTGTATAATCCATTGGAATGAAAGGGGTTTAAGAAGACAATCATTACAATAGATGTCACAGATATCACTTTGGTGTTTCGTTAAATGTGTGGTCATATCAATTTTTAAGTCAAGTTGTGATATGATAAGGAACAATTATGTTGATTTCAATGTCCAGCTGCCAAAGACAGACTTCTAGTAAAAGAGCATGTAAACATAAGTGAAAATTTTCAGGTTTATTCCTGAATTCAGGATTTTGATGCTGACTTCCCATAGAAATTGTCAAGCACAGATTTCTATATATGATTGTCCACAAAGTTTTAACATTTAGTACCACTACTTTCCATAGAAAGTCAGCCACAAAATGCTGAACTCTGCAGATAATAATACCTTTTTTGATTTAGTTTCAGTTTATCTAAAGGTATTTGACCCTTTAACTTGGAATTTTTAGTATTTTGGAGGCATACAGCAAGTTTTAAATTCGGATTTTCAAAAGTTCAGGATTTTGGAAATTTTTAAATTCACCCATGTGTAAAGAGTGTGTAATTTTAGAAAAAAAAATCTCAAGCAAAACATATGTTGTGGGTACTCAAAAGAACCGTCTCAATGAGACAGTTCTTTGAGCACCCAAAACATATGTTAAAGTTGATGGGTAAGAAAATATTTACAATTTTAAGCTCAAAAATTTTGTTTATCTAAAATTATGGGAACAATTTTGTTGATATCTATGTCCAACTGCCAAAGACAGGCTTCTAGATATGAGCATGTAAAGAGTGTGTAATTTAAGAAAAAAGTTTTCAAGCAAAACAAGCAAAACATACATTTGGTACTCAAAAGAACCGTCTTGATGAGTACCAAAAACATATGTTTTAACTAATAGATAAGAAAATATTAACATTTTTACACTCAAGATATTTTGTTATCTAGATCTATGTACAGTTAAACCTGTGTAAAACGCCCACTCAAAAATAGACAAAACAAAGATCTAAATGATAAATGGTAGCTTAATGAAGGTCAAAAGTATTGCAGAATGCTCCTCTTGGAGCATTCGACATTCTGAAATACTTTTGACCTGCATTTAGCGATAATTGGTATTCAAAACCAATTTGCAGTCTTTTTTAGAGTGGCCGTTTTACACAGGTTTTATTTTACATGTATATTTATTTCAGGATAGAGAAACTAGAATTTCTTGATGAGAGAGAAGGGTTAGATCAGCTGATGAGCCACTATTGCTATAGTTGGGCGTACAAAGACTCTAAGAACATTGGACTAGCAGAAATAGACCTCACTTGACACTGTACAACATGTATACCAATGTAGCAACGAACATATCTGTGATTATTGTGTTAACCAAGTAAACTACTCAAAACAAGTTTTGCAACAGTTATAAACATGTATTTATTTTTGTTATATTGACAGAAAAAATTGAAACTAGTATATATTTAGAGCAACATTTTGATTTACTCACAATGACCTGGAAGTATGGTGGTTATGTGGCTGGTCCAGAGATTTCTGGTTGAGCACAAAGAGAGTGACCCCCTTAATGTGATTTGATTGATTTTAGGTGTGATAACTATTGCCTTTAGCTAATCATAATGGATGATTACATGCAACTGTTTGTGCCAAAATGACCCATTATATTGGAATTATTGGTATCTAAGCTTAAATTTGGAAGATTGACAAATTCCCAAAACTTGTTTTTTGGTCAAAAAAGACATTTTTCACACAAAATTTTAATGAAATAATTACGATTTTGATGAATTAATTACTTTTTGGCTAAAATGATTCTTCTTATCTCCCAAATGTAAAATTTGAATACAAAACTGTATTTTAAAGCCACTAAAAAAAAGTTGTGACGTTCTTTTTTCAAATCATTTTTTTTCTAAAATTTTGAATATGCAAAAAAAGCAAATTTTACAGATTTTGACACTAGTTCTGTTTAAGAGATTAATTGTAGCAACACATATAGGGTTAGTCTTCCTTATGGTTTTGCTGCAATGGACTGCCAAAAAAATAATGTAGAAATCGGAAAAAATGCATTTATCTGCAAATGCAGAAAATTAGGGTAGTTTAAAAAAGTTCACAACTTTTTCATGGGCTTCAGAGCTAAGTTTTGTTTTAAAATTTAAACTTCAGAAGTCATTGAGAATCATTTTAGACAAAAAAAAATTGGGTGAAAAATGTTATTTTTGACCAAAATACATTTTTTTAGAATTTCCAAATCTTCCAAATTTAAGCTTAGATACCGATAATTTCCACAAAATGGGTCATTTTGGCACAAATGGTTGCATGTAATCATCCATAATGATAAGCTAGAGGCAATAGTTATCAAACCTGAAATTATTCAAATCACATTTAAATGGTTACTCTGTATTAGCTCATCCAGCAATGTCTGGACCAAACACACAGCCACCATACTCCCAGGTCTTTGTAAACAAATAAAAGGGTTCCTCTAAATGTACATGTATATTGGTTTCAATTTTTTCTCCAATATAAAAAATAAATACATGCTTATAACTGTTGCAAAACTTGTCTTGAGTAGTATGCATGTGTGTGCCATTTTTAGCAGAATTTATGCCTCTTACACATGACAGCATTCAGGAATCAAAAATTATGGACATATTTCATTAAGTTAGTAGGGTTTATTCATAGGTTTAAGGTTTCAGTATTTACTCCCGAATTCATGATTTTTAGGCTGACTTTCTATGAAAAGTCAGCCTCAAAATCCTGAATGATGCAGATTATTTGTTTTTTATTTGATTTGATTCTTTAAGTCCCAGTCAACAATTTTTCAGTTATGTAGAGACGGGTCTTCCTGGGTTGAACCAGTGCTAAGCAAGGATAAATATGTCTTGCACAAGGACACAGCACAGTGACCCCGCAACTTTGAGTCAAGCACTCTACCACTAAGTGACTGTGCTTCCTATGATGAGGATTATAAAAGATTATTAAGATTGCCACATTATGTTACAATTTACTTGGTATTGTATCTGGTTCTTCACTGTTTGCCAAAGTACCTGTTAACCCGTATCCAGAATGAATAGGTTAATGGAAGAAATTCTAAAAATGTATTAAAGCTCCTTGTGACTGTCACAGCGGCTGTTACCTGTTTTAACCCTTTGTATACGGGAAACCCCTAAAGGGGTTCTTCTACAAACAGTGAAGACTCAGATGAAATGCCGCATAATGCAACATTTAATCAGGGTCTACACTGTTTGTTAAGGTGAAAAAGATATTCTGACAAAAAATACATTTGAAAACATTTATATAACCTGACACCCCTAGATACGTACAATGGACTATTCAAAGTTTATTCTATCAAACCAGAAGGAAGAATCCATTACTATACAATGAGTTATGGCAGTGATTCTTTTGTTGCTAGCTCTAATTTCATTGTTTCTCCAGTATGTTTTGCCTGACACTCTGTATATAGTGTCTCTTCCTCCTGGTTCCATTGGTTGGTCTGTGATCTGCAATACCAGGCCCTGAGGTTATAAAGCTTTCTCATGCTCAACTCAACTGAGTACAAAATTTCAACTGCTCATAAAAATTAAAATTCCGACAAATAAAAAAGTTTCTTTAAGTTTCTCAGGGGTTGTATTCACACCTTTTATTATGAAACAGAAAATAGGGGAGGAAGAAGAAGAAATGAGTTAAGACCTCAGTCTCTTAAGCATTACCACATTATGAAATGAAACATCATACTGAAGAATGACTGAGATCTTGAGGTCTCTTGAGGTCTCCAGTAGAAGAGAAAGCATAACCAGTCATGCAGGGTACACCGGTTCTTTTGTAGGCTTTTTATAAGGTTTAATTCACTGAATTAGAGGCTTAATTTTTGGTCAGAATAGTTATCTATACTTTGTGTATGCAAACAGTAAAGGGTCTGGAGAGTCTGTGCATTTGCCCAGGCTTGCCTGAGCCTTCATCGTCTGACAATGTGACAGGTACCAAAACTTCATGTGCTGGCTCATATTTTTAAATGGGCCTCGATGGGAGAAAACACCAGCGAACAACAAAGGAGCAGACAAGCCAGTGCATCCACACAGTCTGATCAGGGGCTTTCTTATTGGCTTATTAGAAAGAATTATATCTAAACTTGCTGTGAGTGAAATTTCAATTTTCTAGCTAGTATCTGTAGCTGAGCAGGCTGGTTTTGGTATGACCTGGTCATAAACCGGAAGACAGGTTTTCTCACATCGTAGACCATTTTATATTGTGGAACCAGTGAAGACTTTGGTGAAAATGCAAGAGGTATGCATGCTTACATGAGCCTTTGCTGTTTCATATATGGCAACATATTTATAGTGCTTATGAAGATTCTTTATCCAGTGCTTAAGTTTTTATCCCGGAAAGATATATTTTTGTTTGAAGATTGATTAAACATGTGAATTTGTTACCTATATTGTTATTGTTGTGTTTAACTATTTAAGAATCACTATCCATTCATGTGCAAAGTTTTTGGTTTTTGTCACAACTGCTTCTAACAGGATGTGACATAGGTGTTCAAATTTCCATCTATTGGTTAGTCCTTCCACATGTCAACAATTACATTAGCCTTTCACTTCATAGAGACACCATTAGAGGCCATTAAACACTTTTGCAAAGGGAGCAGACCCAGATCAGGCAGCTCTTGTAAGAGCTACCTGATCAGGGTCTACTCCAGTTGCTTATAGAAATATATCTGATCATACATAAAGGGACCTGATAAGTAATTTCTTTGTTCTAAGTTTATTTTATTTTATTATTCATAGTGGGTGGAGCCTAGCATGAATATTCATTAAGGAAAGGGTCAAAGTGTGTTTCTCGGCAGCAATGATAGCTGTGAGTGTCAAACTTTTCGTATTAATTGTCCTTGGCATACCTTTAAAGCAAGCTCGTGACCTGGTGGCCTTGACCTGCATGTCATGCTTTAGTGAGCTTTACATAAATCAAAGACATTTTGACATGGACATGTTTTAATTTGCTGTTAGACATGGGTGAAATTAACAAGCTATGAGATCAGAGTTTTGTGTTGAATTCAGTGAATAGCTTCTGGCTCCTGATTCCTTCATCTAGACACTGATCAGACTTTGCAGATGCCAAGACTGATCCGATTCTTTGCAGGACATTGAGCTGTGCAGTCATAACGCTATATTTGGGGTTCATAGAAATGGACTGTTATAAGTGAATTGATTATAAAGAGACAATTTTACCAAGGCATAATGGGAAAATGATCATTTCATGATCCGTATCCCTAGCCTGGGAGGCTAGGGGTACGGATCTGTATCCCTAGTCTCCCAGGATAGAGGTACGGATCTGTACCCGTATCATATTTCACCATGTCAGGCTACAGATACAGACAGATAATCCTGATGAGACATGGCAAGTTATCATAATTATATGTGTTAGGAAATACCAATCAAAAATATGCCTCCAGTAAGTCATCATTTGCAATGCTGAATAACTCTGTATAGTAATGTAAAAAACGTAACACAAATTCCGAAAGTTCCGGGACAAGGGGCATGGGATCGATGTTGTATTATTTTTATTATTAATATTTTGCTATTATTATTACAATTATTATTATTATCGATTAAAACTGTCTTTCACGATTTTTTTGCTGTTTTCACTTTCGGTACATTACAGTATGTTTTGCAGCGAAAGTGAAAACAGCAAAAAAATAGTAAAATACAAGTTTTAATTTGATAATAATAATGATTATAATAATAATTATAATTATACAACGATCCCGTGTCCCTGGTCCCAGTTCCAAATTCGTGTTACGTTTTTTGCATTTACTATACAGAGTTATTCCGCATTGCAAATGATGACTTACTGGAGACATATTTTTGATTGGTATTTCCTAAAACTTATAATCATGATAACTTGCAAGATCTCATCAGGGTTATTTGTCTGTACCTGTAGCCTGACATGGTGAAATATGCTAGGCGTACAGATCCGTATAGCCAGGGAGATTAGATCTGTACCCCTAGCCTCCTAGGTTAGGGATACGGATCCGTACCCCTATCCACTTCCTTTCCTAAAATAGTTCCCTTGTAAAATTTCATGCATGGTTGAAAAATTTGGAGCCACACCATGACCATGTTATATCCAGCTCTGTGTTCTCATTTCTCAGGTGTGTTATAAAGTTCCTACTGCACTGTGCTTGCTTATATGCAGTTGTAATTACGGTAAATGTTCTAAAATTTCTAACACTAGTTACCAGCCAAAAAGGACTAGACAAACAGTGCATACCCGAATCAGACTGCTTCATTAGAAGCAGTCTGATCTGGGTATGCACTGTTTGATATTCTGACAAACATTTTATGAATCCCAGCTCTAATCACTCCTAGGACTATGGTCTGGGCTATTTATAGAACTCCATAAGGCTGCTATGAAAAAATGATCAGATCTGATCTATATATTTACTCTAGTCGCCGGAGTGTAATAATCAACATTTTATTGCGGAACATAAAAAAGAAAAGTGTTCGAAATTTTAGAACATTTACCATACTTGGAGAAAAAACTGATTCAGTAAAGATTGTATAATTATTTATTATGCTGAAGTTAAAGAAAAACAAAGTGTCAAAATCTTATCCCAGAATACTTCTTGATTTAGGATTGAGAAGGGTTGCGAGACTTGCTGATGATCTTCTACCCAGAAATTTACATTCGTTAGCATCGGGTTGGTCCATACACATGAGATGTAGTATATCACTGAAAAGAAATAAAGTGTAGAATTCAGGCCTCCTGATTATATAGAGGATCTTACCTGAGTGCTCCCCTTGTTGCAGATATAGAGTATCTTACATGAGTGCTCCCCTTGTTGCAGATATAGAGGATCTTACATGAGTGCTCCCCTTTTTGCAATTGTAGAGGATCTTACATGAGTGCTCATTGTTTATTTAATTTATTAAACAAGTTGGGGAAGAGATAAAATGCCAGGCTTGACGGTCATTTTATCTCTTTTTTATGAGTTTACTAAATTCAATAATACAAGAGCAAGAATATCAGATTCTATTTATCATATGACATTCTAATGCACTTGCTTTTGTAACGGGACTTCTGATTGGATAGCGTCAAAAATTTGCGACAGAATATCCTGCAATAAACTGTCGGAAATAATTTGTTGTCATTAATTACGGCACGTATCAATGGATGACATGTGGCTTTATGCGGCTTGCAATGCTTCAATTTGAGAGGAAATTGCAGAAGTGCATTAGAATGGGGATAACAATATTCAAAAATTTTTTGGGGAGATACTCTTCGGATATATGGTCCGAATCACGTTTTACCGCTCTGCTCGGGCACCCCTGTAAAACTTAATTTCAGACGTATATCTGATGATATACCTCCACTAATGAAAATTTTGAATACAGTTATCCCTTAATTAAGATAACTTTAAATTTTTTGCCGTAAAAACGTTATAATTTTGTCATTATGTATGCAACCTTGTTATGGATGTCATAACTTATCCCAAAAATCTGTAAACCACTAGTGGTTTATCGATTTTATAGCCTGGCGTTATTTCACTTCTAGACGGGATGTCAGATGACAAAGTCGGTAAGTGAAATATATTATTTTTATTTCTCAACTAAAACGTATTATGTAGGTTTTCAAAAGGAGTGTCTTAATGAGACGGCTCTTTTGAGCTCCCAAAACACATGTTTAAACGATGGAGAAGAAAATAAATAATAAAAAATTGCTTAAAGTTTTGCTTATCTGAACACTTATACAGTAAATGAAGTGTATTCTGGGAACTTGAAAGGCATCATATATGCTTTAAAAAAAGTTAGCATTTTTTCGTATGTCGTAAAAAAATAAGTTATACAACCTGAATAAATTCCTTCTCATAGAATAGGTTATACATATGTTAACATGGGTGAAAGTTTTCAGGATTGTTCCTAAATTCAGGATTTTGAGTCCGACTTTACATAGAAAGTTGGCCTCAAAATCCTGAATTAAGCAGATTCTAATAGGTTCTTTGATTTATATTCAGTTTATCTAGACAATTGACCATTTAAACTTGAAATTGTTGATATTTGTAGGCATACTGCAAGTTTTAAGAAGTTCAGGATTTTGGAAATTTTGAACTTTCACCCATGCGTTAATAACATGGGCAGATCCAGAAAATGTTGTCGGGGGTGAGGGTCGGCGTGGGTGTAGGTCCTGAATTTGTTTTTTAAAGTCATCAATGTAATTCACAGAGGGCCATCCGAACCAGTCGTGTTTTTAATACAAAATTGGATATAACACAGTCATGTTGTGACTCAAATGTATTATAATCCCTTGTAAAACGTTCCCTCAAAAACATGATTCATTTGAGTGCGGATCTGAGAAAAGGGTCCATAAGGCATTCCAACAATTATTACATAAGAGACGTTTGAAAAACACCTAAAATGATAACATTTCACATGCCTTTATATTACCACGAAAATGTTTCCATAGCTTAATGTGATCAAAGTAGGAAACGTTTCTGATTGTGTTTAAAGAATGGTAACAATTAAGCCATAACACCTATAAGGACTCATAATGAAGAATGTGTCACTTTAATTGCCTATAATACAACTTAGAAAGTGCAAATTGGTATAATTTCATTTACATTATAACATAGATAACGTTTGTAAATACATTATATTTGTTAGATGTTTATACTGGGTCAAAAAAAACCAACACGCAACTGCAGACCAGCATTCTGACGTCATATTTGGTTTAATGTTCTTCTTGACGTCACCTTCCAAACCGAATTACATATGCTGCTTCAAACATCCATATATTCGTCAATATTGAAAATATTTGCTTCATATTTTCAGGAAAAGCTCTTAAGAGATAGTTCTTTGCAGAGGCAACATTAGCTAGATTTTGATTGGCACAACAATAAGGTACCATTTGTCGTATCATGGCCCATTTATAATATGGTCCATTCCTTTGGGCACCAACTATATCTTTATGAGAGAAATGTCGTGTACTGTAAAAGTTATTTTAAAAACAAAAATCATAAATAAAATACTTACGGTTAAACAAAGGCAAAACCTCTATCAATCAGGAATAAAATATTTACAGATAATTTTCTTCACGAAGTCAAGACCTCTATCAATCATGAATTAAATATCTGGAGAATTTTCTTAACAAACAAAGTCAAGATCTCCATCAATCATGAATAAAATACTTACAGAGGATTTTCTTCGCAAACAGTCAACCTATCAGTCATAAATAGAATACTTACGGAGAATTTTCTTGGCAAACAAAGTCAAGACCTCTATCAATCGTGAATAAAATACTTACAATGGATTTTCTTCACAAACGAAGACAAGACCTCTATTAATCATGAATAAAATACTTAGGGTGGATTTTCATCTCAAACAAAGTCAAAGACCTATATCAATCATCAATAGAATACTTACAGAGAATTTTCTTCGCAAACAAAGTCAAGACCTCCATCAATCATGAATAAAATACTTACAATGGATTTTCTTCACAAACAAAGTCAAGACCATCAATCATGAATAGAATACTTACGGAGAATTTTCTTCGCAAACAAAGTCGAGACCTCTATCACTCCTGAATAAAATACTTATGGTAGATTTTCTTCACAAACAAAATCGAGACCTCTATTAATCATGAATAAAATACTTAGGGTGGATTTTCATCACAAACAAAGTCAAGACTTCTATTCAATATGCAATCATGAATAAAATACTTACGGTGGATTTTCATCACAAAGTCAAGATCTCTATAAATCATGAATAAAATACTTACGGTGGATTTTCATCACAAACAAAGTCAAGACCTCTATCACTCCTGAATAAGATACTTACGGAGGATTTTCTTCACAAACAAAGTCAAGGCCTCTATCAATCATGTCCTCTTCTAGTAGTATCAATGAACCGTTGTTGCAATGCTCCCTGGAAATATGAGCATGGTCACATGATATAGGTCCGGGTAAACAAACGTTTTGAGGGTAAAATTGCGAATATATGTCCTTATCCATCAATTTAAACATTTGTTTTGGGTGCTCAAAAGAACTCATCTCATTGAAACGGTTCTTTTCAGTAGCACAACATATGTTTTGCTTGAGAAATAAGGAAATTGGTATCTTCAGAATGAGTATAAGGTCAAGACAATGTGTCCTACAAAAGAATGATTGTTCCTCCTTTCTCAGTTTCTGATATACTTTCTTGTACACTCTTGAACCCAGTTACCGTTCATGCAATTTCATAGGGCTATGTATAATATCAAGCTGACGTGTCACACACAATAATGATTGTTTCTTTTTAGCTCATCTGAGCCGAAGGCTCATGGGTGAGCTAATAGTATGCCAGTGACTCTGGCGTCCGTCCGTCGTCCGTCCTTCAACATTTTCAAAACATCTTCTTCTCTGAAACCACTGGGCCTATTGAACTCAAATTTCATATAGAGACTCCTTAGGATGCTGGAACGAAAGTCTGTTCACTTCTTGGTCACATGACCAGAAGTCACATGACCAGAATGGCCGACATACCCAAATATGGTAAAAACCCTTTAAAAATCTTCTCCAGAACCCGAACACCAATGAATTAGGGATGTATGCCTACCAAGTTTGTTCAAATGATGATCCTTGGTTGACCTTGACCTACTTAATGCCAAGGTCATGTTTGCTTCCTAATGCATTTAAATTGGGATTTTATGGGAAACGTTATTTTTTGATAACTATAGGAGCCAAAGTCTTTATTCTCTCTTGATATATTTAACCGAATGTGAAAATGGCTATAAATAAGTTCCAGAGGTCAAGGTTGACATTTGACCTTTCGGCCAAGATCGCTCATATTGGAGTCCCATCTATATATTAAAACATAGTATTTTCAGAAATCATTTGGCCAATTGAACTCAAATTTCATATGAAGACTCCTTAGGATAAGTTAGTCAACATTTATACAAATTGTTCTGGTCACATGGCCAAGATGGCTGACGTGCCCATATATGGTAAAACCCCTTTAAAAATCTTCTTCTCCAGAACAATAAAGCCGATGACCTTGGGACTTGGTATGTAACATTTGGGATGTGTGACCTACCAAGTTTGTTCAAACGATGATCCTTGGTTGATCTTGACCTACTTAATGCCAAGGTCGAATTTGTTTCCTAATGCATTTAAATTGATTCTTCGTTAAAGTTGAATACTGTATAAGTATTGTTTCTATTAACTAAAGCACTGAAAATGCAAAATCTATGACCAAAATGCAAGCCAGTGTTATACTATAATTTAATATATGAGCTATTATTAGTCGTTTTCATAGACTCTAATTTAACTTCGCAAACAGACTCTCATTTAACTTCGCTAACAGCCGTCAGTATATAATAAGTGAGATAATAAGAGTATCTCTAAAAAACAATTAAATATCTAACTTACCTGTTGATATAAGAGATCTATCTGAAATATTGTTAAATTTCTGACCAGCTTCATTCTTTATATCAAAGGAAATTTTAATTCATTTAATTTTTACAACGTGATATTGATGCAGTTTAGACACTTTGGTATGTGCATTAAATATGTAATTAATTTTCATAAACATATAAAACATTTAAGTTAGCTTTTTGACTCCTAAACGCAATGTATCCTATTTTCAAAATCAAGCCTACCAGTTCAACTTCTTCATCGCAAAAACAAAAACAAATGGGGTAAAACTTTATATTTCTTGTTTTTGAGAGCAAAATGTAAAAATAATCGGTCAATGCTATTCGATGAGATACTCATTGAACTTTTACACATTGATATTGCTTTTAAAAAAGATATCATGCTTGACAGTTTAATATGTTTTATAATGAAGAAAATTGGCATTTTCAGCTTCAACATAGATTCCTTAATCTGTCTATGTTCCAGGGCACATTATTTAAAGTATGTCAAAGGTAAACGTCAAGGCTATCGAATAGCAAAATTTTCTATTGAGAAGGAAAAAAATAACGATTTTTATTATTATTTTAAGGTCCGTCTCAATTACTGGAAATAAGTCCCTCTTCTTCATAACTCAGATTGATTTCATACTATGAAGGAGATGAATTGGCGTGTAAATAATGCAGTATAATGTTAGATATTGGTGGATTTGGGTATATGTTAAGACACTTACAAAGCTGGTTTGCCAAGTTCATTGACAAGTATAATCCTGACAGAAGCCTTGTCCACTTGAATACTTGGAAGTTCGAAATTTGCGAAAAAGCTGAAAAATAGAAAAAAATATATATAAGCGTCATGCCCTGAGATAACGCCTTTGTGTGTATCACATATCCAGAGAGGGGGGGGGGGGGGCTGGGGTTCGGACCCCGTGAAACTTGACTGTTAGCATCGAAGAAACATGGGGATCCAGAATAATTACTGTCACAATTGTTTTGTACCAATATCCAAGTCGTCTACCTTGGTACCCATATTGACATTTCTACAGTCTGGGTGAACATAACCATTGTGTGTGTGTGTGTGTGGGGGGGGGGGGGGGGGTATCGGTTCAGATTTGCTTAAATCACTGTTACAATATCCAAGATGGCTGACATGACATCTCTATCCTAGCAATATATCTGATTAAATGGAAACTTGGTTGGCATGGGGATTTATATTCATATTTTCTAAGTCTATGTAAGAGTGAGTACCACCCAATGAGCATATGGCACGGGGCACAGTGTTACACATACACGAATCCAAGTTGTGTGTTTTTCATGGTAGTGCAATATTTACCTAGAGCGATCATATGCTGGTCTGTTTGGATTTGAGCCTTTCAGTACTAACTTGATCTCACCGGTAGAACCACTAGCAAACTGTAAAATACAAGTAGCTGTTAAATGCAACAGTTGATTTTGGATGATTGTTTGTTGTCCCCTCCAATCTGATATTCAGTTTGTCCACTTTCTGGGGGAAAGGGTAGATCATTTTGAGCCCCTTGGTCCACACAGATGTCGGCGGGTGTGGCAAAGCCGAAACTAGTCACTTTGTTTTGTGATACTTGTTATTCCCTTCAATTCCATATGTAACAACGAATATTTTTGGTCTTGGCCAAACTCCACTAATGCACACAGGGGTAGTGCCTTTTGAATGATAAAAAAAATGTTTTCTTTTTCTGTTCTGGTATTTAAAACCAAAATTTGATCCAAAACCTCTTAAACTGTCATTATGAAAGCTCATACACAATTTGAATATTTAACCTTAGGTCCAACCCAATGGGCATCGGAGTGTTGGGTAAATAAAACTGGCACTGTTGCTCTAAAATACAGTCACGAGTTAATCATTGCCCATAGCGAGAAGTTGCAAGATACAATACCTTCGTTGAGATTAAAATCCGAACTTTTACACTTTTTCCTAAGATATCGAGATCGACGGTACTTATCAAATACCGTGCAAGAATGCATCAAATCTAAACTTTATGTACATAGATATTGATATGGACGGTCGGACAGACAGACAAAAGGAAGGAGTCACGACAATGAATCTGTATTCCTCCACCTTTGGCAGGAGACCAAATAAAGGTGGGGGATAAAACTTGAATTTTCTTCATCTTGATGCTGGGTCCGAGATGCTAATCAAGTTTGGAAAAGCGAATATGCATGCGTAAATTTCATACCGTACTTGAGGCTCCGCCCCAGAATGACTGACTTGCTTCTTTTGGTAGGTCCTGCCAATCAGGACACGCTGTAAAATTAATACCATTGAGCTTTGAACCACACCAGTGGAGACCATTAGAGAGGTAGCCAATCAATGAGTCTTCCATCGTGACGTAACGACTACCATCAGCAGCATACCGATGAGCTATATCGTATGTACCAGACCACAGGACGGTCTGAAAACGAACATGCACTAACTGTACATTAGATATTCCTCGCTCCCTTCTTTTGGTGTACACAATTCGCAGCTTATTCGTTTTGCGGGAGTATTTTCTAATGTTAATGATTTCAACAATAGAAATCCATCAACAACAGAAATCCGTGTTCGACTGCTTTAGTTACTAAAATAAGGCTATTAGAATCATAGGCTTCGTAAAGCATTTTCTAAATTCTATCGCAGACATTCAAGGTTGATTGTTAAATACAAAGTTGGTTTCTAAAGTCATCTACTACAGGGTGTATCAGAGCCTTTTTTATTGAGATTTGGTATATAAATTCAAGAGATCATTGAAAAGCCTCTTCCTTGTCAATTCAAAACGATGACCAAACCTTTTAAAAGAGTGGGATATAACATTGGTGTTATGCGGTAGTCTGCATGGCTGGCAATGGTTATACATATTGAGACCCTTCCAGGGTTTTTTGGGGAACAAGTGAAAAAGCAATTTATTTCAGGTTAACATGGGAACAAATAACACAATTTTAGGGGAGCAAATACAATATTGGGGAAGAGGGAACATAAAACATTTGTAACAGGGGAAAATCCGATTTACTTTTGGGGAATAAGAGAACTAGTACTCCTACGTATTCCTACTAGGAGACTCTCAATATTTTATCCACTATCACAGGCTAAATATATGAGGGTCTGGATGGGGGGGGGGGGTCTTGTATTCACTATTCATTAAAAATTTAGCCTATTATTCATCTCATTAAAATTTTGGATTTTGGATAAAATAAGACCCATGGTATATTAAAATCTGATTATTCACTATTCATTATTCTTTTCTTCTATTCATTAAAAAAATATGATTATTCATTATTTTTAGGCATTCATTATTCACTATTCATTATTTTTAGCTCATTATTCACTATCCATTATAAAAAAGGGCCATTATTCACTAATCATTATACCCTATCCAGACCCCCATATATATACCCAAATGGTTCTTGTGCTTATTTATTTGCGTAATATCAAAATGGATGTTGTTGGTGCTTATATTCCAACGGTATGCACTGCGGTTAACATCATGCGCTGATCCAGAAAGTTTTGTCAGAGGGGATCCACTTTAAAAAATTAGTTGATGAGGAGAGAGGATCCAAATACCACTGAAACCGGGCCATTATCGGCCCACCAGTGAAACGCCATTAAAAATTGCGTTTCGCTGGCGGGCCGATGGTGGCCCAACATTGAATGTTGGCTTGGTAGCTTTGTGCATTTCCAGGGGATCCGGACCAGTATTGCTAAGGAACCCTATAGCTTTGTGATTTTTCAGTGTGTGTGTGTGGGGGGTGTCCAGACCCCCTGCCAACATCCCTTCCTCTGCATCCGCACATGAATATATACAACGGATTCAACATATCCATCGAAAATTAATGAATAAAGAACCATGCTTAATCCTTATTTTGACAAAGTCATACCTTGTTGACAGGAATGTGTGACTGTTTCGCCATGGTAAAGAATGGTTGATAGTCACTCCTTTTCAGGTCAGCTGGATCTTTAAATGCAAACGCAGAACGGAAGGTGCCCCATAATTCAAGACAGTCGTGTTTGCTGCAATAGTATTTATCACATGATGATGATGATGATGATGATGATGATGATGATGATGATGATGATGATGATGATGATGATGATGATGATGACGAGAAAAAAAGTCATATAAGACCAGTTTAACAATATGGACCTCGACGCGAGAAAACCTGTCTTCGGGGTTTTGCGAACAACAAAGACACAGACCAGCCTGCGCATCCGCGCAATCTTATTAGCGCCTTTGATATTCACTTATTGGAAAATAAATCTAGGGTTGCTACGGGCGAAATTTCAATTTTCTAGCTAGTCTCTGTAGCTGAGCAGGCTTGTTTGAATGTCACTTTATCGGATATATCATATTTTAATAAGCAAACAGAGAAGTACCCCGATCAGGCAGCAAGAGCTGCCTGATCTGGATCTGCTCTGTTTGCAAAGGCGTTAAAAGGCGTTTTTGTGAGGCAAAGCGTTAAGACTGCTCCTAAAATGTATTTTATGCACAGGTGAACAAACTATAAGTAAAAAGATCCAATGGGTTTGCCCCATAACAAATATTTATATTGCCAGATGCAGATGTGTTGAAAATGTAAAAAATACGAAGCAAATGCTAAAATTATGTCACTAAACATTTTGAAGTTTTGTTGATGCTTTACGTCCCAGTCAACACCTTTTCCTGTCATCCTGGGTTGAACCAGTACTAAGCTCTTGCACAGCGCCTATGCTGAGTATCGAAATAGCGATCCTTCGATTCTAAGTCTAACACTCTACCACTTCTAGTACTTTTTGAATTGTGTTACATGTGTAAAATGAATATCGGAACAAATGCAGATCTCAGATCTCGGTATGTACGTGGTTAAAATAATCGTGATTGCACACATACAGGCACGTAGCCAGACGGAGGCCAGGAAACCTGTGCTTCAACATCATTATGGGTCTTGATGCAAGAAACCATGACTGTAGCTTGCGAACAACAAAGACACAGACTAGTCTGCCCATCCACGCAGACTGATCAGTGCCTTTGTTATCTGAAAAATAAAGTAACTAGGTCAGATACATGTACCTCTTAATTCTCCATTTTTGGCGGGCTTCAACATGACAAAGTCTGTGGCTACGCCCATGTACATGTGAGTGACAATGGCATCAAGTCAACACAGATGGGTCAATTGACAATCGACCAGTAATAACTATCAATCGACCAGTATAGACCTAGTATTGAACACCAACTATCAAAGACGTTTTTCCAGCATTTAAGTCAACAACTAGCAAAACCTAACGACAGACAGACCACATACACAACCTCAGTTCAGTTGGTAGCGTGCCGGACTTGTGTCCAAAAGGTCGCTGGTTCAAACCCCACCGTCGTCGCAATGTAGTGTCATTGACCAAGAAGTGCTATATGCATTGCTAAACACTTGTTCAATCCAGAAAAAAAAACATTCCACAATGACTGAAATTTGTCTACTGGGACATAAAGCAACTAATAGTAAACAAACAGACAGGGAGACAGACAGACAGACATGCCCTACTCTGGTTTGAGTAATCTGTTTGAGGCCACCTCTTGATACTGGTAACATCTCCCAGTAAATATCTCCTCTATGTTCAGTGTGGTTCCAGGCCCGCACTCTACTAGATTCGACCAGCTTGAGATCACAACACACAATAGTCCGCTGAAATAGAGTCAACAAGAATACAGTCTGCATAGCCAGTCATCATACAGTGTCGGGCCATCATCGGCCCACCAGCAAAACGCCATTCAAATGTCATTTCGCTGGTGGCCGATGTTGGCCCACTTTAAGATGTTGACAGGGTAGTCCTTGATAAGAAGGATGCTCAGATTACCCCCAAACACTTCTCGACAGCCCATATATAGAATTAACCCCAATTATTTCTTGACATCTCATACAGATTTTACCCTAAATCATGCCAGCACATGATATTTTGGTGCTTACTGCATATACGAAAATGTCTCCAATACACGTCCATGCTGAGGTATCAGGCGGGGAGCGAAGTCTACGTTTTGGTATGAATCTTCATCTATTTTCATACTCTGTACAAGCGAGAAGCGTTGGCTCATCAGAGCCTTCGTTGCTCGATGTTGTGACAAGTATACCAAAATCTCATTTGTACTCTTTATTATACAGAATTATTTAAAACACTTCTTGACATAATATTTACAGACTTTACCCTAAATATTTCATGATAACTCATATACAGAATTTACCACAAATATTTGTTGACAGCTTATATACAGAATTTACCCCAAATGTTCCATGAAAGCTCACATACAGAACTTGTCCCAAATATTTCTTGACAGCTCTTATACATAATTGGCCCCATATAGTTTTTGAAAGCTCATACACATTTTTTACCAAATACTTCGTTAACGCTTAAATTCTGTTTGGCGGCGATAGAACGTCTCCCTGCCCTTCACTATAGTGTAGATTTTATTTTCTTGTCCTTTGGGATCATGGGTGTCATTGTGAAAGTTTGAAACTATTAGAGGGTCACTGATGAAGCCTAAATGGCAGAAACTAGCTAGTCTGGCCAAGGAAATATGCACACTCTGGTTTTAGTTATTTGGTGCAGTCTTTGCTTCCGAAGGATACCATTTTAAGAACATATTTAACTTCACTACAGCTGGGGACTGGGACTGTGTGGCGGCGGTAGAACGTCTTCCTGCCCTTCACTATAGTGTAGATTTTATTTTCTTGTACTTAGGGAGCCTGAGTTTCATTGTGGAACTTTGAAACTATTAGAGGGTCACCAATGAAGCCTAAATGGCAGAAACTAGCTAGTATGGCCCAGGAAATATGCACACTCTGGTTTAAGTTCTTTGGTGCAGTCTTTGCTTCCGAAGTATACCATTTTAAGAACATATTTACCCCAAATATTTCTTGACAACTCTCATATAGAATATGCCCGCTATACTTCTTGATAGCTCATATACAGATTTTGCCCCATATAGTTTTTGACAAGTCATATGCAGAACTGAGCACAAACATTTTTTTGACAGCTCATTTACAGAATTTGTCCTCCTCCAATATTTTTTCACAGCTAATGTACAAAATATGTGCCATACAGTGTATATTTCTTGACAGCTCAAATACAGAATTTACCCAAAGTATTTCTAAACATTATCTACCCCAATATTTCTTGACAGGTCATATACATGATTTACCCCAAGTATAACTTGACAACTCATATACAGAATTTGTGCCATACATTGTATATTTCTTGACAGCTCATATATTATATAGAATTCGTCCCATAGATTGTATATTTATTATTTATAGAATTTGACCAATACATTGCATATTTCTTTACGTCTCATATGCAGATTTAACCCCAAATATTTCTTGACAGCTCAAATACAGAGTTTGTGCCATACATTGTATATTTGTTGACGGCTCATATGCAGAATTTACCCCAAATATTTATTGAAATCTCATATACATCATCTACCTCAATATTTCTTGACAGCTTATATACATGATTTACCCCAAGTATTACTTGACAGCCCATATACAGAATCTGTGCCATACATTGTATATTTCATGACGGCTCATATATACAGAATTTGCCCCAAATATTTCTTCACTGCTCATATACATCAGCTACCCATATATTTATTGACAGCTCTTAAACAGACTTAACCGCATTTTTTGACAGCAAATATACAGAAAAAACCAACAATATTTCTTATCAGCTCATAAACAGAACTTACCCTAAATATTTCATGTCAGCTCCAAGACAGAATTTACCACAAGTATTTCATGACAGCCCTCTTACAGAATTTACCCCAATATTTCTTGACTGCTCATATATAGAGTTTGTCCCAGTATTTCCTGACTGCTCTTACACAGAATGTACCCCCAAACTATTTTGACAGCGCATATGCAGAATTTACCCCAAATATTTCTTGATGGATCATATGGAGAATTTACCCCAAGTATTTCATCACAGCTCATATAAATAATTTGTCCCAAGTATTTCTTGACAGTACCCATACATGCTTTATCCCAACTATATATTGACAGCTCATATACAGAATGTACCGCAAATATTTCTTTACAGCTCATAAAGTGAGTTTGTGTCACACATTTTATATTTCTTAACGCCTGATATACATAATCTTCCCCAACATGTCTTGACAGCTCTTAAACACAATTAACCCCTAATATTTTGATAGCTCATACAGCATACATAATTAACCAACAATATTTCTTAACAGCTCTTAAACGGAATTTACCTCAAACCCTTCATGACAGTTTCTATACAGAAGTTAACCCAAATATTTCATGACAGCTCTTATACAGAATTTCCCCCCAAATATTTTTCTTGACAGCTCATATACACAATTTACCTAAACTATTTCTTGACAGCTGACATAAAGAATTTACCCTATTTATTTATTTAAAACAAGTAAACCCTTTTTCACCCCAAGTATTTCTTGACAGCATGCGCATATACACAATTTACCCCCAAAATATTTGACAGCCATATACAGAATTTAAACCTAACACTCCTTAATAGCTGATATAACGAATATACCCCAAATATTCTTGATTGCTCTTATAGAAAATTAACTACAATATTTCGTGACAGCTCGTATACATAATTTACCCCAAATATTTCCTTACCGCTCATATACAGAATTTAAACATAATATTCCTTGACAGTCTTACAGATAATTGACCTAAATATTTCCTGACATCTCACATACATAATTCAACCCAATATTTCTTATCAGGTTATATACAAAATTAACCCCAAAGATTTGTTAACAGCTCATTCACAGAATTAATTCCATATGTTTCTTTACATCTCATATACAGATTTTACTCTTAGACTAACATTTCTTGACAGCTTTGATGCAGAATCTACCTCAAATTGTATCTTGAAAGCTCATTTACAGATTTTAGTCTATTGATTTACAGAGTTCATCCAAATTATTTCTGGACCAATATGGACAGAATTTAACCTCATATGCAAACTTTACTCCATTTATTTGTTGGCAACTCGTAAACAGAATTTACTCCAAATATTTAATGACAGATCATATACAGAATTTAGCCCGATATATTTCTTCGACAGCATTTTTACAAAATAACCCCCATATATTTCTTGACAGCTCATATACAAAATGTACCCCAAAAATCCTTGATGACAGCCTTTATACAAAATTTAAACAATCTATTGACATATTTTATATTTCTTGACAGCTTATATACTTACTTTACTGCAAATGTTTCTTGACAGTTCATATACATACATACTTACCGCAAATGTTTCTTGACAGCTCATATACATAATTTACTCTTATATTTCTTGGGAGCTTATGTACATAATTTATCAATAGAAAAATCTAAAAACTCATATACATAATTTAGCCAAACATCTCTTGACAGATCATAACAGACAGAAATGACCCCAATGTTTTTTGACAGGTCTTATGTAGAATTTGCCCCAATTATTTCTTGACAGTTTATATACTGTGCTTCTTCAAAATATTCCTTACCATATCATATACAGAATGTTTCCAAATACCCTTTGACAGTATATTTACAACATTTACCCCAACTATTTTCCGACAGCTTCCATATAGAATAAATCCAAAATATTTTAGATGGTATGCCGATTTTAATTATACCCCAATATTTCTTGACAGTTCATATACAATTTTACCCCAAAGATTTTTGAGAGCATTTCTACTAAATTATCCCCATATACATCTGGATAGTTCGCATACAGAATTTACTCCAATTTTTTCTAAGCTCATACACCGATTTTACCTCACATTTTGACAGCTCATTTACAGAATTTACCCTAAAATATTCTTGAAAGTTTATATGAAGAATTTATCATCAAATATTTTAACAGCATATGTACTGATTTAACACAAAATAGTTCTTTACATTCACCCAAAATATTTCTTGACAAATATAAGTAAAACCTGTGTAAAGCGGCCACTATAAAATAGATAAAACAAAGATCTTAATGACAAATAGTAACTTAATGAAGGTCAATAGTATTGCAGACTGCTCCCTTTGGAGCATTCTGCAATACATTTGACCTGCATTGAGCAATAATTGGTCTTGAAAACCAATTTTCGGTTCTTATTAGAATGGCCGTTTTACACAGGTTTTATTGTATTTTATAGAATTTAACAGCTCTTAAACAGAGTTTGTCACAAATATTCGCAAACAGCTCCCCACCGGATTTACGAATTGATCTCAAATACATGTATAAGATAAAATACCTTACTATAAGGACATCATTAATTATTGTCATCCTGAAGTAGACTTTGTGCACCAGAAGTAGTACAGTAAACCTGTCTTAAGCGGCCACTCAAAATGAAGACCAAAATTGGTTTTAAAGACCGATTATCGCTTAATGCAGGTCAAAGTATTGCAGAATGCTCCAAGCGGAGCATTCTGCAATACTTTCGACCTTCATTAAGCTACAATTTGTCATGAATATCTTTGTTATGTCTATTTTTGAGTGGCCGCTTAAGACAGGTATTACTGTACTAACGAAGTTTATCCTCTTTTTACACAATAAAAGAATGTCAAAAGTCTTAATATTCTTATTTAATTAATTTAGTCGTGCAGCGAGAAACCCTTTCTTTTGTGGGTCTGCAATCAAGTACGAGTTACGACGTAACTCTCAGCTACAGACACTATCCCCAGAAGTTTGAAAATGCATATTTAGCTTGTGTAGCTATCAAACTATTCAGAACCCGAAAAAGATGTGCAGACTAAACAGCATCTTTGTTGTTCGCATTCAACAAAAATAGATTTTCCTATGACGTGGCTCAACTGATACTGTTGTGTCCTGTGTTATCGCAACTTTAAATATACAGAGTGATGGTAACTACAGATTTACCACGACCTCTGACCAATGACCTTTGGGTCTTTCTATTTCAAACGATTGATGCGGAATGCGTAAATTGAGCCAGTCTGACTGGAACATATGTGTATGTCAAAGCTTTTATGGTAAATGTAAATAAACGCCTGAAACCCCTTTTTCAAGAACAACATAGCAATATTGTAAATAGAGTCACGCTTCAAAGATTTTGGTTTGCTTGGTATACTTCCACAAAACGCTTTGAGGCGTGACTGTAATGGTAAATGCATTAAATGAATCTAGGGTCATTACTTAAAGGTCGTGGTAGAAGTATACTATTGCCTGTTTTTCCGTCGTGTGCTGACTTTTTACTAGAATAAAAGTAATTTCAGGAGTCGCCCCAGGGCGTCAATCAACTTGGATCAAGATCAACTCCGGGTGGGCCTAAGCTGGACTCAAAGAGCAACTTACAACAGACATGCAAAACGGAAAGCAAATTTGTTATTTATCAGTCACCCTAATATTAACTGAATTGTTTCAACATAACCTAATAAACGTTTCCTATCTCACGGCATGTTACCTTTATCAGGTCATGATGACGTTGCACTTTTTGAATGACGTCGCTAATGACGCGGAATCAACACCAAAATCAGAAATTACGTCATAATCGCTTGTACGAAGAGTTTTTAACAATGGGTAAACTGATAAATACAATACCAGGTTCGCGTCTTTTGATATCAAGTTTACCAGGCTCGGCTTTGAGAACGCATGTTGAATCGCTCGGCAAGCCTCGCGATGCCAACAAGCGTTCTCAAAGCCTTGCCTGGTAAACTTGATATCAAAAGACACTCACCTAGTATTCTCTATATATATGGCAACAGAGATTGTTTGATACCCTTAAAGTGGTATATCATAGCTCAATTGGGCTATGGGGTGATATCTCATCAACACGCACCTCACTGCGTAATATTCACACTGGTAAATGTATACGTCGATTTGGTGGTATTTACGCGTTTTGCCGGTACTTCATAGACCGGAAGTGGTAGATATTGGTGTTAATACTATATAGAAAAACATGTCATATGCCTAAAGGACTATAGAATTAGATCATTTTTAAGTATTTAGTATGTGCATGGCGATTTATGTAAGCATTAAGGAATAGATTCGAGTACCGATCATCCAGATCGGTACTCGAATCTATTCCTAAATGCTTACATAAATCGCCATGTGGATGCCGATTACTTAAAAATGATCTAATTCTATAGTCCTTTAGGCATATGGCATGTTTTTCTATATAGTATTAACACCAATATCTACCACTTCCGGTCTATGAAGTACCGGCAATACGCGTAAATACCAGCAAATCGACGTATACATTTACCAGTGTGATATTTACATTTTCAAAGCAAGCCTTTAATGAATCTTTAGATTTTTGAAACCTTTCATAACCTCATAAAAAGACACACATATGATTGACAGCTGCCAAGCTCACTTGCCCGTTCAAAACGCTTCGAACATCGATCGCATTCGCCAAAATTGACGCTGGTGTTGTGATTGCAGCGAGCCACACCCGAGTCGCACATGCAAAACAAGCCTCTTGTTTGCTCATTTGGCTGTCCGTGTTTACGCTGGCTGTTCCGCTTTTCCGTTTTACACTCAAACAAAACCGTTAATACGACCAGGGGCATTCCTACGTGTACGCAAAAACGCACGTGCGTACAATTCGGTGCCGCAAGTATAAGGTCTTTAGCTGCATAATATGATTTTTGGAAGAAAACATGAAACTAGTAGTATTAATTGCATGTCTTTAGAGCTCATTTTAGCACTGTGACATGCTCTAAAACATTTTCCGCCAGGGGTTTGCCCTCTTTACCACCACAGGTTGACTATCTTCAGAACCCCATCTGGAGTGTGTATTCTATAAAATGCCCCAGGAACGCCACTGACCATTACATAAATACAAAACTGTTTTATTTCCTAAATAATTATAATAAATAATTTCTATATATTTTATATTTATAATAAAATGTAAATATAAGCAATAAATTACAATTTTTGGTCTGTTCATGGAATCATGAATACCCCTCGGGCTTCAATTACTTTGCAAGAGACCCTAAGTATTCATGATTCCATGAACGTTACAAAAATCGGATTTATCTAACCAGTAACTCCTAAAATGCATGCAAGGACGAAATCTATGTCACATCGATGAGCTGTTTTTGTACGAGCTATACATAGAGGATCTTACATGAGTGCTCATGTTTTATTGAATTTATTAAACGAGTTGGGGAAAAGTGATAAAATGCGAGGCTTGCCGAGCATTTTATCTCTTTTTCGCAACGAGTTTAATAAATTCAATAATACAAGAGCACGAGTGTTAGATTCTATTTATCATATGACAAATACTTTGAAATCTGATTTCTGGCGTAAAAACGTTATAATTTTGTCAATTTATACGCAACGTTGTTATGGACGTCATAACGTTTCCCGTAAGTCTATAAACCACTAGTGGTTTATCGATTTTATTGCATGGCGTTATTTCACTCCCAGACGCGACGTCATATGATAAAATTATTGCACATGGCAAGACTTTTTTTGCATAACTGTCGGTGTTAAATGCTTGGATATGTATTAAACATGACAAACCCCTTCATTATTAGTTATTGGTTATCTCGTTCTGGGGCCACTAATTTTAACTGGCGACGGACATTAATGAAAACTTTCATTCATGTGTATTCTGTGAAATGGTGAAAAAAAATGTTCCATATTTTTGGCATATTTTTGTGAATATTTCGTTAAATTTATGGAAAAATATGAAATATTTTCTTCAATGCATTAACGTGATTAGCATATTGAACCCCTACCATAATACATAAAAACCAATATGTGTTCCTTTTGTTGAAAGTTTCCTGCTTAAAAATGCTAGCGTACTTATAGGACTACACGTAAAAGGTCCAAAAAATTAGTGCAAATAACAATTATTATTAAAACGGTTCTAAAGATGTTAAAACGTTGTTTTCAATTCAACCAATACGGCAGTGCTATTGTGGATACCTTGAAATTCTACGGTTTAAGATGGACGGATAATATAAGATGAAATCTTTTTCTTACATGTAATTCCGCGTCCTATCTTTCTCCATTCCAGAACTTTCCCTGTTGATCAGCTATAAGTCCCTATCAACTTTGACCTCCAATTTTTAAATCAATCGCTTATTTGTCTTACAGCTTAATATCGTCGGCCTGTGTGTTTCCTGTCCCTGCAGGCACACGACCTTAAAACAACGTCAAATCAACGTTGATGTGATGTTATTACGTCACATCAACGTCGATGCGACGTTGTTTTTGTGTCATTTGGCTGCTGGGGTGCAGATTCAGATTAGCTCTCTTATCGAAACACAAATGAACCGCGATATGAGCAAACCAACAATATGGCTCACGGAGCGTCACGGGATGACTCAGATCAGCATAGGCATCAAAGGAGTCTGTTCAGAGTCGTTTGCTTTCGCTTAGTGAGAGTTTGGATCCCTTGTTACCCACTGAACGCACAGCAAAGACTCTGATCAGACCGGATGGATGCCTAGTCTGAATCTGAGTTTTGGCTGGGCCCACACTTGCTCATTGATGAAAGGGAACACGAAAATTGCAATTGCAGGACATGGCGGCAATCGAAAACACTCTTAACAATCGACGAACGCGGATCAAAAACCGAAAGAAACAGTGTTTTTGATTGTCTTTTGTCGCCAGGCGACAAATGGCAATCGAAAACTCTGTTTCTAATGACTGTTGATCTACGTTTACCGATAGTACTAACGTTTTTCGATTGCCGCCTATCCGGTGTGATACTATTCTGATGGTAACGAAGGGAAATTATTTAAGCCAAAGAGACGGAAGCATAACTGGAAGACACACAAAGTATCCTATTAAAAACAATCAAAAACTGCAATACAAGGGTACCATTAGTTTAAAGGCTTTTTGTTTGCATACATATAGTCATTAACGGGGAAAAAAGAACTTCAATTGTTTTATGTACTTATTATATGAAAAATGTTGGGTTATTAAATATCATTTATTACCGTTGTGATTGAGTTGCTGGACATAATGATCTGAGCAATACAATGACACTGTATTTATTGCTGTTCAGCAGCTTTGCAACCAAATGCCTCATCTGGATATACGCTGTTTACTATGCCCGTTTCCCCAGAGACACTAAATATATACGGATTTAAAAAAGAAACGAGACATAGTTTTTTCATTTTTGTTTATTTCTTAATTCTATTCCATCTTTCGTAAAGAGTGTAGATCCTGATCAGCTGATCAAGATACACAACGTTTTATGCCCACGCAATAAAACCATATTTATAATTAGCAATCATAGTATTGAATATTTGCAGAATAATGTGTATGCGCGTTTCGTTTTTTAGTCATTATATATACAGTTTTAACCCAGTAGACTACAAATTTTGTGACGTTTTTGCTAACATTCGAAAGAAATAAAGAATGATATTTTATGCGAATCGCCAGCAGACGATTCTCATGAAATATCATGCCTTATTTTTTTACTTTTGAAAAATTGGCAACATATGAAATTGTCGTCTGCTGCAAATTATAGTGGCGCTTTATGGGTTTAGATTGCATGCATTATCTTTACAGAATTTTTCTGTTTCTGTTTTGTATATTGTGTCATGTCTGAAGTGCCTGGCAGCCCTGCTATTTATTTCGCTTTTTTAAAAAAATAAGGCCTTGCATCGTATGCAGGGTATTTGGGGCAAACACTATTATTTCGAATTTTTTATTTGATTTAGATTTTTTTTTTTGGGGGGGACTTTATTAGGACCACTTAACCACCAGCGGGTGGGCTAAATTCACTGGTGACCAGAGTCCACGTAAATGAAAAAAATCATAGTTAAATTTGAAACAAATACTGCAATTTTATACTTCCACAAAACGCTTTGAAGCGCGACTGTAACGGTAAATGCACTGAGTGAATCGAGGGTCATTACTTAGAGGTCGTGGTACTACTGTAGAAGTATGTTTCTTTTCATTTGTTTGTTTATAAACATTTAAAGCTGCATAGTCTGTAACTTTTGATCTTTTAATTTTAGAACTAAAGTTTCTATTTTTCAAGAACACAGTAAAAAAAACTAAAATACAGGTATACATTTTACCAATTTCGTAAATCTTAACAAATTATCAGTATCAAAACAACAGCATTTATGTTAAAATTAACTGTCTATAATTATAGGAGGGACGCAAATAATTACCAACAAGAGAAAAACACATCTGTTTTATAAGATAATTCACTTTTCCGTGCAGTTTTCAGCTATAGTGAACAGATTTATTGTGAAAACATGACTTAATTCTACTTTTACAGATGATTTAAAAACAAAATAAAAAATTTCGAAAAATGTTCATAGTTGCAGACTTAGTCTCTTTAATAGATGGAGTTTACAGTTGGTTTATGGACCAGCTTAATTGTAAACACATGTTTGAATTTATGATGAAACTCAAGAGGTCTAAGGTTCGATCCCCATGTCCCACACTATTTTGTCATACTCTCTCTCTCTCTCTCTCTCTCTCTCTCTCTCTCTCTCTCTCTATCAGAGATTCTTAGACTCCATGTTCAGGTTCGAGCTGTGGGGTCGGGTTAGGACATCGTGGCAGACCGCAACAGAACTCGATAGACCTTAACAGACCTTGGCAGACCATGCGTTGCCGTCTCGTAACAAGCCGTCCAGCTACGGACATACTCCAAGTTGTGTTAAGGTCTGTTACGTTCCGTCACGTTGTTGCGTTCTCCCCGTTCTACTACGGCACATTTAAGTAGGTCAATCCCGCCGTGGCTGCCGTGGCAAATTTTTTGACTGTTTAAAAATCTGTCCCGGCGATCACGGCAACCACGGCGAGCTACGTTTGTCGACCCCGTTCCCCTACGTTGTGTTACGGTCACCCCGTTTCGTCCACGGTGGCCAAAATCGTGACTGCCGTGGTCGCCGGGGACATAGTGTAAACGTAAGAGTCTTGTTTACAAATAATGAAAACAGTTTATGCCGATCTGATATACTTATTTACAGTTAACTCTGCCCCTTCCTGTGCTTCACAACCAATCGTTTTTTACAGAAACTTTCGGCCAATTTAATCGCATATTTTTATGTCTTTAGTGAAATTATGAAGAAAATCCATGAAGTTGACAATGCGAATATTTTTAATGGGAGGGGAGGAAAACACTATAAGTAGGTCATACTTCATATATACCAATTATAAAGAAATTAAGTGGTTCACTCGCTGCGCTCGTTCCCACTTAATTCCTTTATTATTGTAATATATGATATATAGCCTATGAATATTTTAGCGCTACATGTAACTTTTTTATTTGATCCTCGGCATTAGATTTCCAACAATGTGGTATGTGCGACCAGCAAAGCCTCAGATTAGCCTTCGCATACGCGCAGTCTGATCAGAGCCTTTGCTAGTCGCTTGAGTATTCTATGAATGTAAACGCTACTGACTGAACATCATTGGAGTTTCTAAGCTCAACAGGAGGCTGCACAGGCTCGTCTGAGTCTGTTCTGGGTCCACTCTGTTTCCTTTTAAACATAATTCGTTAGTTATGTTAGGCAATTATTTGCAGCAGACGACTTCAGCAGACGACATTTTCAGATGCATTTTTTCTTGTCGCTTCAAGGGTTAAAATATTGGCACTTATCACATTGGTCCTGGTGCCAATTTAGCTAACTATACACCAAGGACAATTTTTCATGAGTGCTTAATTGTTCATTGTGACCATCTTCATGCCAAACAACGTAGTCTTTCAAATAGACCTGTTTGGGATATTGCATGGTTTCCATGGCAATGCATAACAGATTCAAGAGTGGTGGTGTGTCTAAAAAAACTCAAATCTCAGCTGCTACTTATCATAGACTACTAAACTTGGTATCAAGTTAAAGCTTAGATACGGATCTATTATCGATTTTGCAGCATCTGATTTGGATATTCATAAATATTTATGTAAACATTGAAATGTGATTCCAGAATGTGGAAGTACCTATAAAATCAATAATATCTCAGCTGCTACTTACCATATACTACTAAAATTGGTACCAAATTAAAGCTGAGATACAGGCCTTTTATTTCATTGTAATTATACAAATTACCTTATTTGCATAATTTGTGTATTTATAGATATTAATGGAATCGCTAAAAAGAAGGGATTATTAACATAATAATTATACAACATAAATAAACATTGGTGCATGTTGTTACATCATCAGTGATACAGTTTGACAAATCCATTCATCCAGTGGTCATACATGAATATCTTATCATTTTCATATTCATGTAAATACATGAAAACTTTAAAAAGAGAGGTGAAATATTCTAAACTATTAACCCCACTAGATAGATGTACATGGGTTCTAATTTTCTATATATACATAGACTAGGCCAAATAGTTGGGGTTAAAAAATTGGAATTTTTTAAAATAATTTAAGGGTTTTAACTTCTCTTGCGTCAGGGACTTTCGATGCCAGAGTTTTATGCCTTAATTGTATATAAATAAAAGAAAAATTTTGGCCCTAATAATTTTACCATAGTTTATTTAAATAATTTCCTATTATAAAATATTGGTTATAATATCAACGTATTATGACAGTCTGCATGCTAGGTGGTGAATCCAATCATGGTTGACAACTTGATGGTTCCGACTTAAAAGTAAGTAAGGGTGCAAAGATCAGAAATCGATACAATCAAGTACCACACCTGACCCAGGATACCAATGGGAAAGTGGCAAACTCATAGTAGACACCACAAACGAGAGCCAAGAGGTCAGCCCTTTCCCAGCAGGTGACTTATCTATTGATGAAAGGGTTGAGGCCTGACGGCTTAACTGTTGGTTTCATTTTGCTCTGGTATACAGCTGTTTGTACTGTTGAGTCCTTATCTTTGTTTTATCTCCTTTATATACCTACCTTGATAAGTTTATACTAGGAAAAGACAAATTGATAATTTAGAGATATTTGGCGCAAACCAAACATCTATGTGTTTTTTTCCACATCAGAATTAAGGTTGCGGTTGATACCGTTAAACATGTTTATGCCCTCCAGTAATTTCCTTTCAATGAAGTTCAAAGCCAGTGCTTCTTTGGTCAATCTTTTTTTGCTATTTACGTTTCATGTTTGTCTTTGTTATGCTGCCCTGTTTGTTCAGTGCAGGCTTGTGGTCACATGCTGGGAAAGGGCTGACCTCTTGGCTCTCTTGTGTGTGACCTTTTCTTGTTTTGTCACTTTTCCATGTGGAGTCCCGGGTCATATCATGTACTTGATTGCATCGATTCCTGATCGTTGCCTTCTTTTTTCTTTAAAAATGAAAATAAAGAGATTTGTGTAGATATTTTTGGTGTTACTTCTAAACTGATCTCTATTATGGTCATTTCTAGAGACAACTGTTTTAGAGCCTTTATGATGTTTTAAACATGCAAACTAAATGCAAACAACATAACTATCAACTTACATAATCACACCGGGTAGGCAGCAAGCGACAACTTTATGCTATCGACGAACTTAGATCAAAAATAGCTAGAAACAGAGTTTTGGATTACCATTTGTTGTCCAACTGGCGACAAATGGCAATTGATGTCATTGTTTCTAGCGATATTTGATCCGAGTTCATCGATTGGTAAGAGCATTTTTGATTGTAGCCTACCCAGTGTGATAATGAAACAAAAGTGTGGTTTTTATTTATTTTCCCTCTTACTAGAATTTTCGTTCATTGATAGAATATCCACAAAAACATTTCCCCAAAAAGGTCAAGCGTTATGCGAAAACTTCAAGTATGGCCATTTGGTATGCTTGCTATGCCTGATACATGTTGGGGATAACAGTACATGAGATAGCCCGTTCTTTACTGCAAGAAAAAAATGAGTGTTATTCCCTTCCAAGCGATTCTTAAAATCTAGAAACGTTAAGATGGACACATATATTTTTGTTTTTGGAGGAAAATACTGTTTTCCTTACAGCTCAGTGAAACACTATTTAATTGTCCATACTTTTAAATTCTTGCTTATATGAGGTAAACATCCATGTTTAAAATCTTGTGAAAAAGTATAGGCAGGAAGGGATAAACGTCTACTCTGGGGTATCAATACGTTATAAAACAAAAATCTAAAGTTTTCTAGAATTTAAATCTTTATTTTTTTAAATCTCTATATTACTTAACCTTATAATCTGATAAAATCTACTGAATTAATTGAGCATTATTTTAATAGAGAGTGCTCACTTTATTTAGCCTTTAATGAGATATTTTTTCACTTTTGAACAAAAAACGAAATATAATTCTCTCGCACAGTCTGATCAACACCTCTAGAAAATAGGGAAATACGGTAAATATGATAGCTGAATTTGACACCTTTTAAGATTCTAGCTAATCAATGGACCTAAGAAGGCAGGCTTGAGCATGCTCTGGTTGCAACATTCTTAGACAAGTTCTTTTACGTTGATATCTAAAATGTACACAGCGTCAAAAGTTGAGCACCACCCAAACATTTTTTTTTCAGTGACGGGTTTCATGTTTGATTTTCTTTAAAAGAACAATACATTTGTAAAATATTGTTACTCAAGTATTTCCTTGGTCAGTCAAACCTGTCAGAATGTCATTTGATAGGATGTCATGAATACACCAACCCCTATTTTGGTGGTATACCCTTCAAAGCGTCATAGCGAACCCAAAATGCTTCCTTTGAATTCGTATTAACGTTAAAATAAACTTGACCTATCTTTCAGACTAATTCACAATGGTTTTGGCGAACTCAAGGTTTACTGCCAGTTACAGAGATAGTTAAATTTTGCGTTTTCACTATATAACACGGTATTTTTACACCTCCATATCTTCTGTGCTATCACAGCTATTTATCTGAAATTTACAGACCGATCATGTTTTTAGTTTTGTTATACAATGACACTAACATTTTTATTTCGTGACGGTATGACAATGCTACAATGGGTCAGTAAGTATGGACATTTTTAAGGGTATATGTGCATTTACCATGTCTGGTCGTTAACCTTAATGCTAATTGTTTCAAAATATGCTATTTATCTAATTTCATAAGTATAATAAGTACAAGTTCATATTAAGAAAGTTTCACTGTTTTTTTTCCAGAAAATATTTGGATGGTGCTTATATAACAATACATAAATCTTTAGCTATTATGCAGCTATAGTTGTCAATAGGGAGACATTCTATACTCAATATCTGTATCAACTGTTAACAATAAAAAATTGGGGACTGTATCATAAAGTAATGTGGTTACTGATAGATTTGACAGAATAATGCCCCAGAATGTGCTAGGATATAATGTGGGGATTGATACAGATGTGAGGGAATTGATACATCTGTCAGGATAATCCCCAAGAATGTTGCAGGATATAATGTGGGAACTGATACATTTGAAATTATAATTTACCAGACTATGTCCGGATGTTATGTTGGAATTGATACAATTAACCTGATAATATCTCAGAATGTTTCATGATATAATGTTGGGACTGATACATTTGAAATGATAATACGACAGACTGTGACAGGATGTAATGTAGGAACTGATGCATTTAACCCAATAATCTCCTAGAATGTAGGGAGGGACTGATGCATTTTAACTTATAATTTTCTAGTCTGTGACAGGATGTAATGTGGGAACTCATACACTTGTGTAGAAACAGATACAATTTACCCAACTCTCCAATCTCCAGAATGTCTCTGGATATAATGTGGAGACTGATAGATTTGAAATGATGATACGCCAGACTGTGTCAGGATGTAATGTAGGAACTGATGAATTTAACTTAATACTCTTCCAGAATGTTTCAAGATATAATGTAGCGAGGGACAGATACATTTTATTTAATAATTTCCCAGTCTGTAACATGATGTAACGTATACACTATATGAGAACTGATATAATTGATAGGATAATCCACAAGAATGTTTAAAGAAAATAATGTGGAGACAGATACGCTAGAAATGATAATTAACCTGACTGTGTCAGGATGTAATTGGGGAAATGATACAATGGCCTCAAACAGTTTAATACATAATAGCTAGATAAAAGTTTCAAAGATAATGATATTTGGTTTCGTGGAAAAGAATATTTGTCCAGCCTTCAAATTATCGATAAAACAATTCAGATTTGTCAGGTACTGATTAAAAATAATGAGTTGAAAACTCTGTTTCTGCTGTTTAACATATAGGAAATAGAAAATGTTTTGAGTTGCCTTTTCCCCACTTATCAAGCTGATAATTTTTCATACAATTGTAGTTTTACATTACACACAACATATAAAATTGCCATGCTTGACCAAAAGGGCGAAGGCTGTCAAAATGATAAAAAGACATTAATATGAAAGCTCATGTTAATATCTTTTTACAATGGCATGTATACAGTATGTAGTTTTGATACACCTCAGTGAACAGGTCAGACTGATCTGATTACACTAACAGCAGAACAGGTATAATCTGTCTGTAAGACATTTACAGGTAATAGTCAAAAGTTATGGACAACATACTTATTCAACAAAAAAACAATGAAATGGTATATACCGGAGATTAATGCAAACAAACGCAACAGTTTTATCCCCAGTTTTATGCTGCAAACATTATATTCCATGTATTTTGATGAAAAGCTTGCAAAACCTTGGCTTTATGCCAAAATAGTCTTAAATACTCTCATCCCCAAACCTTAAGGTCCTGGAATTTATATGCTATATTTCCTAAATATATTTATTTTGCTTGGTGCACTGAATGTCAGGTTTTACTGTAGTATTGCACCTCAAATGGAACACATTTTCTCGTATTTAAAATTTTGCATAAAAGTTACTTCACACTGAAAATTTGCATACGCATAGAAATAGCAAAAGCCTAACTAGATTTAAATTTTGGCAGAGAATTATAACAATCTGACTGCTCTGATATCTTATAAAACTAAATAATTTTGTATGAAAAAACCATATCAGTACCCATTGCAATACACCTTGGATAGATATCGCAGTATTTGCTCAACTATAAAATGTACATTAGAGATGACAGCAGACGATTATCCTTTTGAAGGCATCAAATGGTGCTGTTTACAATGCAATCCAGGCTGGTAATATATGTCTACGGATAGTGGGTTATTTTTGAGTTACATGTCTACCAAGTACTATCATTTTGTCTGCTACCTTTCATAATGTTTTGTTCATGCGTCTGTATGTGCTAGCGTACAACTAGAAATACACAGTCTTGGAAATACGAATAAAATGACAGATGTGCAGGCACATACATGTATTGCATTTTATATTATATTTAAGCTTCTACCGATACTTTATATGATTTAAAAACAGCCTGTTGTCATTACATCAAGCATACGGGAGTGGTGAGACCAATAAGCAGACCATTTCATGGAATAACTAGGCCAAGGGCTTCCAACTAATTTGGCTTTTTGGGCAGTAGACATCTATAGATGCAGCCTTTCTTTTGGGTCACCATCTTTGTGACATGGTTAGAAATAACTGAATATTGTTGACTAGGCTGATAAACAGCAACGCACGCCAATATTTACTGATGCATTGTTGTAAATTGTCTTATACTAGTATATACGTGGCTTTATGTTCAACTGATAGTCATTGATCCATATAGCTCAAGGTACCAGAAGGGAATGTTATTTTGCATAAAACATTTAGGATGTTAAATTTCCATCCTATCACAGCATTTATGAAAACATATACAAACTTCAAAAATATTTTGATTAGGGTTTTTTGGTTTTAATTTATTTGTCTAACTACATTTAAAGTTCCTGTCTCAGATTAATGTTATTGCCGAAAAACAGTGATCCATTTAAAGGGCTATACTACAGAAGCAAAAAAAGCAGATGTTAATTAATATACATAATCGTAGCAATGCATAAGCTCTCAAAATATGGGCAGATTGAATAGGATACTATTCGAGGACCTTGATACTGTTGATTTGATAATCTCCCATAATGTTCAGGATGTAATATTGGGACTGGTGCATTTGAAAAGATAATGACACAGACTATGTCAGGATGCAATGTGGGAACTCTTAATTTGACTGAATAATCCCCAAAATATTTAAGAATATAATTAATGTAATGCTTTTTTATTTAAGGAGGATTCCTAACAGCCCAAAGGTCACTAGTATGTCTCTCCACAAAAACATAAACATATACAAGTACAGAAGACAATACATATAAACACACAATAACATAAACTATGTACATATTTACATCCGTTGACAGAAAACGATGTGTGCGCAAATGCATGCGTAAATCTAATAGAGAGAATGTGTGTGTGTGTGTGTGTGTGTGTGTGTGTGTGTGTGTGTGTGTGTCATGCTGTCATGCTTGCGTATGTGTAATAGAGAGAGAGAGAGAGTGTGTGTGTGTGTGTGTGTGTGTGTGTGTGTGTGTGTGTGTGTGTGTGTGTGTGTGTGTGTGTGCAATATAATTAGGGTACTGATAAATTCGAAATGTTAATTTCCAAAACAATGTCAAGAAGTAATTTGTGTACTTTTACATCTGAAATGCTTTTTTCATAGATTATCTCAGTAAGTAATGTGTGTACTGATGCATCTGAAATGCCAACTTAATAGACTGTGTCAGGAAGTAAAGTGTGTACTGGTTCAATTGAAATGCCAATTTCATAGATTATGTCAGGAAGAAATGTGTGTTCTGATGAAATTGAAATTGCACTTTCATAGACTTCCAGGAAGTAATGTGTGTACTGATGAAATTGAAATGCCAATTTCATAGACTATGTCAGGAAGCAAGGTGTGTACTGATGTAATTGAAATGCCAATATCATAGACTATATCTGGAAGCAATGTGTGCAAAGATGCAATTGAAATGCCAATTTCATAGACTTTGTCAGGAAGTTGCTTGGGAACTGATACATTTTAGAATAATTTCTGGGACTCTTTCAGCATGTGATTTTAGAACTAGTACATTTTAAAGGAGAACACAAAATTCGAGCAGTAATACATTTTATTATATAGCTATACATATTAAATAGAAGATCTTACACGAGTGTTCATGTATAATTGGATGGAAAAAGAGATTAAAAAATACACTGTTATCATTTCGTATGAAATTTATGATACTGTTAAGCTTTCTTAAATAATCTCATATAGAATGTTCATTCATGTAAGATCCTCTGATCACTCATAAACGATTATCTAATTACTCATGTAAGCTCCTTTATTTGTCTTTTTCAGGTTTAACTATCGGATGACAATTTTCAGCTTACTAGTCTGAGAAGCTATATTTGTAAAACGTCTGTGATTTACTGAAAACATTTTTTCTATGTGCTTACGATATGTATCAGGTTCTAACAAGTAAGGCTGTGTAAAATCAAGGCCTTCTAAAATACAGTTTTCAAGGATAAAAAAGCTTATATTATTGAAAATTAAAATTAAGAAATAGATCAGCTCCAGCAGTGAATTGTTGAGTGATAATTCACTGTTTGGAGGTCAGTTGTAAAGAAGATAAAAATCACGAGCGCGCAGCGCGAGTGATTTATCCTCGTACAATTGACCAACAGTGAATTATTACTCAACAATTCACGCACTGAACCTGATCTATTTCGATTCTAGCATACAATAAACGACGAAAACACATTCGAAGTCTTCAGCTTCTTCCAACTTTCCGCCATTGCACTGAAGAACTCCCGCCAATACTGAGACTACGTCGCATACGTTTACATGTAATTGTAACGTCTTTCAAGCGTAAAAAAGACGTTACACCGTCTAACGTCATGAATGACGTCATTTTCCAGTGACGTCAGCTATCACACACTTTAGCTGTGAATTATTGTCCGTTATGTCACAGTTTGTTACCGTTGGCTCTATAGGCGAGGTGTGTTAGAATTCAGCTTTATACACGCTATACTAAGAAATTGGATAAATAAATGTGAAAAGGAGCATTAAAATAATTGATGTGCCATTATTTGGTGTAGCATATAAAGGCACATTAATCTTAAACTGTATTTGGAGACCAAAGTCATTAACAGCCTTGCGAAACATAGTAAAATTCAAGGATATTTCAAGGCATTTGATTGATTCACCAGACGTTGGTATTCATTAACCGTCTTCTTCAAACAAGGTAACATTTAAGGACTTTTCAACGCTTATGAGTTATTAATTCACACTATAAAAGGTAACTTTAATTTTCAAGGACTTTTCAAACATTCTTTCATATTCAGGTAATTTTAAAGTCTGTGTGAACCCTGAATTATGCATGTGGCCTCGAGGTTATAAAACTTGAGTTCATTCTCAGACTCAAAATAAAGCGCAATGATTGGCTGCTTGCGGACAGCCAATCATTGCACTTTATTTTGAGTCTGAGACTGTACTCAAGTTTTATAACCACGAGGCCAGGATATGTAATTATGAGTCTCTCGATGGTAAAAATGGAAATAAGAGTTTCTATATTTTTCATATTCATGTATTAGCTGACTAAAAAAGTAACAATACATATATATTATTCTCCAACCGTTCAATAGAATATATGCTGGCCTATTATAAATATGTATTTATCCTGTTGATGAAAAAGTCAGCTGATCTGGTATACTGTTTTCAAAAAATATAGAAGTTTGAAAAACTATATGGATTGTTTCTTTTTTGAGTCAGTATATATTAGAAATCATTCTGAGGTTACAATTATTAATTTCAATTTTGATAATGTCAAAATTCACAACATCCTTAATATTAATCTAGCCAAAAAATAAGTGAATATGACCAGGAAATACCAAAATCACACACCAAAAACAAATCCACGACAACCCATCTATCTCTTTCCCACCAAGATGATTGCAATACTAAAAGGACACAAAATTGTACTTATAACAAATTATAGGTGATTCATTATTTTAATTTAAGTAGGAATAGAAGAGATAATAGACTTATCTTTAAATGTACTTGGTAAGTTAATGAATTAAATCCTTTTGTTGACAAATTGAATTATGATAAAATGCCTAATATTATTAATTTAAGATTCAATATAAGGACGAAGAGCATGTTGAGTACAAAGCTTTGAAGAAGTACTGCATCATAAAGTTGATGGGCTCTATCATAGATTATAAGAATCTATCATAAGTGTGTGGGTAGGATTTCTATCCTACCCTCACACGAATAATGAATTATTTTTCTTGCCCACCACTGTTTTTTTTTTTTATTTTAGAATAAGCTCCAAAAGTCCCTGAATACGCTTATTTCATATGATGACGTCACTTTAACATGACAATGACGGCGCATGATGACCATGTGCGTGAGTTCCAATACAGCCACTGTGTGTAGCCCTCATGGGACAGCCTGGGTAAGATAGCCTGGGTAAGATAAGGTTTTCTATCCCAGGGTAAAATCTCAGATATCCTTATCCAGTGTGCAAGAATGTATTGGCTTCAAAATCCAAACGACAAGGCGAATGGAAAGAAAGAGTAACTAAATATCAAAACACCATTTTAGATTCCCATTTTTTCATACACCATGATATCGCTTGTTACGTTTATGAATACCTAAAAAAGAAAAAAAAATCAAAATCAGGTAATCTAGAAATGTTAACTTCATGCTAAATTTCATTATTAAAACCAAGTGGGTGTGGTGTTTGTAATTACTATCCATTTTGATTCTGAGTCATGCCTAAGAATATTCCTAAATATTTTAGAAGATTTATCATCATATAAGGTCTTTTCCAGACAGAATAGAACATATAACTAGTAGAATGAATAGTGTATTTGAAATGTCTATAAAATCATCAATATTTTTCATATGACGATAGTGCACAATAAATCTAGTTTTTAGAAATCTACAAATTGACCAACATATCCCTCTATTATCAGGATAAAAAATAAATGACATCCATTGATCATCAGTCAAGATCAGAATTAGTAACAGTCGTCAACATTAGATTTAATAGTGGATTTACAATTTAACAATATAAATAATATGTTTCAAATAAGTATATATTGGAAATTTACAACGCGCCTTGTCAACAATTTGATAAATCAAATTCGTTTAAGCTATCTATGTAGAATTTCACCTAGTTACCTTGTCTCTCAAATTATTTTGAATTCTGACTATTGGTTTCAGAGATACATAAAGTTTCTTATAATGGAACATAAGGGCAACTGGCCACACCTCTGATGACCATATTCTTCAACACTACATTTTAGAGGGTATCATCCAGTGAGCATTTCTGCCAAACTTTTTTTTTAAATTCTGATATAAATTTTGTTTAAAGATTCATATATAGGTACGTAAGAGAAACTAGCTAAATCCCATAAGAGAAACTGGCCAAGTACCCTGGCAGCCATGTTTCTGATAGTAAATTCGTTTTAACTATATTATTAGAAGGTCACCTAAAGACCGTAACTTCCAAATCATTTTGCATTCTGATCAGCTGTTTCAGAAAGGCGATTTTCGAAGCTTCCTAAGCTGCAATAAACCACAACCCTCGTTGCCATGTTTCTAAACCAATCAAATTTGTTTTAGCTATATTTGTAGAAAGTCACCTTGTGGCAATGTTTGCCTCATTAGTTTCAGTTTCGACCATTGGTTTCAGGAAGATGTTTTAAGATTCATATAAAGGTACATATGGAACACTCGTCACACCCCCTGGTGGCCATGTTTTTCAATGGATCAAATGCGATATTGCTGTTTTGTAGAAGTTCACCCAATGACCATTTCTGTCAAATTATTATAATGCTTACCATTGGATTCCGAGAAGATAATTTAAGTTTCATATAGATGTAGGAATATTAGGAAAACTGGCCACACTGGCTGTTTGTAATGTTTCTTGATGGATCCATTCGTTTTAGGAATGTTTTAGCATACGACCATTTCTGTCAAATCATTTGAATTTTGATTAGCCATTTAAAATGAGAAGATTTAAAAAGCTTTAACAGCTGCAATAAGCAATGCCCTCAGGCGGCCATGTTTTTGACAGATCAAATGCGTTTTGCTTTTGTCATAGAAGGTTACCCAGTGAAATATATTTGTCATTTTTTTTTTCAATTCTGACCATTTGTTTCAGAAGAGAGGACTATAGGAAACTAATATGAGTGTGAGGATGGGATATAACAATCCATCCCAAGAATCGCCGTTTTGGAATCACAAGGCTTGGGTGGGATAGAAAAATTCGTCCTGAGAATCGCCGTTTTGGAATCATGAGGCTTGCCGAGTGATGGCAAACAGTGATCTTGAGGGACAGATTTTTTTATCCTACCCTCACAAGAATAATAGATTCTTTTTCCTGCTCACCACTGTTTTACTTATTTATGTATTAATTTATTAATCTATTTATTTTAAAATAGGCTTACAGAAGTCCCTGCATACGCTAGGATGCAATTTCACATGATGACGTTGCTTGACGTCCTGGGTAAGATAGCGTGGGTAAGATAAGATTTTTTATCCCAGGGTAAAATCTCAGGTATCGTAATCCGGTGTGCAAGAAATTTAAAATTTCTGATATCAGTACATAACGGAAAATGGCCAAGGCCTTTGGCAGCCACTATGATGGATCTTTTTTTTGTAAAAGAATCATCCAGCTACCATTTCTGCCCAATTATTTTGAATTCTGATCATTGCTTTCTCTGTGGCAAAGTGACCGGCTGGGATCAGTCAGTGCATGGTGTCTGCAGTAGCCCATCGTCGTGTATAGGCCACACTTTGCTTCAAATGACAACTCCTCTTATACTAGTGAGTCAATTTTAACCAAACGTCACAGGGAGGTTTCCCTGGCGAACTCTCTAAAATAGCTAAAATAAAGCTGATCCGTTTAAAACATGACCACCAGTGGGTGTCGTTTATCGTGGTGTAAGGAATTATAAAATTCTCCTTTGAGCTCATAATGGAAGTTCTGCAAAATCATCATAAATAGTCAGTTAAAATGGAGAGGAGCGTAGTATAATAAATATTAAGCATGATAAAGGTTTAAAACGGTCAAATACAAAAATCCATAAAAAGTTTAACTGAAAAAGTATCGTTATGATACAACTGATGGTTAAACATACATTTCACTTCACAAACCGCCTATCAGTCTAAAATCAAAAACATCCATAAAATCGCAATGAGTACCCAAATTGGAGTTGTCTGATTGGCACCATTTACAAGGTCAGTTCTGACAGAAGTGACATCACCATCGCTATCGGTTGGTCTTGTGGTAGAACCTACGAGAATAAAGGACACAATTACAATGCAAGCAGACGAAACTTTGTATGCTTATTATTATATTAGAACCTTGTCATTTAAAAATGTGTCCACAACCTATTGGCAGCTTGGTCTGTCTCTCTGTTGCATATTGGTAAATATCATTTGTGTGCTTATTATTCTATTAGAGCCCTGTCATTTAAAAATCTGTCCTCAACCAATTGACAGCTTGGTCTGTCTCTCTGTTGCATACTTGTAAAATATCATTTGTGTGCTTATTATTCTATCAGAGCCTTGTGATTTAAAAATGTGTCCACAAACAATTGACAGCTTGGTCTGTCTCTCTGTTGCATACTTGTAAAATATCATTTGTATGCTTATTATTCTATCAGAGCCTTGTCATTTAAAACGTGTCCACAACATTAGAGCCTTGTCATTTAAAATTGTGCCCACAACTAATTGACAGCTTGGTCTGTCTGTCTGTTGCATGCTGATAAAATATCATTTGTGTGCTTATTATTCTATTAGAGCCTTGTCATTTAAAAATCTGTCCTCAACCAATTGACAGCTTGGTCTGTCTCTCTGTTGCATGCTGGTAAAATATCATCTGTGTGTTTATTATTCTATTAGAGCCTTGTCATTTAAAAATCTGTCCTCAACCAATTGACAGCTTGGTCTGTCTCTCTGTTGCATACATGTAAAGTATCATTTATGTGCTTATTATTCTATTAGAGCCTTGTCATTTAAAACGTGTCCACAACATTAGAGCCTTGTCATTTAAAATTGTGCCCACAACTAATTGACAGCTTGGTCTGTCTGTCTGTTGCATGCTGATAAAATATCATTTGTGTGCTTATTATTCTATTAGAGCCTTGTCATTTAAAACGTGTCCACAACATTAGAGCCTTGTCGGTTAAAATGTGTCCACAAACAATTGACAGCTTGGTCTGTCTCTCTCTGTTGCATACTGGTTAAGAATCATTTGTGTGCTTATTATTCTATTAGAGCCTTGTCATTTAAAAATATGTCCACAACCTATAGGCAGCTTGGTCTGTCTCTCTGTTGCATATTGGTAAATATCATTTGTATGCTTATTATTCTATTAGAGCCCTGTCATTTAAACATGTGTCCACAATCAATTGACAGCTTGGTCTGTCTCTCTGTTGCATACTTGTAAAAAATCATTTGTGTGCTTATTATTTTATTAGAGCCTTGTCATTTAAAATGTGTACACAACCAATTGACAGCTTGGTCTGTCTCTCTGTTGCATACTGGTAAAATATCATTTGTGTGTTGATGCTTTACGTCTCAGTCAACAATGTTTTAATAATATCGAGAGGATGCATGTCTTCCTGAGTTGAAACAGTATTAAGCACAGGATTAAGTGTATTTCTCAGAGGGGGTCCAACTTTGACAACTTTTATTTTTTTAGTTGATGAGGTGCCGATGATGGACCAACATTGAATGCTGGCTTGGTAGCTGCGATTTTTCAGGGGATCCGGACCTGTATTGCTAGAAAACCCTACATTTTGTGATTTTTCAGTTGGGGTGTCCGAACCCCCTGTCCCCCCTCTGGATCCGCACATGCCTGCAACCCTTTAATCTAAATTCTAACACTCTACAATTGAATCACCACACTTATCAAATTTGACTTTTCAGGACATGGATCGTAAAAACGTACATGAGCCGTGACATTTAATTTCCAACAATGTGGCATTTTGACAAGTGTAGACACAGACGAGCCTGTGCAGCCTCCTTTTAAGCTTAGAACCTCTTAATGATGTTCTTTCAGAAGCTTATCAGTCATAGAATATTCAAGCGACTAGCAAAGGCTCTGATCAGACTGGGCATATGCGCAGGCTCATCTGAGGCTTTGCTGTTCGCAAATACCACATTGTTGGAAATCTCATGTCGCGGCTCACATATCTTAAAAATAAACCATTTTATGGTAAATTGTTTAAACCTTACGCAAGACACAATGCTTGCATTTTTAATGTATTAACTTAAAAACGATCTTGTTAACCAGTCAATGTTATCGGTGTTTCTCCACTGCTTAATTAACAAAAAATATGAAAATCAGATATGTGCTTGTTCATAGAGTTTGCCTCCATGATCAAATCAAGTCTGAAGTGACCTTGATGAACTTTGGACACCACAGGATTAATCCAATGTCTCACCATTTACTTTTTAAACCTTAATTTTGAATGTTCCCATGTTTATGGGCTTCTTTAAGATGACGTTGGATATATACTGAACAAAAGTGAAAACGCTACACAACAATTATCTATATTTTGTGAGAAAGTATTGGACAAAAAGTATTTACTAAAGCTTAATAATGTTTCACAGACATACAGCAAACGATTTGTTGAAACTCCACCAATTTGTCTCGCTTTATATCTGAGCTATGCTCCTTTAAGTGTGGACATATTTTTTAATGACAAGGCCCCACTAGAATAATAAGCTTTATTCACTGAATTTTGCTATTGCGCATGCGCAAATTAAAATTTTTATGCGTATCAAAATTGGTCATAATTGTGCTGCATAAGAACACAAGAAAACTGATCAATCACTTGAAACAAGCTCAGAAATCCATTTTGAATTTATCAAATTTGTAAAAAATTAGAATTGTCTCCCTTTGACAAAATTGAATGTTTGGTAATCTTCGATTTTTCACGATTTTCGATAATTTTCTTTTGCTAAATCAGGTTGACCTCCCAGCTCATTGTTTTACTATTTTTGGCCTATTAATGTCCTCATAGTAAGATGCAACAACACATTTTTTTTCCTATGGATGGAGATTTCGGTGTTAAAATTTTGAAAACCCGCTTTTTAAGATTGCTTTTCTAAACAACAAAACACACTTGGGAAAGTCCTTCACATTTCTGGTTTTCACATGTCTAGACTACCATTTCGTGGAGTCGGATCTCGTAGGTAGTGGATTTCTGAAGGCCTAAACTGTTTGAGATTTCAGTACAAATTCGCAACCTTAACAATTGGACCCCTGTCACATTTAAATGGCTTTCGTGTGTTTCCTCGTGACAATATCCGTATAACCTTATCCCGTATTTGAACATTAAGATACACTTTCATTTGCATTCTTGGTTTGAATAATTTTGTATATATATGGCAAACAATTCAGGTGTAGCGTTTTCACTTTTGTTCACTATAGTTTCTTTTTCTTTTTCCATGTATGTAAAAATCAAGGAGTGCGTTGTTGTTAAATAAGTGGAATGGAATATCTTAAAATAAGGAAGAAGGTAAAGATCAGGAAGAAAATAATCAGGTACCACATCTGACCCCGGACATTATATGGGAGAGTGACAATAACACAAGCAAACATTACACACAAGAGAGACAAGACGCCTTTCGCAGCTGGTGACCACAAAGCTGCAAGGAACAGACAAGAAAGTATAGCAAAGACAAACACAAAACACAAATATTAAAAAGGATCCACAAAAGAAGCACCATCTTGGAACGATCAGTAAAATAATAACTTGAGGCTTTAACATGTTTCAAGATACCAAACTCACCCTTAAATGTGATGTAAATCAAGCCACATAGATGTTTTGTTCTCAAGAAAGATCCCTAACTTATCGATGAATAGTCTCCTAGTACATATCAATCAAGATATAAAAAGGGGACCTCTAGCAGTTGAAATGTACATGCTCACTAGTCTGCAGCTTGCACAGCATGCTTTTGGCAGCACAATTTTTGACACTCATGCAAGCATGAAAATTCATTGCCAGTACTGAGCTTTAACGACACAATTCCCCCTAATTAGAAGTGTAAAAATTATGTATCTAAAATCAATGAGTCAATTTGGTTTATTGGCTAAAGTTAAGAAAAATTGTTGCCATGGGTTTGTCTGCGTTTTGTGATTGTGGTACTTTCTGATCATACTCACTTATTAATTTTGGTAAACAATAGTTTTTGGTGCAAACTTATAACCAGACACATAGTTACCAAAGGACCATACAGATGTTTCACAGATATTTTCAGAATAGGAATCATCCCAGCAAATCTTTTATTCTTTGGACTGTGAGAAAATACCAGACTAACGGGACAAGTCAAAACCTCAATCATGGAAGGTCTGGACGTCAACAGACAGTATGGAGTGCCCAGGACATTGCTCAGGCAAGGGGTGCATTGAATGTCAATCCAAAATTGTCATGCAGGGGAAATAAGTTACCTCATATATCGAAATCAACTTTCAAGAGAATCACTAGAAAAACATGAGATGGCTCCCGTAAAGGATACTAAGCCACTTACATTGAGACCAGGTGATAACGTGGGGTTGATGAATTGTTCAGGGTGGATAGTTAACCAACCCCAGCGATCTGATAAGTGATGAGGCATCATTTTCAGTGAACACATGGAATACGAGACGATATGCTCAGAGGGTGATGCCACCCCAGAAGTTCACATATAATAAGAAAGATGATAGACAGTCTGTAAACGTTTAGGTTGGACTGACTGTTGATTTATGTAACGCAAAAAATCGCTGCTCAGCTGTCCGGTTACTGTGCCGCTGATCTGCGCTTTGTTTTCGCATATGCGAAAGCCGTTTCTCACATGATGCAGCTCATTTTTTTCTATTAAAGTAAGCAAGGGTGCAAAGATCAGGAATCGATACAATCAATAACCACACCTGACCCAGGATATCAATGGGAAAGTGGCAAACTCACAGTTAGACACCACAAACGAGAGCCAATAGGTCAGCTTTTTCCCAGTAGGTAACCACAAGGCACATATAAACAGACGCGCAAAAAATAACAAACTATACACTTCATTTGCAAGTCATGTTTATTTTCCATATTTTAATGATGAACCATCTGAATCCGTATAGTCCAAAAGCGTATTTATAAATGAAAAAAAGTCAATAAGCAATGCTTATTAGATACCCCCCCCCCCCCCCCCCCCCCGCACAGTAAGATTCAGTGAAAAAACTTGGCAAGTTATAGTTAAAACCAGCAGACCTAAGTTTTGAAATGAAGATTTCAGTAGAATCTGTGCTAAACAAAAATTATAAACTCCTTCATGCATATGTTTATTGTGTCTACATTGTATCTGCAAAGTATCAAATTGCTCAATCAAAAGCTGTGGTAGGAGTTGAGCGGCCCATAAAGGCACTATCAACATTGTATCCGCAAAGTATCAAATTGCTCAATCAAAAGCTGTGGTAGGAGTTGAGCGGCCCATAAAGGCACTATCCGTGCATATACAAAAGCCATATAAGGGAATAATTGTCTAAGTTCTCATAGCTGTCATTGTGTCAAAAATTATTTTTTTTCAACCAGACTCCTTAATGCACATCGTCAATGTGTCTATATTGTATAGGGAAAGTATCAAATTGCTCCCTTTAAAGCTGTGGTAGGAGTTGATCGGCAATTTTTTTTTTCAACCAGACTCCTTAATGCATATGTTCAATGTGTCTATATTGTATAGGAAAAGTATCAAATTGCTCCCTTAAAAGCTGTGGTAGGAGTTGATCGGCCAAGGAAGGCACCATCTATGCATATACAAAAGCCCTATTTAGACTAGTCGGTATGGATTCAAAAATAGGCTAACCTTGAACTAATTGCAACAGAAATGCCATTAGTTTTATTTGCTATATTAATTTGCCTATGATCACATACTAAAAGTTGCAAGTCCTATCTTGTGGGGAAGTACTCATATTTTCGACTTAAAATGATCACTTTTATGCTTAAAGTGGTCATTGAAGATCATTTTTATTCAATGGGTCACTTCTTCCGCAGTTGTCTTAAGTCCTTTATGCTTTGATTATGGAATTTGATTTGATTATATGAGTAATACACATTATATATATGCTATTAAACACATATGAAAGCATATAAAATGAGCCGAACTGTTAAAAATCAGAGGTTGAATTACCCCACCCACTAATATATTAAGATTAGAAACACAATAGTTCTGTTTACATTTTTATAACAATATATTAGTATTATTCTAACATTCATAACAAGCTGATAACCCATAGTGACTCTCAAATTAATATACCATTTGTCGTTGTAGTAGTTGTTGTTGTTGTGTGATTGGATGATGTCGCTTTCAACAGGTTTTTTCTCAATCCTACCATGATGGTCTGTTATCATTGCTCCGTTCCATAAGTGGTTTAAACGTACTTATTGAACACTGTGTACTGTCATCAATAGCAGGGAGAGAATAATCTTTATGAAAGTATGTAGCCTTATTAAAATTAAAGTTAACATTCCCCCGATTGCTGTCCATACATTTAAAAGTCAGATTATCAATCAGACTCACTACTAGTCAAGGAGCTAAATATTTGAAAATTCGAATGGCACAATGTTCCTGACAGAAAAGGTTTGACTTTATTAGACTAGCCTTCTACAACATTTCTAGACACGCTGTACGGTCAAATTGTGGTAGCAGTTTTTCAGGAGGATACGTTTTATACACCTACCCCATTATTTTACTTTTAAAACTAAATTGCCACATTTGAATAAGAAATGGTATCCAGGTGGTGTCCAGCTGATGCATACAGTCTTTCGTTACTACTACCGACAGCTTGCTTTGAGGCCTAAACAAGTATCAAAATAAATTGTTTGCTGCCAGAAACACACCTTTATGTTATTTATGACATTTACGTTACATTTCCAACTGCACCTTATGAAATCATTAAAAAATGTTCAATAGTTTCATATGATAAGCTTTATAATGAGTATTTGGGTTTAAGATACCACAATTCTAAACGGCAACTTACTGACTATTTCAAAACTGCAAGCAGCTTGTTTATATCATAAATACTTTAAGAATTATAAGCTGTTTAATATATGATGATCCCGAATTAAATGTTGAATAGAGTAATAACCTTTTCACTTTTAAAATTATGTTATGCTATCTATTAACTTTTAAAAGCCATATATGAGCATTTGATGGATTATCCCAATTAAAAAGCTATACATAACATCGTTTCTGGTGTAAAGAAGCATTTTGTTGCGTGTACGGAAATATGTAGCATACATTACAAACTTTGAGACTTGCTATATATACTGCTAAATACCTTATCTTATAGATCATATGTTTTTGTTGTTACAAGATACCAGCTTGTCCTAAAATAATTACCAGTTATTCTCAAGAAACTATATCTATACACGAAAGTTGATATATCTACACACATTTATATTGGTAAAATAGGAAATTTTTGAACGTTTTTTATCTACAAAATATTCATTTTGATTTGTCCAAAGTTAAAGATTTTAAAACTCATAACAAATAAAAGAATAGTTCTTTAATAACAGTAGAAGAATACATTCCCATTTTCTGTCAAATATATCAAAGTAACATATATAACCTTATAAAATATATCATAAGAACCAAAGTCTGTCCAAACTGTTTTAGACTGTGTACAATTGGGCCTGAAAAGCTAATATATGTGTGGATGTAGATTTTTGTAATATTTATCTGAAAAAAATAACTTAATTGAAAGAAATCTAATCAGTTATTTAAAACATATTTTTGTGTACCCAGTTTACTGTTGTTCACATTATACAAACATAGTCAGTAACATGATGCAGGCTATTTCCTTGTATATCGAGGTCAATTTACGTAAAAAAGCTGTTAATTACTAAATGCTTTTAGGGAGGTGGTAGCATACAATTTTCCTTTGCTTACATTTCAGATAGTATCAATCATCTAAGAGTTGTTAGAATAAAATTTGATATATGTTACATTAGATATTATGCATTATATGTGTCTGTAATCAGTTATTAAAAAAAGAGACTGTCTCAAAAATCAAATTTTATAGTGATACATTTATGCGTATGCAGAGGGTGACACATTACTTGTTTCTAACTTTAAAAATGATTTTAGTTTATTTTCAGCATACCTTTAATTGTTTAATAAATGAAGCTGCATATCACACCAACTTAGTACTTCTGATCATTTGCTTTACTAATAACACTTTATAAGGAGATGTTTTATTTAGAAGAAAACATTTCCCTAAAATGGGGATAATCAAGTATAATGGTTTGGTTTTACAAAATGGCAATGGTCCCATTTGATATGATCATATTCAAGGAAACAGGTTGATTGTTATTTACAAAACCAATTGAAATCTTTCAAACTTTATCAGTCAGAATTGTCAGGCTGAATTATACCTGATGACATTCAAGTTGTTAATGTCAAATAGATTTTATAATGTTCTTTCATAATGTTAGATGGAGAAGTTAAATGTTTAAAAAAAAACGTGCAGTCATGAGATCTTACTTCGATTTAGCAAACAATGCTTATAAAGCTGATGCTAATTTCTACTATACAGAATGTGGTATGGCCAAATTATTACAGGAATCTTGTAAATGGAATCCTTGATAACAAAAATAGTAAATGAGTATGATCAGGAAATACCACAATCACAAACTGCAGACAACCCCGTGGCACCGTGAGGAAGAGCCGCTCAACCATCACGAGACACCAGGAAGACAAATTAAGCAAAGCAATCAGCTCTCTCTTCCCCATCAAGATGATTGCAATACTAAAATGGACATAGAGAAACGTACAACAAAACATAGAACAATTACAGACTCCCACAATGGGAGTAACAATAAACAGAAAGTCAACAACAACAGAACCACCGCCTTAGAACGGACAGCAGCCTAAGCCACCGGGGGGCTTAAATGCATTTTACTGGTACCAAATCTTCGCCCTAGATTCTGCTGTTGTTGAAGTACAAAAAGTGTTCAGCTCGCATGGAGGCCTTATTTGCATATAAAACAATAGAATAAATTATAAACTCACCTGTGTATTGACTTAATGAATAAGTGGGATAAAATCAAAATCAACACATCTTTTTTTTTACTGCATTATGTTTCAGAAATGTTTTCCTTCTTCAGACAGTAAACAAATGCACTACATGTGAGCAGCAAAGGCTCTAATAAGACTGCCCATCTCGAAAATAGGAAATTATGTAAAAACGCCCAAAATGTTGAGGGTATTGATCAATAGAAACACGCAAAAATATCAACTGTTCTAACAAACATTAGCATTAAGAGGCCCCTTATTTCAGTACAGTCATTATCACCAATGATAGACTTACATGTAATGTCTAGACAGTACACATGAACTTAATGAAAGTATATATACATATCATATTTGCCATGCTTCCTTTGATTCAATTATATTTCAGTTACTTGTACATTGTATTAAGGTTATTACAAATCTCAGAGATTGATAAAGCAGTATTTCTATTGTCATTTGTGTTATTTGTGTATGATAAAGTATATCAAATATTCAATACCATGTCGATTTGTTCTTTGACAGTAGTAAAAGTATGAATTTCGTTACCTTTAGATAAAAAATAATGTTGAACGCTTTTTATGTAATTTATACAAGCTCAAATGAAATTTGGAGCAGCACAAGAGATTTTGGTTCTTATCGCACATGGCAAATGCATCTTTAATCACCCATACTGATGCAGCGGAGATAGCATTCTAAAATTTAGCCTGTGTCTTCATTTACACACTTACTTTGTGTTTAGGAGCAGCAAAGGTTCTGTTGTGTCTAACTACACCTTTTCAGAGGCTTGCCTGCTCCTTCATTGCTCAACACTGGGTTATGAACTACAATTGTTTTATATCAATGTTTCATTTAACTTAAGCTGTAGCCAGTTAAAAAACATCTTGTATATATCATTCCAAATACAAAAAGAAGAAAACACAAATGTTTCAGAAAGATAAAAAGATATCATTAAGCATTTAAGAAACATAATTTGATCATAAAATATAATTAATTTCTAAAAATGCTGTTTAAATATTTGATAAAACACTCTAACTTGAACTTGCTTTTTATGTGATTTAGGTTCAAGTTTCTTCCTTTTTATCAGTAATGCTCTGTCTGGTTTTATTCTTTGTTACTTGTTTTGTCAAATAATACAAAATTTATCATTTCTCTCATTACTGCGCACTCCAATGACAGTAATTTACATATATTAGTGGTGTAAACTCATATAGTGCTGTTATTGCATTAAAATATTGCATTTAATAAAAAGTAACGTATATAACTGTAATCACGGGTGTCTAAATTAGGTAAAATCATATTGCTAATCATTTGCTTTCAATTAAAAGATAATATTGATATGTAATAATAAGGAATAATTTGATATAATGACACTATAGAATTTCCTATTATTTTAGGGTAACGTAGTGAATGTTGCTATTGCAGGGTAACGCCTCGACCGCAAAAGAGCTTATATACTTTATTATGTGACTAGTATAATGTGGTTTTAGAAAATAACAGTCAACAAACCTGATTCCTAAGAGGTATTTTGGCAGCCTATGGTCTAAAGATAGTACTGCATTAAATAGTAATACATTTGAAAGTAAGTAACGTATATAACTGTAATACCATATGGTATGTTGTTGGGTCATTAAGTCCAATCACAACAACCTCAACACTGTTAAAATAATACTTATATGTTGTTATAGAAAAGTAAACAGAACTATTATGTTTCTAATCTTAATATAATTGTAATATGGTGGGTGGGGTAATTCAACCCCTGATTTTTAACATTTCGGCTCATTTGATATGGTTTGATGTGGATTTTATCATGTGTATTACTCATATAATCAAATCAAATGCTATAATTAAAGCTTAAAGGACTTAAACAACTGTAGAAGAGGTGTCCAAATGACTAAACAATACTCTTCAATGGCCAATCTAAGCATAAAAGTGATCATTTTTAAGTCCAAAATATATATTCTTCCCCACAAGATAGGACTTGCAACTTTTAGTATGTTGCTCAAGATAACCCAAACAGTTGCAGGATTGCTGAAAAAATTCTGTTGCAATTAGTTCAACCTTATCAGTTCTACTGATTAGACTAATTAGGGAAAAATTGCCTAAGTTCTCCCAGCTGTCATTTTGTCAAAAAATATTTTTTTTAACCAAACTCCTTCATGCAAGTGTTCAATGTGTATACATTGTATAGGCAAAGTATCAAATTGTTCCATCAAAAGCTGTGGTAGGAGTTGATCGGCCTGTGAATGGCCTATAATAGCATAAGCATAAAACCCTATATTAAAAGCCATTTAGAACTACATAGGGAAATAACTCAAATAGAATTGGCCCCTAGCCCTTACTTTTTTGTCTAACGTATTTGTCTTGCATATATGAACATGTTCGCAAGGTTTGATAAAAATCCAGCAATGACTCTCCAAGTTATTAAAAAAAAAAAACGTTACGGACGGACGGACAGACGCACGGACGGACGGATGGACAGACGGACGGACAACGTGAAAACAGTATACCCAACCACAAACAAAGTTTGCGGGGGGTATAATTACAAGTGACTGCATAAAAAGATTGGTAGGACAAATATTAATAAACAGACCCCAGAATATGCATTTTTAAAATAATTTACACAGCTTATGGTTGGTCTTACTTAAGCTGGCTCATACCTTCAGTATGGTAAACCCTTCATGTACTGTGATTGTGTGAACCCCTAAACAGTTACTTTGGCAAACAGTGGAGACCCAGATGCAAAATGCAGCATTTCATCTGGGTCTCCACTGTTTGCTTGGATATAAGCAATCTTCAGGGACTGTGGTACATCTTAATTTGGAAATTCTCCCCATGTGATCTCTTCAAATATACAAAGGTTTATTATATCATAGCAGCTGGAACAAGGCAAATTCGACGAATTTATATCCCTCGACGAAGGGTTATTTGAGAGAAACATGTAAATCACAAAACATAAATTCCATTTATCTAACCCTTAGTTCACCTTCAGTATCATTCAGATCATAACAAAAGCCTGTCAAGTATGCTTTAGTGCTTAGTTTAATAAAAAGTATACTTACATCTGCACATTTCAATATCTGACCTTTAAACCCAACTCCAGAGGCCAAGGGTGTGTGTAAATTCAAAGTGTTACCTTGCATGTAGGTCTACACTTCTTCCACTTTAATTTGATATGCAACATGACAACTTTTAGGTCCTAAGATTTGATTTTTACCTCCCAGTCAAAAAAAATCAGTCATGGCTTGACCGGTCTACCTGGGTTGATTTGTTTGGTTTGATGCTTTAAGTCCCAGTCAACCATTATGGTTATGTCAGGACAGTCACTCAGTTCACCTAATCACACTTTTTTCCTAGGCAACCTTGACTAAGCTGTTATCCAGTACTTTGTGCACAGACTTTCGCTTGTAATTGACACCGACCCTATTTGAATCAGCAGAAGGGAGGAGAATGTCAGTAGAAATGATTTCATGATCAATCTCCACAAAGGTATTGGACCAGACCAAGATCGATCTCGCAACACCTGGATCTGCAGTCAGACACATACCTTCAGTCAGACATGTTACCGACTGCGCTACGCAGCCTCGGTTGAACCAGTACTAAGCAATGGATACTTGAAATGTCTCGCTCAAGGACAGAACACAGTGACTTCACCGTTGGTGAGGCTTGAACTAGCAACCCTTTGATCCCCAGTCTAATGCTCTACCCACTGAGCCACTGGGCTCTGCATGAGATTTGCTTTACTGACCAGGGAAGGCTCAGATTAAAACCAGGCCCCCAGATAAGAGTGTGTAACTGAAAATTATTTTTCTCATTTCTCAACCAAAACATTTGTTGAGGGTACTCAAAAGAACCATCTCATTGAGACGGTTCTTTTGAGAGCCCAGAACATGTTTTAATTGATGGGTAAGAAAATAATTACAATTTTACGCTCATAAAATTTCCTTCTGAAAACTGTGTACTTGTATCTCGACAGAAGTGAACCAAGTTCAACTTCTGAACATTAACTCATGGGTTCCAAAACCATGAACTTTGAAAATCAAAAATCTTTAAACTTGCAATTTGCCTACAAAATGCTAACAATATCAAGTTAATAAAAAAAACATTAAGAAAAAAGAAAAGAAAAAGTTTAGGTGGCCAGTCTTCAGACAATCTGAAAATACATGATAATTTGCCGAATTCAGTATTTTGAGGCGGACTTCCTGTTTTGTTCGTTAATTTGATTTGATTCTTTACGTCCCATCAACAAACTTTCAGTTATAAAGGGACGGGTCTTCCAGGGTTGAACCAGTACTAAGCTAGGATAAATGTTCTTGCTCAAGGACACAGTGCAGTGACACCGGTTAGGCTCGAACCCGCGACCCCTATGTCTTGAGTCAAGCACTCTACCACTAAAACACTGCGCTCCACTACAAAAAGGTAACAATATCAAGTTTAGGTGGCCAATAGTCTTCAGACATTCTGAAAATACATGAGAGATTCAGTATTTTGAGGACGACTTTCCACAGGCCGACTTTCTGTGGAAAGTCGGCATCAGAATACTGAATTCAGAAATAAATCTGAAAACTTCTACCCTTATATACATACCTATTCCACAGGTATCTCCACGGAATCCAGGTGGACACTCGCACATGAATCCTCCTTGTAAATTGATACATGTTCCACCATTCAAGCAGCTGACATTCAAACACTCGTCAATATCTGGAATAAATAGACAAGAAAAATGATCAAATAATACAGGAAAAATGGTAAAAAATGAAAAAAGTCAATAAGCAATGCTTATTAGATACCCCCGCACAGTAAGAGTCAGTGAAAAATACATGGCAAGTTATAGTTCAAACCAGCAGACCTTAGTTTTGAAAAGATTTCAGTAGAATCTGTGCAAACAAAAATTATAAACTCCTTCATGCATATGTTCAATGTGTCTACTTTGTATAGGGAAAGTATCAAATTGCTCCATCAAAAGCTGTGGTAGGAGTTGATCCGCCCATGAAGGCACCATCTATGCATATACAAAAGCCTTATTAGGGAAAAATTGCCTAAGTTCTCTTAGCTGTCATTTTGTCAAAAATATTTTTTCTAAACCGAACTCCTTCATGCATATGTTAAATGTGTCTACATTGTATAGGTAAAGTATCAAATTGCTCCATCAAAAGCTGTGGTAGGAGTTGATCAGCCCATGAAGGCACCATCTATGCATATACAAAAGCCCTATTAGGGAAAAATTGCCTAAGTTCTCCCAGCTGTAATTTTGTCAAAAATTATTTTTTCTGAACCAAACTCCTTCATGCATATGTTAAATGTGTCTACATTGTATAGGTAAAGTATCAAATTGCTCCATCAAAAGCTGTGGTAGGAGTTGATCAGCCCATGAAGGCACCATCTATGCATATACAAAAGCCCTATTAGGGAAAAATTGCCTAAGTTCTCTTAGCTGTCATTTTGTCAAAAAATATTTTTTCTGAACCAAACTCCTTCATGCATATGTTAAATGTGTCTACATTGTATAGGTAAAGTATCAAATTGCTCCATCAAAAGCTGTGGTAGGAGTTGATCAGCCCATGAAGGCACCATCTATGCATATACAAAAGCCCTATTAGGGAAAAATTGCCTAAGTTCTCCCAGCTGTAATTTTGTCAAAAATTATTTTTTCTGAACAAAACTCCTTCATGCATATGTTCAATGTGTCTTCATTGTATAGGAAAAGTATCAAATAGTTCCATTAAAAGCTGTGGTAGGAGTTGATCGGCCCATGAAGGCACCATCTATGCATAAATAAAGGCCTTATTAGGGAAAATTGTCTAAGTTCTCACGGCTGTCATTTTGTCATAAATTATTTTTTCTGAACCAAACTCCTTCATGCATATGTTCAATGTGTCTACATTGTATAGGCAAAGTATCAAATTGCTCCATCATAAGCTGTGGTAGGAGTTGATCGGCCCATGTATGGACTAAATTAGCATAAAGCCCTATATAAAAGCCATTTAGAACTACAAAGGGAAATAACTTTGTCTTGCATATATAAATATTTTTGCAAAGTTTGATGAAAATCCAGCAATTACTCTTCAAGTAATTAAGAAAACAAAACGTTACGGACGGACGCACGGACGCACGCACGGACGGACGCACGCACGCACGCACGCACGGACAACGTGAAAACAGCATACCCCACCACAAAAAAGTTTGCGGGGGGTATAACAATCCATAAAACGTTGAATAAACGTAATGTTTACAGACACCACCCTGAAAATAACAAAATTTTGGTACCGATCTATACGTACAATTGAAATTGTGCTATTTTTATTATAGATATGCAATTTTTGGTAGGGGTGCTGCTCCAAGGGTATGTTGGTTCCAAGTTGGAGCGCTGGCTCATAGAGCGTGAGCTGTGATGCAAAGACTGAACCTCACAAATGGCCACCAAGATCACCTGATCCGACACAATTATACTTTTCCCTTCGTGGTTATTTGAAAAACAGGGTTCATAGGACAGTGTCATCAGATCTGAATGCCCTTGAAGCCAGAATAAGGCGCAAGCTAACTGCATTACAGCGCACAAGGATGACAAGAAGGGATTGTCTTCTATGCACTTACACGCTCAAACCTGTTTGAAAATAAATGGTGTTCAAGCAGAGGGCCGCACTGGTGGAAACTGAACATTACACAAACATGTTTTACAAGAAGTGCTTTACCAACTGCGTTACTGGTATAACCTGGGCGTGGTTTGGCTGTTTCATCTGCTAAAGAAAGAAGGGGAATCAGGTTCTGCTTATAATTTGGTAACGAATTAA